>CAWUFW010012326.1:0-549435 GCA_963921515.1 Calotriton arnoldi | reverse complement strand
CCTCGCCCTCCGTGCCACTGGGTCCCTCCGACCACTCCTCGGCTGCTGACCCAGTCTGGCTCTCCGGCTCCTCCTGGTCCGTGGAGCTGTCCCCTTCCGTGGCCGTGGATGTATCTGCAAACAATGGGGAAACAGACAGACATCAGTCACCTGCACCAAACGCACACACCACTGTGAGCACAGCACATTACAGAGCAAGCCCTGGCATCATTAGTTGTACATTGCTAAAAGTGCCCTAACTGAACAGGAGAAGCCAATTGTCAGTCTGATGCCAACCATGGCACTCACATCCCACATGGCCTTGCACCCATCTGTCTGGTGTCTGTTGGATAGCAACACCCCAGTGTGGACACATGCACCAACTACACAGTAGTTGGACAGTGCAGAGGACACGGTGTAGCATGTGGACATGCACACATCACAACTCTTGCCACTGAGTCAGTACAGGTTTCCGGATGAAAGGGACGCCCAGAGTCAAATAGGAAATGCATGTGATGCATACCAGCGACAGACACCATGATGCACCCATGTCCTGATAGCCATCGCCACAATGGTGTGCATGTAGCACATGTCACTCCCCTGCAGGATCACCAATAAGTAGACACATGCCATGGCGGAGGCATGACTGCTAAGTCATACATCACTGTCTCAGTGATGTATGACTTGGCAGCCAGACAACAACACTCTGCACTGTGTCACAATAGTAGGTCATGGGGAATGCAAGTCCTGGAGCTGCACAAGTGCACATGTACATCCCCCACACAACACATCATCTTAACCCTCATCTGTCCAGGTCATACCGATTGGACATATGGGAGACCTGTGACACTACCCTCTGAACCTGAGCCCCTCACAATCTGCTGTGAATGGGGAACAGCTGCCTGAACTTCACATTCGCATACCCCAGTCTGCACGGGCAGCTGATCAAACACCTATGTGACACACAAGTATCGTCTCCTATGGTCACATCTCCAGTGGCATGCTGAGCCCCTACCGAGAAACACCCCAGCAGTCCTGGCAACAAATCCACAGCACACTGACACAGAGGCAGACACCTGAGGGGTCAAATCACTGCGCACAATGTGTCAGCTGATACACGGGAGTGGGAGTACAGAGTGCATTGCATGGCCTGGAGTAGGCATGACTGTCCTGCCCCACATGAATGAGGGATGAGCCCTGGACAGTGGATAGCTGGCTATGTATGTGTGACACACGTAATCTGCACACTCCTGGGGCCCAAACATTGTTCCCACCCGCTGCATGGGTGTGTGCCACATACCCCAGGCACATGTGGTGGCTCAGCTCAGCAAGTGGACCGCATATCAAAGCAACACGCAGATTACATGTCCGAACACAGGCGTTGTGTGAACAATGGACCCACCCATGATGCCCACAACAGAGTTAGGGAAACAGATGCTGTCCCCCACCTTTAGTGAAGCAAACTGCAAGGACACAGTCCCAAGTGACACAATTCCCTGAATGTAAGGGCCACACCTGGGTATCAGATGAGGAGTGGGCAGTGCACAATAGAGGGACATGGCTCCTGGACAACATGACTGCTGTACTGTGGCAGTTTAACCAGGCCAGAGGAGGGCACATAGCATGTAATACAGAGTTCACAGTGCAGTCTTTGACTCACCCCTCCTTGCTGCTGTCTGGCCTTCAGCTGCCCATCCAGGTCTGGAAACACCACCGCCAGGATCTGGAGCATGTGGGGGTCAGGGTCCGTGTTCCGCCCTCCTGCGAGGAGGCGACAGCTTCAGCTGGACCCGTGCAATCCTCCGGGTCCAGCCCCGAAGGTCCTGCCACCTCTTCTGGCAGTTGCGGATCCGGCGCTTGTAGACCCCCACGGACCGGACAGCCCGGACGATGTCCTTCCAGATCTCCTGCTTCCGATGGGCATTAACCTGTCAGGATGACAAAGTGAAAAGGCCATTACTACACATGCAACATATCCGTGCATGACACAGTTGTATATACATGTCTCAATCACAGGGGCACATGATGTACACAGGCAGTGCAACGCTGCCCATGGACAGTTTGCCAGACGTCACTACATGGTATCATTGCATGGGAAGTAAAACCTTGTTCAAATGCACTGTCACTGCACCATACCTGTCCAGTGCATGTCACTACACACTATGGGGGTGACAACTACTCAGTGAGCCTGCTAGCCAGTGGCGTGCAGACTTTCAGCCTTGCTAGTCAGACAAAATGCACATTCAGAAAGGCAGTGCACAGAACACTCACCTGCTCCCCTGGTGTCCCATACAGCTTGCTGTACTGTGGAAGTAGGCTGTCCAGCAGGGCCTGGTTCTCCTCAAGGCTGAAGGCTGGGGCTCTCTCCACAGTACGTGCCATTGCAGGGTCCAGAGGGGCAGAGACAGCAGCAGTGCAGTGGCAGATGTCGTCCTGGAGCATGTAGTGCAGGCAAGTGAGCTCTCAGGGGAACAGCCAGCAATATATATGTGCTGGAGAGGCAGATACTGTCCCTTGTGTCCAAAGTGATAGGTCCAAGTCGTTTGCATCTTCTGAATCTGGCCAATCCATGGAATAGCAGCACCAATACACGCCCACAGCATCCTTCAAATCTTCAACTTCATGACATACATGATTTTGCAACATTGTTGTGGGTGACCAACTGAATTTCCAGCAACCGACTCGTTCGAATTTCGAAACGCGTCCGTTGCCAGGCTAGGCCATTGTCAATGGGTGCGCACCGATCGGTCCATTGCGATACAACGCGTACAGGGGTACAACGCGTACCCGCACACATTGAATGCAATGGGCCGGCCGGGGGCACCGATCGGTCCATTGCTGGTACAACGCGTACAGGGGTACAACGCGTACCCGCACATTGAATGCAATGGGCCGGCCGGGGGCACCGATCGGTCCATTGCGTGTATCAACGCGCGTACAGGGGTACAACGCTGTACCCGCACACATTGAATGCAATGGGCCGGCCGGGGGCACCGATCGGTCCATTGCTGATCAACGCGTACAGGGGTACAACGCGTACCCGCACACATTGAATGCAATGGGCCGGCCGGGGGCACCGATCGGTCCATTGCGGTTACAACGCGCATACAGGGTACAACGGCGTGCCCGCGCACATTGAATGCAATGGGCCGGCCGGGGCACCGATCGGTCCATTGCTGATCCAACGCGTACAGGGGTACAACGCGTACCCGCACACATTGAATGCAATGGGCCGGCCGGGGCACCGATCGGTCCATTGCGGTATCAACGCGTACAGGGGTACAACGCGTACCCGCACACATTGAATGCAATGGGCCGGCCGGGGCACCGATCGGTCCATTGCTGTTCAACGCATCCCTGTACAAGTGACTGGCATATGTCACCATGCCTGTCTCAGATGGACATATGCCAGCCACAGATAGCTCCCAGGGAGTGAGGGGCACACCTACAACACGACAGCCTGTCCAAACTGTATGATAAGGCATGTAAGGCTGCATTTCCTATTGTGTGTATGTTGGTGTACATGTTGTCCTGTGGGTGTCACCTGGGGGCAGCCACCCCAGGCTGTGCACGTGTTCATGGGGACAGGATCCTGGGTGTTACGTGTACATGACCACTGTGATGTGCAACTGTTCATATCTGTGCATGTGCCATGGTCACATTTCACGGTGGTGTATGTGTATGTCATGTCACATACCCCGTGAGTCCCATGTGGGACGGTATGTTTGAGCCAGGGTGTCCCAGTGGCACAATAGTGATGGTCCTCCACAGTCTGTGTGCATGTAGTGTTTACAATGTCTCTGATTTCATGTGCACAATGGGAGACAGTCTCCACATCCACGTTGTGTGTGCATGGACTTTGATGTTGTGCGTGTGTGTGTCACAGACGTCCATGTCTGTCCTGCAGTGGCAAGTGGGACCACTACCTGTGGGGGTCATAGTTGTTTTGCTGTGGTGTATACATGATACTCCATGTAATGCCAGTGTCCATGTGGCAATACAGGGTCCCTGGGAATGTACCTGTCGTTGAGCTGTGATGCCTGGGGCACATCTGTCCTCACATGTCACTGTGGGGGTGATTGTGACACGGCAGCAGGAGATGGGAACTGTGACACGGCCTCATGATATCCAATGGGCCAACCTGGGACTTATTGATGCCACTTGTTGAACCGTGATGACAGATGTTGGCCATGTATGTACCATACATGTCCTTACGGAACTGCACACTTCATGTAGTTGTGCCTCATAATGATGTATGTTGGGATATTGAGTGTGTTCAATGCCGCATATGTGGGCTGACTGACAATCTTGCTTTCTTCTCCTCTGCACTGCAGGGCTCCTGCTGTCCATCGACCATTCCCAGACCTGGCAACGATGGTGGAACGGGACAGCATCCGACGGTACCGCTTCACCAGGCAGCTGATTGAGGATTTGGCAGTGCAGTTGGCCCCACATTTGCAGCCTGGCCGGCCGTATCCTACAGCGCTGACCCCCAAGGTGAAGGTGATGGCAGCCCTACACTTCTTTGCCACCGGTACCTTCCAACATACTGTGGCGACTGCTGGTGGGATGTCACAGACCATGTTGAGCCGTGTGCTCCGCGATGTTTTGGTGGCAATGTTGCTATTCCTGAACCGGTACATCTATTTCCCTAGACTGCAACGACTCACTGACGTGAAGAGTGACTTCTATGCCCTGGGGAGGATGCCGCATTTCATTGGCTCCATTGATGGGACACATGTGGCTTTGGTACCACCACAGGCCCAGGAGCAGGCCTACCGTGAACCGCAAGCACTACCACTCGGTCAATGCACTGGTGGTGTGTCTTGCAGATATGACCATCACACACGTGTGTGCCCGTTTCCCTGGTTCAGCACACGATGCCTTTGTGATGAGGAGTAGTCGCATCCCCAGGATGATGGCACAGATGCAGAACCAGCGTGCCTGGCTTGTCGGTGTGTACTGACTTTGTGCCATTGTGTGTGATCTGATCTGTAGTATTCCGCCCACTTTTCCAAGTCAGCTAATGTGCACTTGTCTGTCCGTAGGTGACTCGGGATACCCCAACATGCCGTGGTTGCTGACACCCCTCAGGAACCCTGTGACACCAGCCCAGATGCGCTACAATGAGGCACATGGTCGGACCAGGAGAGTGATTGAGCGGACATTTGGTCTCCTGAAGAGCCGCTTCCGCTGCCTGGACAAGACAGGAGGGTCCCTCCCATATGCCCCTGCGAAAGTGTGCAAGATTATCATCGTCTGCTGCATGCTCCACAACCTGGCAGTGCGGAAGGAGTTGCCTCTCATCCAGGATGACAATGACCAACATCCGCCACCTGTGGAGGATCCTGGCCTGGACCACGATGCCAGTGATGCTGATGATGATGAGGGTGATGTCCGCACACAGCTCATCACCAACTTCTTTAGCTGAATGTGAGTATCCTGAGGTGTCATGTCAATGATGTGAGTTGGCATGATATGTGTAGGTGGTGCTCTGGTGCTGTTGGAGTGTGTCCATGGGCTACTTGACTGGATGTGTGTAGCGATGTGTGCTTACAGGTGGTCTGTACTCCCCAACAGTGTTGACATGCTAACTTGGTTCTGGGTGGGTATCTTGTAACATGTATTGTGCATGAGTTTTGCTGTTCTGTCCTGTTCTCCATTGCTTTTCACTGTGTGTCATTTCTGTCCTTCACAGGGTACTTTCAGATTCGTTTGGTCAACTGTGTCCACCGACGACGTGATTGTACTTCCAGGGTGGTAGCTGTTGTGTCCCTACAGGTGATGTGCGCCACACCCATGGACTTCCTTCCTTCTACAGTTGTTGACTGCGTGCCCGCTGCCAGGTGGGATTATCTTGCATCTGTAGTGGTTACGACATGTTGCAACTGTGTAATAAACCTGTGCTTCACTTTGTGATGTGCGTTGTCTGTGGTCACACATTTGACTGCCATTTGCTTACTGCACCTGTGGGCTACTTGACTACAACTGGGAATAGGTGTGGTGTCTGTGCATTGCACCGTCTTCCCTGGCAACATCAGTGTAGGCAATGAGTCAGATGGCCTAGGTGTGTATGTGTTGTGTAGCCCTGGTGGTGTGTCTCCCTCATATGTGTCACGTTGCCTTTACTCACATGCCTGTGTTGTACTTGCTGTTGCAGTTCGCATACACAGTGTAATTTTGCAGTTCATCATCCCCATAACAGCACCCACGTTGGAATCACAACAGAGGCAAGTATGGTGTATTAGTCTGTTTATTGTGATACATTTGTGTGAATAGTGCATAGGATGGGTAGTGCCGTACATATATCTTGCAATCAGAAGTTCCTAGGTGAATTGAAAGTCCTGGTAGACAAAATCCCCAGTATCGGGGCCACAGTTGTCTGAGACATTGGTCCAACTTGTACTCCCCATGCAATGTGTGGGAGTTGTGTTGCCGTCAACAGGGTGAACAGTCTGTGCACAAAGGTGAACATCCAGAACAGGTTCAGGCTTCCTGGGAGTTGCGCTTAGCCATCGGCCTCTCACTTGCCCCTCCTCGGACGACCCCTCTTCTTTGGGGGGGCCCCTCAAGTACAGGCTGCTGCGGTGCAGGGGACTCTCCGCCAGAGTCATCCTCCCTCCCTGTGGCAGTTGCAGTTTGTTCAGCACCAGATGTTGTTGGCACACAGGGAGGTGTGGACTGGTTGCTGTTCATCTGGCGGAGGCATTGTAAGATGTCCCTGTGCACCGCCGTCATCTCTTGCAGTGCGTCCCACTTGGACTCCACGCGGGACATGGGTGAGTCCAAGCGGGCATGATGGGCAGCCTGCTGCTGTTTCATGTCTCTGAGGAGCCCCACTACCTGGCTGAGATCTCCGGTGCTGGACTGGTACGCATCGGCTATGCGTACCAGTTGTGGGTCATCATGCACACCAGCAACCTCTGCAAGCAGTGACCTCTGTCTCCCACCCCTCCCACCACCCCTGCCGACATGTGCAGTGCGTGCAGTGGCACGCACAGATGACCCTGGTCCCCCTTGGGGGTTGGTGGTGGTGGTGGTGTCCATGGCCCCACGTTGGTCCAGGGTCCCTGTGCTGGTGTTGCTCCTTGTTCTGTCCATGTCGGCAGGGTTGGTATTTGTGGTGACAGTCGTTGGAGGGGTGGGTGCAGGGGGTGCAGCTGGTGGTCCTGCTGGTGCTGCAGCTGGTGGTCCTGCTGGTGCTGCATGTTGACTTGCACCGGATGTGCCAGGTTAGTCTTCTTCGTCCGAGGAGGGCAGAGGCTGTACGACACCAGTGAGCTCCGCATCCTCTTGAGCCTGGGACTGGGACTCCTCAGCGTCTGCTGCTGTGTCCCCATCATCACCTGTTTTTGGGAGACACACACAATGTATGTTATGTTTCTGCAGGCATCAATGGTTGACACACCTGACAGTTGTGACTGTGCCTCTGGGTGCGGGCCTGTACATTGCATTGTCCTAAGTCGTCACAGTCAGGGGTTGTTATTGGTGTGGCACATTGTCCTGCATTATTTGGGCATTTCTATGTATTTGTTGGGGTGTGAACATGGTCTGCATTGGTTGTATTTGGTTGACAGCCGGCCCTCCTTCCCACCCAGCCAGTCAGTTATCCCACCATGGACTGTGCTTGCATTGCAGGGAGTGGATGTTGTCTCTCAGGATGTCAGTCAGTGGTGTTGTGCTGTTTGTTGGTGCACAGTTCCCAGCAGGGCCTTGTGCTCCCCACAGCAGTAGCCAGTGTCAGCCATCTTGTGAGTCCTTATCCACTCCCTGTGATGTGAGCATGGTTCAGGGTGGTGTTGATGGGCCAGTTGTGAGGCTGAGCAATATCTGTGCCTACTACTCCCATCATGCTATTGCCTCCACCCCCTTCCCAGCATGCCCATGCTTCCTTCCTTTTGACTCTGCTTCCCTGTGGGGTGGGCTGGCTGTGCTGACAGGATGGCTGGGAGTGTTGTCCTGGCAGTTGTTTGGCTAAAAGTCCCAAGAGTGTCCCTGTGCTTCACACAACATAACCCAGGGTGGTGGTTCTTTGTGGGATCTTGAGTTAGGATGTGAGGCATTGCATTCTCCCAGGTGGGTTCTGTGGAGTTTGTGTTGAGGAGGGGTGTGAGGGGAGGTGCTTGTGACTATGGTCAGTGCTGCAAGTCCTCCTTCCCACCCAGCCAGATATCCCACCAAGGAACGTGCTTCCATTGCAGGGAGTGGAAGTTGTCTCTCAGGATGTCAGTCAGTGGTGTCCTGCTGTTTGTTGGTGCACAGTTCCCAGCAGGGCCTTGTGCTCCCCACAGCAGTAGCCAGTGTCAGCCATCTTGTGAGTCCTTCTCCACTCCCTGTGATGTGAGCATGGTTCAGGGTGGTGTTGATGGGACAGTTGTGGGGGTGAGCTATGTCTGTGACTATGACTCCCATCATGCTATTGCCTCCACCCCACTTCCCAGCATTCCCATACTTACTTGCTTTTGTGGGGAGTTCAGTGTGTGTGGGTGTGAGAGCAATGGCAAGATGGCTGACAGTGGTGTCCTGCTGTTGGTTGGTGTGCAGTTCCCATCATGCCCTTGTGCTCCCCACAGCAGTAGCCAGTGTCAGCCATCTTGTGAGTCCTTATCCACTCCCTGTGATGTGAGCATGGTTCAGGGTGGTGTTGATGGGCCAGTTGTGAGGCTGAGCAATATCTGTGCCTACTACTCCCATCATGCTATTGCCTCCACCCCCTTCCCAGCATGCCCATGCTTCCTTCCTTTTGACTCTGCTTCCCTGTGGGGTGGGCTGGCTGTGCTGACAGGATGGCTGGGAGTGTTGTCCTGGCAGTTGTTTGGCTAAAAGTCCCAAGAGTGTCCCTGTGCTTCACACAACATAACCCAGGGTGGTGGTTCTTTGTGGGATCTTGAGTTAGGATGTGTGGCATTGCATTCTCCCAGGTGGGTTATGTGGAGTATGTGCTGAGGGGGTGTGTGAGGGGAGGTGCTTGTGACTATGGTCAGTGCTGCGAGTCCTCCTTCCCACCCAGCCAGATATCCCACCATGGAACGTGCTTCCATTGCAGGGAGTGGAAGTTGTCTTTTAGGATGTCAGTCAGTGGTGTCCTGCTGTTTGTTGGCGCACAGTTCCCAGCAGGGCCTTGTGCTCCCCACAGCAGTAGCCAGTGTCAGCCATCTTGTCAGTCGTTTTCCACTCCCTGTGATGTGAGCATGGTTCAGGGTGGTGGTGATGGGACAGTTGTGGGGGTGAGCTATGTCTGTGACTATAACTCCCATCATGCTATTGCCTCCACCCCGCTTCCCAGCATTCCCATACTTACTTGCTTTTGTGGGGAGTTCAGTGTGTGTGGGTGTGAGAGCAATGGCAAGATGGCTGACAGTGGTGTCCTGCTGTTGGTTGGTGTGCAGTTCCCAGCATGCCCTTGTGATCCCCACGACACAGCAACAGTGTCAGACATCTTTGATGGGCCTTTCCACTCTCTGTGGGATGTGCATGCGTGAGTGTGAGCTTGCTGGGCCATGTGGTGGGGGATGTAGAGCTGTGACTACGACTCCCATCATGCTATTGCCTCCACCCCCCTTCCCAGCATGCCCATCCTTCCTTCCTTTTGACTCTGCTTCCCTGTGGGGTGGGCTGCCTGTGCTGACAGGATGGCTGGGAGTGTTGTCCTGGCAGTTGTTTGGCTGAAAGTCCCAAGAGTGTCCCTGTGCTTCACACGACATAACCCAGGGTGGAGGTTCTTTGTGGGATCTTGAGTTAGGATGTGTGGCATTGCATTCTCCCAGGTGGGTTATGTGGAGTATGTGTTGAGGGTGTGTGTGAGGGGAGGTGCTTGTGACTATGGTCAGTGCTGCGAGTCCTCCTTCCCACCCAGCCAGCCAGATATCCCACCATGGAACGTGCTTCCATTGCAGGGAGTGGAAGTTCTCTCTCAGGATGTCAGTCAGTGGTGTCCTGCTGTTGGTTGTTGCACAGTTGCCAGCAGGGCCTTGTGCTCCCCACAGCAGTAGCCAGTGTCAGCCATCTTGTGAGTCCTTTTCCACTCCCTGTGATGTGCGCATGGTTCATGGTGGTGTTGATGGGACAGTTGTGGGGGGGCAATATGTGTGACTACGACTCCCATGATGCTATTGGCTACACTGACTTGCCCAGCATACACAGAATTCCTTTCTTTCAGTGGTCTTCACTGTGTGTTGGTGTTGTAGTGGTGGCTACATGTCTGGATGTGTTTGTTAGTTCTATTTGTGCCACTGCCTAGCTGTAGTTGTAGTTGTGTTTGTACATGTGATGACACGGTTAAATGTAACTTTGAGATGGCATGTGTTGTGTTTATCTGACTGACATACACATTTTGGGATGATTCTGTTCTTGTTGCTGTGTAATTGCTATGAGTGCATGGTTTGACTCTCCCCTTGACAGTGATGTGTGTGTGTATTGTGGCAGAATATTGTGTACATTTGTTGTGTACTCACCAGGCTCTGGGATGTTCTCTAGTCCATATACGCTCACTGGCGGAAGGATGGCCCACACCTTCTCCTCCCAGGGCCTGAGGTATACTGGCTTGGCAGGAGGGCCACTGCCGGTGTATTGGCTCAGGAGGTAGTCTTTCTTGAGCAGGTCCCGCACCCTCCTGCGCACGTCATACCACCTGTTCTGGATGTCGGTCTTTGTGCGCAGACATGGTGATTGTGCGTTCACCCTGTTGATGATCCTCTCCCACATCTTGGTTTTCTGGGAGATGGGGTCTGTTGGACCAGTGTGCCAAACAGCTGTGGCTCTACCCTGAGGATCTTGTCTACCATGACTTCCAATTCACAATCTAGGAACTTGTGATTCTTCTTGGGGGCATGGTGATGGGTGGTGATGGTGAGTGATGTGTGTGTTGGTGTGCAGGTGAGGGTGTGTGAGTGTGTGTTTTGCTGGGTGTATGTGAGGTAGGTATTTGTTGGTGTGCTGATGGTGTGTGGCTTGTGTGAGGGATGAGCTGTGGGTGTGTGGTTGCTGTCTGTTGGGTGCTGGCAGTAGAATGGCATTTGCACAGGATCATGGTTGGGATTTGTGTCCTTTATATGGGTGGAGTTGTGGGTGTGTCTTTGTTCTCTGTCCCCACCCCCCCAGTATTTATTGGCTTTGTAATTGCTTGTTTGGCCTTTTTTGTGTAATTTTTCCTTTGTACTGTCTGTGCATGTTGGAAACGTTCTTGTGACCGAGTCGGACCCTGCAGTTGTCTCGTACGGTCTTCTTCGTTTCGTTCACGCTGTGTTTGTGCAGTTTTCTATGCTGCGTACACGTCGGTCGCGGTGTTTTGTGTTACTTCGGCTCGGTTTTGTATGCGTGTCGGTCGTACGGCTTGTCCTCCGTACGACTCGGTCGTGGTTTTCGCGCCTTGCATCGTACTTTGCGGTTTGGAGTTCGTGTGTACGTTTCGGTCGGATTTGTTCTGGGTGCGTGTCGGTCGGTTCGATTCGCGTGTTTTTCCGGCCGGATTGCTGTTTTCCGTGCGGCTCGGTCGTTCGGCTTGGGTTCGGTACGTGTCGGTCGGATTTTGCACGCCTTGCATCGTACTTGGCGTGTCGGGCGCCACAGGTACGTGTCGGTCGGAATAAATTCCGGCTCCGAGTCGGTCGGTGCTTTTTCCGGCCCGAATCGGAATCGACCCCTCTGTGTTTGAACAGACAGCCTGGCCTGAAGCATGTGACTGAATTGCTTGACTGGGAGTCTGGTTTCAGACTAGTGTACGCTTCAAACAGACACATCTTTTGTATGCGCAGAGAAGAAGCGCAGCCTGCAAACACTGCAGTCACACGGACTGTTTTAATAGTCTGTGACATTTGTTTGGTGCTGCAAAAGGAAGCACTGAACTGTAAAACAATTTACGGAAACAACAAACAAACCTGTAGGAAGGAATTTAAAAGCAACCCAAAGATGTAGCATGGAAGTGGAAATGATGGACAGCAAAATGAAAAAAGTACCCTGAATTACAGGCTGAGCAGAGAAAGGACAGCGGTCGGACACTGATCAAATTAAATCAATTAGTAATTAGTACATGCTCCAGAGAAATAAAAGAAAGTGACGTGAGGCATATAGTGGACAATTAGGAGGCATCTAAAAAGAATGACAATTAAGCCAGCAACTGGTAAGTAATAGGTGGACTCTAAGCCCTCTACTGTAAACAGTACCCCTCGCAACAACAGCACATGTGCGCTGTCACGGCGAGACCTAAAAAGTGGGGTTGGATGGTCTTCACACCAATCACGACCAATTTAATTTTAATGGTTTGCTTCCAAAAGAGCAATTAAAAAGGTTACCTTCTAGCTGACAGTGTTTCCCAAACTGTGGGTGATCGCGAGACAATTTTTGGTGAGTCGCCAAAGTCCAGGCAATAAATAAAGAAGCTTTTAAATTCTGTATTTATTGTGTCACATTTGCTGTGTTTCAAAGACAGAAGCCAAATATCAGATTAAGTCTTCTGCTGCTAATTTTTGGAACAGGGAGCCTGGTGTTTACGAACTTCACTCACTTTGCAGTCAGAGAAAGAAAAACAAGCATTGACAAAGCCAATAGGTCTCACCTATGCAAGGGCTATTGGCTTTGCCAATGTGGTTTAGCCATGTTGTACACCAGCATGGCTGCTGTTCAGCATGGCTGAAGGTTAGTGGCATAGAGGAGAGTGGCATAGAGTGGAGTAGAGTGGAGTAGAGTGGCAAAGAGTGGAGTAGAGTTGCAGAGAGTATAGTGGCAAAGAGCGGAGTAGAGTGGAGTGTCATGGAGAGGAGAGAAAGTACAAAGAGTGTAGGGGCGCAGAATGGAGTGGCGTAGAGTCAAGTGGTGTATAGTGGCATAGAGAGGAGTACAGTATCGTGGAGTGTGGTGGAGTGGACAGGAGTAAAGCAGGGTGTCAGAGTGGAGGAACATAGAGTGGACTAAAGTGGAGTGGATTGCCATGGAGTGGAGTGGAGTGGCGTAGCGTGGAGTGGCATAGAGTGGACCAAAGTTGCAAGGAATTTCGCAGAGTGGAGTAGAGTGGCATAGAGTGTGGTGGAGTATCGTAGAGTAGAGTGGCATGGAGTGTCATAGAGTGGAGTGTTGTAGGGAGGAGTAGAGTGGCCTAGAGTGAAGTGGCATAGAGTACCATAGAGTGGAGTGGAGTGCAGAGTTGTACAGTGTCCGAGGGAAGAGTAGTGTGCCATACAGTAGAGTGGAGTGGAGTGGTGTGAGTGGAGTGGCTTAGAGTGGAGCGGCACAATGTGGATTAGAGTGTTGTAAAGTGGAGTGTTGTAGAGTGGTGTGGCATAGTGTGGAGTTTGCATGGTGTGGACCGCACTGCCATTACAGACAACACATTTTCAATTGGAATGACCATTACATTTGCACTTGCAGTTTTACTTATAAAAATATACAGCGCATAAATGATAAAGTATGGAAATGGCATCGTCTCATGTACTGATTTGTTTTGATCATATTAAAATATTTGTTTCCACCACATTTCCGAATTCCCAAAAATGTGCTTCATTTGTGCTTTACAAATTCTGACATATTCTGAAATAGCTGAACAGTTTATTTACAAGCATTTAAATTTTGTTGTTTGCTAGAAAAAACGTTGCTTTCCCAGTACCCGGCAAGATTGTCACATAAATCCTCGCACTTTGAAGTCAGAGAAAGAAAAGTAAACACCAAGGTCCCTGGGAAGACAGAGCCTGGCAGTTGACCCAACCTTGAATGCACAGCAAATGTGGCAAGATAAGAACAACATTTAAAGGCCTGTTTACAGAAAGCGAGAACTTGTGGAAGAATACAAGGAGCGATGGTGAACAAGCTTTGCTCCAAGGGGTGGACAAAGACATGCTGGACAGCTTAAAACAAATAAAGCCAGCAAACGGAAAGCCATAAAATGCGAGTTACAAACCACAAAGTCAATGGTAATCAATGGGTGGAATGCATTCCCAGGGAAGCTTTAAGAATGCCCACAAAAAGTCCTTTTGCAACCAGACAGCTGCGCTGTATGGTAGGCTTTGGCCTAATAAAGTGAATTATGTGACAATCCTGCTGGGGTACATTAAGTGTAAAAGGAAATCATCCCCCGCTTATGGTGTACCCCTGATATTCTATGTGGTGAGTACCTAGAGTGGTCTTCTTTTGGTTCAGTGTGATGCTTGCCTGCTTCAGGGTATCAAAAATACGCCTCAGATGTTTTAAATCGGTCTCCCAATCGGGGCTATAGACGACTATGTCATCTAAATAGGCCATGGCATAGTGCTGATGCGCCTTTAGTAAGATGTCCATGAACCTTTGAAATGTCGCTGGAGCCCCGTGAAGGCCGAACGGCATCACCTTGAAATGATATAGCCCGGATGGTGTAGAAAAGGCAGTCTTTTCTCTGGATGAACGAGTCAGGGGAATCTGCCAATAACCTTTCGTTAAGTCAATGGTGGACCTGACCCTGGCCTCCCCTAGCCTCTCTATTAGTTCGTCCACACGTGGCATGGGGTAGTTGTCAAATTTTGAGTGGGTGTTTAACTGGCCAAAGTTAATCCAGAGCCGCAGACTCCCGTCCAGTTTGGGAACTAAGTCGATAGGAGAGCGCCAAGCGCTTTGGGGGGGGGGGCTCAATGATGTCAGCCTTAAGCATCACTTCTATTTCCTGTTCTACAACTACATGCCTGGCTTCTGGTATTCTGTATGGTCTAAGGTTTACAATATGCCCCTCGTTTGTAATTATGTCATGAGCGACTAAAGTGGTACGTCCCGGGTTGTTAGAGCTCAGTCCCGGAAAACTGTCTAAGAGTTCCACTAGTTGTTATTTCTGATCCGAAGTGAGCTTGCTTCCCATTTGGGGTCTCTCCTTATTTCGCTCTCCAAAAGGCCCTAAAGGGATATCCAGGGGTTTAGTAAGGGTTACTTGTCGTACAGGGACCGCTGTATCTTGTATGGGTGTAGCAGAGTCCTCCCATTTTTTAAGAGGTTTATGTGATAAGTTTGTCCTGCGTTTTTGGTTTGCGGGAGAGCTATTCTATACATGACCGGAGTTAGCCTCTGGGTAATGGTGTAAGGGCCCTGCCAGGTTGCTAGGAGTTTCTTCTCAGAAGATGGCAGAAGGACCAATACTTTATCTCCTACGGCTAGTTCTCTCATTTTACTTTTTTGATCATAGTACTCTTTTTGTTTGGTTTGGGCTTTTTCCATGTTTTCGTGGACGTTTTCCCACAGGGTGGCTAACGTCTCCTAAAGAGTTTGCATATACCCTAATAGGGGTTTTCCTTCATCTTCTTCTTCTGTCCATTGTTCTGCCGCCATTTCCAAAAGGGTACGGGGTTTCTCCCAAACAATAATTCAAATGGGCTGAACCCAGTCGATTTTTGATCGTGAGTCCTGATGGCAAAGAGCACAAGGGGCAGCTTATGATCCCAATCTTTCCCGGTCTCATTGATAATTTTTCGGAGTATGGTATTGATGGTCCGGTTATATCTTTCCACCAGGCCGTCAGTCTGAGGGTGGTATATGGCCGTCCAGATCTGGTGGACCCCTAAGAGATTGCGTATTTCCTTCATCAGTTTGGCCATGAATGGGGTTCCCTGGTCCGTTAGGATCTCCTGGGGAAAACCCACCTGGGAAAAAGAAGGAAATCATTGCTTGTGCCACAGAGACCGTGGTCATACTTGTGAGAGGGATGGCTTCAGGATATTGGGTGGCATAGTCCACCAAAACCAAGATATACTGATGTCCCCGGGCCGAGGGTATCAAGGGCCCCAGTAGGTCCATTGCTACACCGTGGAAGGGGATATCAATAAGAGGCAAAGGGTGTAAAGGAACCTTTTTCTGCTTCAAGGGATTTATCAACTGACACCTAGGACAGGAAGCACAGAACCTTGCCGTTTCTCTATAAATACCAGGACAATAGAATCGTTCCAACAGATACCTCAGAGTAAGTTCCTGCCCATAGTGGCCACCCCCAGCTTGACTATGTGCTAACTGAAAGGCTTGTTCTCGGAAAGCGAGAGGAACCAACAGTTGTTCTGTCTTATGACCAGCAACCCCGCTAACCCTGTACAGGAGTCCTTTTTTTATAATAAAATATGGGCCTACCTTGTTAGGGTCTTCTTCCTGTACTTGACCCCAGGCATTCATCAGGGTGCTGTCATCTTTCTGGGCCATCCGAAAGCTCCTTGCAGGAGTGTTTCCATTTTCTGGACAAGAGAGTAAATACGAGGACATAGGTTGACATTGGGATGTATACTTTTCCTTTTCTTTTCTTTTCTCAGTTTTGGTTTTCTTTTCCTTCTCCCTGGGACTCTGGAGTTGTTCTGCAGAAAAAGGAGCCTCTTGCAGCCAGTCTGTAATAAGGGTTGTTTTTGTCACGTTGGCCAGATAGTCATGAAAATGAGGCAGATCCGTACCTAAGACAACCTTTTCTGGTAGTTCCGGGAACCCTTCTACCTTTCTTACTTGGGGACAGCCCTCTATCTCTAACAATACTTTGGCTAGTGGATAAGATCAAACGTCCCCATGAACACATGAGATTATTACTGTTTCTCCTTCACATATTTTGGCTAGCGGAACCAGTTCCTCGGAAACAATGGTGTGGTGGCATCCAGTATCTAAAAGGGCTTTGATCGGGCGGCCATTCAGTCGAATGGTTTTCTTGTATCTTTCCCTAGCTTCTCCAGTAACCAGCACCCTCTCTCTGGATGGACCGACTTCCATGGGTTCTGCGCCATCAGTGGGCAAGGGACAGTTCCGGGCTATGTGGCCCCACTCAGCACAACGAAAACACTGTGGCGCTACTTGTACTTGGGTACATTTTGGAGGGGGTTTACTCATAGGTCTACCGGTTCAGGTGGTTCACCTGTCCCCCCCTTCTGTCAGTGCCTTGGGAATGGGTTTGGGGAAAACCATAGGAGTCTTTCCTGAATGTGCTTTGAAGTCTGGGGCCCTATGGTAAGCGCATGCTAGCTCAACAGCGCACTGTGTAGTTAGGTGGGCGTGTTGTTTTACCCAAGCCCTCGTGTTTATAGGTAGAGCGTCCAAATGCTGCTCAAGGTACACTTTTTCTGTCATCTCCTCAATTGAAGAGGAACTTGGCTCTAGCCAACAGTTTCCTAAATCCTTGATCCTGTAATAGAGAGCCTTTAAAAGCATCCCAAACTATTTGCCCTTTTGCCGATCCCCTATTAGCATGAAAGTAATTCGCGGATTTTTCCCCTAAGTCACGAACCACATCCTCATCTAATAATATCGTCCTGTCTAGTGTCCATCTTCTCTGCCCCTCTTTTTGATGTAACCTCAAAGACATGGCTACTGCGGAATGATCTGACAAGATCGCTGGAATGTGGGCCACCTCTTCCACCTCTCCGTACAACTCCTGATCTAACATAAAATACTCTGTACGGGAGTGATGCCTATACTTCTTGCTATTTAAGGGGGGTCTTAAGATCTATAATGGTGGGAAAGAGACGGGTGGCGAAGCAAGAAGATGAGAATAGAATCAGAGAGATCAAGGAAAAAGAAGGAGAACTACAGAAGGCTTCAATGGAGGATCTAGATAGTGTGCAAGTCCTCAGTAAAGAGCTGGAGAGGCTACAGGCAGCATTCCAGGCACAGATAGATAAAAAGCTACTTGACAGATGGAAAGCGAGTAAGCTTCAACATTTTGCTTACAGAGAAAAATGTAGCTCATTACTAGCCTGGAAGGTTAAAGCAGACAGGGCCAGAAACACAATTCGGGATTTAATTAGAAGAGAATCAGGGGAAGTACTATATGCTAATACAGATATATGTGGAGAGGCCCGTAGTTTTATGAGTGATCTTTATAGTGAAGATATACAACCGGGCCGGGAGGGCATAAAGGAGTGGCTAAGATTAACGACACTCTCACAATTAACCAATGAACAACAGAAAGTTTTAGAGGGAGAGATCACAGATGAAGAGATAAAAGCACAGTGTAGGAAAATGGTAAGGGGAAAGGCAGCCGGACCAGACGGTCTCCCAGTTGAGGTTTTCTTTTGTATTATAGATATAGTAGTTCCAGTTCTAAAAGTCCTATTTAATGAGATATATATCGGTGGGGAAATAGTCCCCAGTTCTTGGTCAGAGGCTACGGTCACTTTAATTTTAAAACCAAATAAGGACCCGCAGAAAGTGGATTCGTATAGACCGATATCCCTCTTAAACACGGACTATAAGATTTTTTCCGGAGTTATAGCATCACATGTAGCTAAGGTTATAAAAGAGGTTATCCATCCCAACCAAAGAGGCTTTATACCAGGGAGGCAGCTTAATGAGTTAACATTTCAGTTGATGGGGGCTGTGGACATGGCGGAGGCTCGGAATCTACCTCTAACCATAGTAGCAGTTGATGCAGGCAAAGCTTTTGAACAGGTGCATTGGGCCTATCTCTGGGAGGCTCTACTTAGTTTTGGTTTTCCGCAGAATGTGGTAAGGGCGGTGCAAAATCTGTATTACTGTCCTAAGGCCAAGGTGTTGGTAAACGGGGAACTGTCAGATTGGTTTAATATTTCTAGAGGGACAAGACAAGGCTGTCCCCTGTCTCCGCTTCTCTTTAATCTGTATTTAGAGCCACTAGCCAACTTGATAAGGGCAGACTCTACCATTCTCCCTTTCAAATCTTACGATTTTGAAGTTAAACTGGCACTATATGCAGATGATTTGATGCTGTTTACAAGTAATCCGCAAGATGCAATCCCTAATTTGATGAGGAAGGCAGAGAATTTTGGCCTAATCTCTGGGTATAAAGTAAATACAGGTAAAACTGAGATAATGGAATGGAACCAGGGTCTGATGAGCCATGGGGCAAAAACACAAATACGTTATCTTGGGGTATGGATTACCCAGAAAATGGAGGATATTACAAAAACAAACTGGAGGAAAGCCAGTCAGGCGATAGCGAGTTTGCTGTTAAAATGGGCGTATTTACCTCTAAATATCTATGGTCGGGTAAACCTTATAAAAATGATTATCCTCCCAAAAATTACTTTCCTCTTCAATACTATTCCTCTAGTCTTTCAGAAGGAAGATATAGCCAAACTTCAGAAAAAAATAGGAAGTTTTATTTGGGCGTCAAAGGGCCCCAGGATAGCCTGGAAAAAGTTGAGAAGGAGGCTAGAGGTAGGAGGATTGGCGTTACCAGACTTACTTGCCTATTGCTATGCCTTTCATTTTAAGAATGTTCGCATGCTTGCTAACAAGACAGATAAGACATCGATGGGCTTACTTTTTGAGGTTATGCTGGTGGATGTCCCGCAGGGTCGGCGTCACTTCCTTTTTAAATATGGAGATCTAAAGTTCTTTAAAAAGGTGAGGCTTAAGATTTTGAAGTCTGCGTTAAGTACTTGGATGTATGTGCGGAAAAATTGGGAATTCCATATTTTTCATCATGGGCTCCGATCTGGGAATCTCCGGGTACCCCAGAATGTTTGAGGGATCAACTTAGCCAGCCCCTAAAATCGGGGGTATCTGTTATTGGGCAGATCTTAAAATGGGCTCTAATTTAGTGAGCTGGAAGTGTTAAACAACTGTACCAAGGGACAGCTAACGAGGTTTAAATACTACCAATTAAGTTCCTGGTGGGTGACTCAAGACTGGGCACAAGAGGAGGAGGAGTCGAAATTTGATCAGGTGATGAGAACAGATCAGTGGAAAAAGGAAATTTCTTTCTGGTATTGGGCCTTCCTGGAGACAGATGTGAAGATTGAAACTGAAATCCTAAATCTGTGGGGAAAAGAGTTCAGTGATGAAGATCTGAAGCAAATGTGGTACGATTCATATGGCAGGTTACGAACAGTAGTAAAACCTGCATCACTCAAACGTAACCACCTATTCACCACCTATAGAGTTTATTGGTCCCCAGTGAAGCTGTCCAAGGTTACTGGCAATACTTATAACTGCCCAAGATGCATGCTCGTAGCAGCAGATGATGTACATTTGTTTATGTTATGCCCAAAAATAGTACCTTACTGGAGCTCAGTCTGTGACTTTATCGGAGAAATTATTGAGAAACAGATTAAAGTAAGCCCTCGCCTTATATTCTTTGGGCTAAACCCGGAGGAAGAAGTACAGATTAATGCGGTTAGCTCAAAGTTTCTGTTCTATACAATCTTGTTGGCAAGGCGTGAGATCTGTTGGCTATGGAAATCTGAAAACCCCCCATCTTTCACCGAGTGTCTTAAGAACATCATATACACAAGTGAGTCCGATATGGCCTGCGACCCAAGAAGTAAAGATAAGATCTGGGCTCCATTGGTAAAGTGGAGAGAGAAGGCAAGTGAGTCCAATGATTAAGCCAAACATGCTGTCGGCCATGGTATCTCCTACTCTCCTGTGGTCCTAGTACGTAAAGGAGATGGAAGTGGAAACAGCAGTATACTTGTGGGACACTACTCTTTTTTCCCTCTTCCGGTCTCTTGTTTTCTTCCCCCCGTCAGTCTCAGAGGGATTAGAGTACAACCTAGCAAGAAAGTTGGCAGAATGAGGACACAAAAAAAAAAAAAAAAAGATCCTGTAATAGAGAGCCCATGGATCGTTTCCAGTCGCCCACTTTTCTTTACGGAATCGTGCCCTATAGTACTCCTGATCACAGCCCAGTCTTTCCAGGATAGCCTTTTTTATGGCTGGATATGGGGTGACACCAGCTGAGTTGGCAGCCTGATATGCTGCCTGTAGCTCCCCAGACAATAAGGGGACTATATATTGTCCCCAGCTCTCGGGAGGCCAGGTGGCGGTTGTGGCTACTCTTTCAAAATATGTAAAAAAATAGTCTGGATCATCCCCGTCCTGGTATTTCTGTAACACACTCCCCGGGACATTAGAATGGACCCTAGTACTTGAAATAGCATCCGTGAGGTGTAAAATGACCATTTCCTGAACCCTTTGGTTGGTTGTTAGAAGGGCTGCCTGCTCTTTTAGGGCTGTTTGGAATGCCTCTCTTTCTTTCTGTGCTGTTTGATTTTGTTGTTCCAGAACTAACTGTAAATGTCATTGTCCTTCGGCCAATTGGGCTATCATGGCTTGCATAGTAGTGGATTGTGTGATCTTCCAGCCCCAGATGACTATCCCACTTCTGACACCACTGTCGTATTTCCCTATACTATAGGGGGGCAAGGGAATACGGGTACTGCGGAAGCAACAAGTCGGAAAGCTCTTTGCTTGTGGCTAGACACACATAGGTGTCTATTTTGCTTTATTTCTACTCTTAGTAGGAGCACGATGAAAGTAAGGCACAACTAAGTAATAAAGAAAATAAAACACAAGGGGGTCGATTCCGATCCCGGTCGGAGGCGCACCTAACACCATTCGCCCGGCAAAAAAACCAGGCGAATGCGTGTTTCCCGACCGATTCATACATACGTCCGAACGAGCCAGTACGATGCGCATAACAGCCCAGATCCCGACCCAGTCGCACTCACCCAATCCAGCTCCTGTTCTCCGACCGATGCGGATCCGGAAACGCAGAATCGAGTCGCACGGAAGCAAAAATACAGCCCCGTCCGGCCGGACTAGTACGATGCGCACTCCGTACGCGCCGAACCCGTCGCTACGCACGGCACGTCAAAGCATCCGGGAGAGGCGCACATAAGCTCCGATTCGCGCCACAAGACGATCCACGGCTACGAGACGAACACGCCAGCCATGAGGACGAGGCGAAGCAACGACAAAGACGAACGAGACGAACCAACCATGAATACCATCGCGCCGATCCTACCAATACTCTACATCTATTACCGGAACTGGTACGAACGCGTTCGGCGCAGAAGGTAAGTCAGACACCCACCACACAAACAAACCACACGTACCCGACATATAACACACACACATAGGGATGCAGAAATTACTTACACCAGCAACAGCAGCACCATAGGGGCGGGATGGCTATCACCAATGCCACATACACACATAGGGGCCTGGATGCCAACCACTAATACCACCCCTACTCAGGGGGGGCTGGATGCCTACCATTACTACCACCCCTACCCAGGGGGTGCTAGATGCCTACCACACCACCACACCTACCCATGGGGGGCTGGATGCCTGTCACTACTACCACCCCTACTCAGGGGGGGCTGGATGCCTACCACTACTACCACCCCTACTAATGGGGGGCTGGATGCCTACCACTACTACCACCCCTACACAGGGGGTGCTAGATGCCTACCACTACCACCACCCCTACCCATGGGGGCTGGATGCCTACCACTACTACCACCCCTACTAATGGGGGCTGGATGCCTACCACTACTACCACCCCTACACAGGGGGGCTGGATGCTCTACCACTACTACCACCCCTAGTCAGGGGTGCTAGATGCCTACCACTACCACCACCCCTACCCATGGGGGCTGGATGCCTACCACTACTACCACCCCTACTAATGGGGGGCTGGATGCCTACCACTACTACCACCCTTACACAGGGGGGGCTGGATGCCTACCACTACTACCACCCCTACACAGGGGGGGCTGGATGCCTACCACTACTACTACCCCTACTCAGGGGGTGCTAGATGCCTACCACTACTACCACCCCTACCCATGGGGGGCTAGATGCCTACCACTACTACCACCCCTACTAATGGGGGGCTGGATGCCTACCACTACCACCACCACCACCCCTACCCATGGGGGCTGGATGCCTACCACTACTACCACCACTACTAATGGGGGGCTGGATGCCTACCACTACTACCACCCCTACACAGGGGGGGCTGGATGCCTACCACTACTACCACCCCTAGTCAGGGGGTGCTAGATGCCTACCACTACCACCACCCCTACCCATGGGGGGCTGGATGCCTACCACTACTACCACCCCTACTCAGGGGGGGCTGGATGCCCACCATTACTACCACCCCTACCCAGGGGTGCTAGATGCCTACCACTACCACCACCCCTACCCATGGGGGGCTGGATGCCTGTCACTACTACCACCCCTACTCAGGGGGCTGGATGCCTACCACTACTACCACCCCTACTAATGGGGGCTGGATGCCTACCACTACTACCACCCCTACTCAGGGGGTGCTAGATGCCTACCACTACTACCACCCCTACTCAGGGGGTGCTAGATGCCTACCACTACTACCACCCCTACTCAGGGGGTGCTAGATGCCTACCACTACTAGCACCCCTACTAATGGGGGGCTGGATGCCTACCACTACTACCACCCCTACTCAGGGGGTGCTAGATGCCTACCACTACTACCACCCCTACTCAGGGGGTGCTAGATGCCTACCACTACTACCACCCCTACCCATGGGGGGCTGGATGCCTACCACTACTACCACCCCTACCCATGGGGGGCTGGATGCCTACCACTACTACCACCCCTACTCAGGGGGCTGGATGCCCACCATTACTACCACCCCTACCCAGGGGTGCTAGATGCCTACCACTACCACCACCCCTACCCATGGGGGCTGGATGCCTGTCACTACTACCACCCCTACTCAGGGGGCTGGATGCCTACCACTACTACCACCCCTACTCAGGGGTGATAGATGCCTACCACTACTACCACCCCTACTCAGGGGGTGCTAGATGCCTACCACTACTACCACCCATACTCAGGGGGTGCTAGATGCCTACCACTACTACCACCACTACTAATGGGGGGCTGGATGCCTACCACTACTACCACCCCTACTCAGGGGGTGCTAGATGCCTACCACTACTACCACCCCTACTCAGGGGGTGCTAGATGCCTACCACTACTACCACCCCTACTCAGGGAGTGCTACATGCCTACCACTACTACCACCCCTACTAATGGGGGGCTGGATGCCTACCACTACTACCACCCCTACTCAGGGGGGGCTGGATGCCTACCACCAACACCACCCCCACTCATAGGATGGGCAATGCATGACACAACCAGCACACTACAACCTAAGGAATGCAAGAAAAAGACATCCCCCCAACACCATGACAAGCATGTGTAGACTGTGTCAAATGCCTACAACACTGAACATGACTTTGAACATACAATGTGACCCCCTATCACATGTGTCACACATAAATGTGTGTGGCCTCCACAATGCAAGCAGACCATGACCACTGTGGCAATGGGGTCCAACCCCCATCATCACAGTGACCAAAATGTAAGTGTGGGGTCCATAGCTGAAGCACATCTTGAACATTGTGTCAATGGGGTCTAAACCCCCATCATCTCAGTGACCAAAATGTAAGTGTGGGGTCCATAGCTGAAGCACATCTTGAACATTGTGTCAATGGGGTCTAAACCCCCATCATCACAGTGACCAAAAGGTAAGTGTGGGGTTCATAGCTGAAGAACATCTTGAACATTGTGGCAATGGGGTCTAAACCCCCATCATCACAGTGACCAAAATGTAAGTGTGGGGTCCATAGCTGAAGCACATCTTGAACATTGTGGCAATGGGGTCAAACCCCCATCATCACAGTGACCAAAATGTAAGTGTGGGGTCCATAGCTGAAGCACATCTTGAACATTGTGGCAATGGGGTCTAAACCCCCATCATCACAGTGACCAAAATGTAAGTGTGGGGTCCATAGCTGAAGCACATCTTGAACATTGTGGTAATGGGGTCCAAACACCCATCATCACAGTGACTATAAGGTAAGTGTGGCCATGGAAAAAGCTGCAACTGCCAAACAGCATGGCTGAATCCTGGTCACAGAACAACAAACACATCAGTGGCAAAGTAGTGTTCGTGTCCCATAGCAAGATATATTGGGTGAGGCAAACAGTGCAGTGCAAATAAGACATACCTTTGGCCATGTGCAGACAAACATCACCCATGGGGGATGACACTGTCAACATTCATCAATAACACAATGACAGAAGTGACCATCATAATGCAGAACACATATCTGCTCCAATGGGCACACAAATGTAGACATCCTGTGGAGACTGTAGATGTGAGGTGAACAGATACCATACCATGGCAGCAATGGGACACACAAACCATGATCATCGTGCTGACTGATGACCTAGGAGTCCCATGGACAGCAGGTCAAACCCACCAAACAACATACAGCCAATGGCACACTAAAGTCATGCCAATGCAGTGGTGCAGATGCACAAACACAAACAGGCAGCCCCACACTGCACATCAAACACAACAGGTGAGGGGGTGCCAGTGTCCCCAGGCAACCACACAACACATGATGAGGCCTGAATACCAATAACACAGATGCGCATACAGTGCCACACAAAATTAACTCATGGATCCAAATCCCCTATGTGGGCAATCAGGCATTGTTAGATGAGAGAGAGCACAAATCACACATGTCACACAAGCATGTAGGAACAGCAACTGACACAGCAAGACACAGACACACCACAGCACTACCCCCAGGGTCCCCACAATGTGGTGACCCTGGGCTGCATGACAATCCCACTGTGATGACAAAGCTAGATGTTGTTCACACTGTGAACCACAGTCATGTGTCCTGAGCAACAAACTACCATCACACCTACACAAGCACAAATCAATCAGCACGGCCAGTAAGCCAAGGCCAACATGGGGGCAGGGGTCTAGCCAGGTAACAACTCTCATCTGCACACACTCAACACCACACACCTCGACCTCCACCAATGTGCAGCAGTGAAGCTCACATGCACTGGTGACATTGCACATGCACCCATGACAATCCCATGGGTGGTGGTGGGAACTAAGATGCTGAAACACATCACACATGGCCAGTCAACAAGACTCCTGAATGTCTGACACACTGCACACTACGCTGTACATGGACATGACGGCAATACCACACCAACCAATGGGATCCCAGCCACAGTCCCACACCAATGAAGAAGCCAAGGTCACCCACAAAGAACACACATAGACAACTACCAACATTGCAGCCCTGACCCTGAGGAGTGCCAGCAGTCACACACACAACGTGTCACAATCACTGAAAGCTAACACAAACTGGAAATTACATGACAGGTCTAAACAACAAGTGCCAAGGGGAATCCTGACTGTGTCCCATCTGCGTTTGCCCACAAACTCAGCCCTGACAGCAAACACACCTATGGGTGACACCCTGATGACCAGTAATGTGCCATGCACCCACATCACAGAGAACCCAGGGCGGAGACTTTGGGGGAACATAGGTCAACTCAGCAAGCATCACAAACAGGAACATCACTAGGGATCCCAGCACGCCCAGCAAAATGGAAGTGAACACACACAGACATGCTCACACAACACACACCTTGGGCTCAGGCAATGTCACAGGATTACACACTGCCATGAGGGGACTCCACTCCTGTGTGAGGAAAGCTGTGCCATATGTTGGCTCAGTAGGGCTCCATCATGTCAGCAGAACACTTGGTCACACAGTCAACAATTAGCACTAAATGAAGGCTCCCGTCATATCAGCCTGGTCATGGGAGTGTCAACGAAATCATCAGCACAGATCCAACACACATGTATAGCAAGTTGCACTGACAACACAGATGAGTCCTTCCCCATTGATGCCCAAACTTGCATGTCCAGTGGAGATGGCCACACGGTCAGGGAAGTAGACTAATTGAACAATGGCAAGCACAACAGATGTGCAGGGCTGTAAGCCACAGATGTGATATTGCAAATGTAAGTAGGAAATCCCATTGCCAAATATTGAAAACTTGACACCCTCATATGCTGCTAAGGATGACATGGATACACTACAGGATAGGACACATTACCCGTGGACCACATGGGTTCCTGCACAGTAACACTTCATTTCCATGAGGCCAAAATTCACCATCACTGCAGCAAGGGCACGGTTAGCATCATCAACATCATGTACATCAGAAGCAAAACCACTAGAGAACAGAAAGTTGCTTTATTCAGCATTTGGGTGATAGAAGTGAAAAAATAAATATAACAAAGGCCAATGGCCAGTCGATAATAAGAGTCCAAACAGGGTGCCAGTGCCAGATGTCACCCTACGCATGCCTGCACTGCTACACACCAGGGACAATCCCCTCGGAGGGGCATACGGGGGGCAGGCCAGGCACCGCAGGGACAGGATCAGGGCTCACCAGAAGGAGGCAGGGAAGGGGTGGTGGGTGCTGGAGAGCCACTGACAACTGCAGCGGAGGTGTCTGACATGGTGTGTGCCGGCACAACTGGGGGCATGACTCAGATGGTGTGGGTGCCGGCACGACTGCAGTGGGCCGTGCAGATGGAGTGGACAGGTTCCCCACTGCAGTGCCCAAGTCAGACGGGGTGGTAGTGGACTCCACTGCAGTGCCTACCTCCAGGGGAGGAGAATGGGGTTCAAGTAAGGTGGGCAGGACAGAGGGGGAGGACACCGTCTCCACACCAGTGGCACAGACATGCGCAGCGGGGGTGTGGTGCCGGAAGAGCAAGTGGCAGGGAGAGAAGGCCGGATCTTTTTGGGGATGGTGTATCTGTGGGTGGGGGAACCTGGGGCAGGGTGTGGTGGGGGCACCTGTGGAGTGGGGGCCTGAGGGACAGAGGAAGGAGACTTGGTGCTTGAGCTGCAGGGCGGGGGAGGGGTCTTGCTCTTCCGGGTCCGGGGGGACTTGCGGGTGGGGGCGTCAGTCGGTTTGTGCCTCGGGGAGGGTGTCCGGGGGCGAGGGGCACTCCCCTCCGTGTGGGTGGGCTTCCTCTTCCCCCTGAATGCTGTATCAGCTGGATTGGAGGGGAAGAGGCAGAGGTCACTGAGGAAGACCCGCTGTGTCTGTGGGGTTGCAGGTGAGGCAAGGGAAGGGGCCTTGGAGGGAGAGGTATCTGGGGACTGCGCAGTGCTCGTGGATGCGTGTGTGTGTGCCTGGGCCCCATCCCCTGTGAGTGTGGTTTCAGTCCCCTGACTGTGCGTGCGTGTGCGTCTGGATTTTGGCGTGTGTGTCTGTGTGCTGCTTGTGTCTGTGCTGGTGTGTGCCTGTGCCGGTGTGTGTGTGCTTGGGACAGGTAAGGTGCTGGGGAGTGTGGATGGGGCAGAGGTAGGAGGGGTGAGGGACTGTCGGACGAGGGACACTGCTGCTGTCAGGGAGGGGTCCATGGACCTATTGCCCCTCTGTAGGGCAGACATGCCCGATGAGATGCCCTCCATGAACGACACCAGCTGAGTCAACAGAGTGGTGTGGGCATGGAGGACACTCAGCATCGCTGTCTGCCCTACATGGAGCTGGCGAAGGAGGTACACAGACTCCTCACTCAGGGCAGCAGGGGACACAGGGGCAGGGGGTGCGGTGCCTGGCACGAAGGAGACACGCTCCCGAACATGGGAGCCTCCACGGACCTTGGGAATGGGAGCCGATGGGAGGGCGGTGGTGGTGGTGGTGGTGGCGGGGACAGCAACAGTAGCTGGGGTGTGGTGGCTGCTGACACCCGCCTCCACAAGGGAGTCATCCTCCGAGCTGCTGTGGTCCTCAGCTGAGGTGGATGCTGCTGAGGACTCCTCGGTGTGGCTCCCCTCGCCCTCCGTGCCACTGGGTCCCTCCGACCACTCCTCGGCTGCTGACCCAGTCTGGCTCTGCGGCTCCTCCTGGTCCGTGGAGCTGTCCCCTGCTGTGGCCGTGGATGTATCTGCAAACAATAGGGAAACAGACAAACATCAGTCACCTGCACCGAACGCACACACCACAATAAGTACAGCACATTACAGAGCAAGCCCTGGCATCCTTAGTTGAACATTGCCAAAAGTGCCCAAACAGAGTAGGAGAAGCCAATTGTCAGTCTGATGGTCAACCATGGCACTCACATCCCTCCTGGCCTTGCACCCATCTGTCTGATGTCTGTGGGATGGCAATACCCCAGTGTGGACACATGCACCACCTACACAGTAGTTGGACAGTGCAGAGACCACGGTGAAGCATGTGAACATGCACACATCACAACTCTTGCCACTGAGTCAGTACAGGTGTCCGGATGAAGGGATGCCCAGAGTCAATTTTGAAATGCATGTGATGCATACCAGCGACAGACACCATGATGCACCCATGTCCTGATAGTCATTGCCACAATGGTGTGCATGTAGCACATGTCATTCCCCTGCAGGATCACTCATTGGATGTTTCATGCCATGGCACAGGCATGCCTGCTAAGTCATACATCACTGTCTCCAGTCACATGGGCAGGGCAGCCAGACAACAACAGTCTGCACTGTGTCACAATCGTAGGTCATGTGGAATGCAAGTCCTGGAGCTGAACAAGTGCACATGTACATCCCCACACACCACATCATCTGAACCCTTATCTGTCCACGTCATACCAATTGGACATATGGGAGACCTGTAACACAACCCTCTGAACCTGAGCACCTCACAATCTGCTGTGAATGGGAAACAGCTGCCTGAACTTCACATTCGCATACCCCAGTCTGCACGGTCAGGTGATCAAACACCTATGTGTCACACAAGTATCGTCTCCTATGGTCACATCTCCGGTGGCATGCTGAGCCCCAACCGAGAAACACCCCAGTAGTCCTGACAACGAAGCCACAGCACACTGACACAGAGGCAGACACCTGAGGGGACACACACTGAGCACAACGTGTCAGCTGATACACGGAAGTGGGAGTACAGAGTGTATTGTATGGCCTGGAGTAGGCATGACTGTCCTGCCCCACATGAATGAGGGATGAGCCCTGGACAGTAGGCAGGTGGCTAAGTATGTGTGACACACGTAATATACACACTCCTGGGGCCCAAACATTGTTCACAGCCGCAGCATGGGTGTGTGCCAGATACCCCAGGCACCTCTGGTGGATCAGCTCAGCAATTGGACCACATATCAAAGTAACACGCAGATTACATGTCAGCACACAGGCATTGTGTAAGCAATGGACCCACCCATGATGCCCACCACAGAGTTAGGGGAACAAATGCTGTCCCCCACCTTAAGCTAAGCAAAATGCAAGGACACAGTAGCCAAGTGACACAATTCCCTGACTGTAAGGGCCACACCTGGGTATCAGATGAGGAGTGGGCAGTGCACAGTTGGGGGACATGGGTCCTGGACCACATGACTGATGTACTGTGGAAGTTTAACCAGGCCAGAGGAGGGCACATAGCATGGCAGACAAAGTTCACAATGCAGCCATGTACTCACCCCCTCCTTGCTGCTCTCTGGCCTTCAGCTGCCCATCCAGATCAGGGAAGACCACCGCCAGGATCCTGAGCATGTGGGGGTCAGGGTCCGGTGTCCGCCCCTCCTGCGAGGAGGCAACAGCTTCAGCTGGACCCGTGCGATCCTCCGGGTCCAGCCCTGAAGGTCCTGCCACCTCTTCTGGCAGTTGCGGATCCGGCGCTTGTAGACCCCCACGGATCTCACTGCCTGGACGATGGTCAGCCATATCTGCTGCTTCTGGTGGGCATCAACCTGTGAGGATGACAAAGTGAAAATGCCATTACTGCATATTCAACATATCCGTGCATTACACAGTTGGATATACATGTCTCAATCACAGGGGCACATGATGTACACAGGCAGTGCAACGATGGCTATGGACAGTTTGCCAGCAGTTACTACATGGCATCATTGCCTGGGAAGTAAAACCTTGTATAATGGACTGTCACTGCACTATACCTGTTCAGTACATGTAACTACACACTATGGGGGGTGACAACTACTCAGTGAGCCTGCTAGCCAGTGGCGTGCACACTGTAAGTCTTGCTAGTCAGACAACATGCACATTTAGTAAGGCAGTGGACAGCACACTCACCTGCTCCCCTGCTTTCCCATACAGCTTGCTGTACTGTGGAAGGAGGCTGTCCAGCAGGGCCTGGTTCTCCTCAGTGCTGAAGGCTGGGGCTCTCTCCACAGTACGTGCCATTGCAGGATCCAGAGGGTGCAGATACAGCAGCAGTGGTGGTGGCAGATGTCGTCCTGGAGCATGTAGTGCAGGCAAGTGAGCTCTCAGGGGAACAGCCAGCATTATATGTGTGCTGCAGAGGCAGATACTGTCCCATGTGTCCAAAGTGATAGGTCCAAGTCGTTTGCATCTTCTGAATCTGGCCAATCCATGGAATTGTACCACTTACACACGCCCACAGCATCCTTCAAAAGTTCAACTTCATGACACCCATGAATTAGCAACATTGTTGTGGGTGACCAACTGAATTCACAGCATCAGACTCGTTAAAGATTTGAAAACGCGTCCGTTGCCAGGCCAGGCCATAGCCAATGCGTGCGCACCGATCGGTCCATTGCTGTACAACGCGTATTGCGAATACAACGCGTACCCGCTCACATTGTATGCAATGGCCAATGCGTGCGCACCGATCGGTCCATTGCTGTACAACGCGTACCCGCTCACATTGTATGCAATGGCCAATGCGTGCGCACCGATCGGTCCATTGCTGTACAACGCGTCCCTGTACATGTCACTGGCATATGTCACCATGCCTGTCACAGGTGAACGTATGCCAGCCACATTTACTTCCCAGGGAGTGAGGGGCACACCTACAACACCACAGCCTGTCCACACTGTATCCTGAGGCATGTAAGGCTGCATCACCTGTTCCGTGTATGGGGGTCAACATGTGGTTTTGTGGGTGGCACTTGGGGGCAGCCACTCCCAGGCTGTGCACGTGTTCATGGGGACAGTATCCTTGGTGTGTTGTGCACATGAACACTGTGGTGTGCAACTGTTCATTTCAGAGCATGTGGCATGGTCACATTTCACGGTTGTGTATGTGTATGTCATGTCACATACCCCCTGAGTCCCATGTGGGATGGTATGTACGTCACAAGGTGACCCATTGCCACAATTGTGATGGCCCTCCACAGTCTGTGTGCATGTTGTGTTTACAATGTCTCTGATTCCATGTGCACAATGGGAGACAGTCTCCACATCCACGTTGTTTGTGCATGGACTTTGATGTTGTGCGTGTGTGTGTCACAGACGTCCATGTCCGTCCTGCCGAGGCAACAGGGACCACTACCTGTGGGGGTCATGGTTGTTTATCTGTGGTGTATTCATGATGCACCATGTCATGCCAGTGTCCATTGTGGCAATACAGGGTCCCTGGGAATCTACCTGTCGATGAGCTGTGATGCCTGGGGCACATCTGTCCTCACATGTCACTGTGGTGTGTGTTTGGAACGTGGGAGCAGTGCATGGGTACTGTGACACAGCCTAATGATATCCCATAGCACAAGCTGGGACTTGTTGAGGACACATGTTGAACTGTGATGTTAGTTGTTAGCCATGTAGGTGACATACATGTCCTTACGGAACGGCACACGCATCATGTACTTGTGTTTTGTAATGATGTATCATGTGATATTGAGTATGGTCTATGCCACATATGTGGGGTGACTGACAATCTTTCTTCCTTCACCTATGCACTGCAGGGCGCCAGCTGTCCATCGGCCATTCCCTGACCTTGCAACAGTGGTTGAACGGGACTGCATCCGACGGTACCGCTTCACCAGGCCACTTATTGAGGAATTGACGGTGCGGTTGGCCCCACATTTGCAACCTGGCCGGACATACCCTACAGCGCTGACCCCCAAGGTGAAAGTGATGGCAGCCCTACACTTCTTTGCCACCGGTACCTTTCAACACACTGTGGCGTCTGCTGGTGGGATGTCACAGACCATGTTCAGCCGTGTGCTCCGCGATGTTTTGGAGGCGATGTTGGGATACCTGAACCAGTACATCTATTTCCCTAAACGTCAACAACTCACTGACGTGAAGAGTAACTTCTATGCCCTGGGGAGGATGCCGCATGTCATTGGCTCCATTGATGGGACACATGTGGCTTTGATACCACCACAGGCACATGAGCAGGCATACAGGAACCGCGAACATTACCATTCGGTCAATGCACTGGTGGTATGTCTTGCAGATATGAGCATCTCACACGTGTGTGCCCGTTTCCCCGGTTCTGCACACGATGCCTACGTGATGAGGAGTAGTCGCATCCCGAGGATGATGTCACAGATGCGGAACCAGCGTGCCTGGCTTGTGGGTGTGTACTGACGTTGTACCATTGTGTGTGTTCTGCAATGTAGTATTCCACCCTCTTTTCCAACTCAGCTAATGTGCAATTGTCCGTGTGTAGGTGACTCCGGATACCCCAACATGCCGTGGTTGCTGACGCCCCTCAGGAACCCTGTGACACCAGCCCAGATGCGCTACAATGAGGCACATGGTAGGACCAGGAGAGTGATTGAGCGGACATTTGGTCTCCTGAAGAGCCGCTTCCGCTGCCTGGACAAGACAGGAGGGGCCCTCCCATATGCCCCAGAAAAGGTGTGCAAGATTGTCATCGTCTGCTGCATGCTACACAACCTGGCAGTGCGGAAGGAGTTGCCTCTCATCCTGGATGACGATGACCAACATCCGCCACCTGTGGAGGAACCTGGCCTGGACCACGATGCCAGTGATGATGATGATGATGAGGGTGATGTCCGCACACAGCTCATCACCAACTTCTTCAGCTGAATGTGAGTATCCGGAGATGTCATGTCAATGTTGTGAGTTTGCATGATATGTGTTGGTGGTGCTCTGGTGCTGTTTGAGTGCTTCCATGTGCTACATGACTGTATGCGTGCAGCGATGTGTCCTCACAGGTAGTCTGTACTCCCCAACAGTGTTGACATGCTAACTTGGTTCTGGGTGGGTATCTTGTGACATGTATTGGGCATGAGTATTGCAGTTCTGTCCTGTTCTTCAGTGCTTTTGACTGTGTGTCATTTCTGTCCTTCACTGTGTATTTTCAGGGTTGTTTGGTCAACTGTGATCCCCCGACACCGTGAATCAATTTCCAGGGTGGTAGCTGTCGTTTCCCTACAGGTGATGTGCGCCACACCCATGGACTTCCTTTCTTCTACACTTGTTGACTGTGTGCCCACTGCCAGGTGGGATTACCTTGCATCTGTAGTGTTTACAACATGTTGCAAATGTGTAATAAACCTGTGCTTCACTTTGTGATGTGCGTTGTCTGTGGTCACACATCTGACTGACATTTGCTTACTGCACCAGTGGGCTAGTTAACACAGACTGTGAATAGGTGTTGTGTCTGTGCATTGCACCGTATTTCCTGGCAACATCAGTGTAGGCGATGAGTCAGATGGCCCTGGTGTGTATGTGTTGTGTAGCCCTGGTGGTGTGTCTCCCTCATATGTGCCACATCGCCATGACTCACATGCCGGTGTTGTACTTGCTGTAGCAGTTAGCATGCACAGTGTCATTTCGCAGATCATCATCTCCATGACAGAAACAATGTTGGAATCACAATAGAGGCAAGTATGATGTATTAGTGAGTTTATTGACATACATGTGTGAGTATAGTGCACAGGATGGTGGGTGCTGTACATTGTGATTGTAATCCAAAGTTCCTAGATGATTTGGAAGTCCTGGTAGCAGAAATGTCCAGAGTAAAGTCCACAGTCATCTGATACATTGGTCCAACTTGAACTCCCCATGTCATGTGGGAGAGTTATGTTGCATTCGACAGAGTGAACAGTTTCCGCACAAAGGTGATTTTCCAGAACAGGTGCTGGCTTCCTGGGGGTTGTGCATGGCCATCGGCCTCTCAGTCGCCCTTCCTCGGACGACCCCTCTTCTTTGGGGGACCCTCAAGTGCAGGCTGCTGCGGTGCAGGGGACTCTCCGCCAGAGTCATCCTCCCTCCCTGTGGCAGTTGCAGTTGTTGCAGCACCAGATGTTGTGGGCACACAGGGAGGTGTTGACATGTTGGTGCAAATCTGGCGGAGGATTGTAATATGTCCCTATGCACCGCCGTCAGTTCTTGCAATGTGTCCCACTTGGACTCCATGCGGGACATGTGTAAGTCCAAGCGGGCATGATGGGCAGCCTGCTGCTGTTGAATGTCCCTGAGGATCCCCACTACCTGGCTGAACTCTCCGGTGCTAGTCTGGTACGCATCAGCTATGCGTACCAGTTGTGGGTCATCATGCAGTCCAGACCCCTCTGCAAGCAGCGACCTATGTCTACCACCCCTCCCACCACTCCCTGGCGACACGTGCAGGACCTGCGGTGGCACGCACAGGTGACCCTGGGCCCCCTTGGGGGTTGTTGCTGGTGTTGGTGTCCGTAGCTCCACGTTGGGCCAGGGTCCGTGTGCTGGTGGTGGTCCTTGGTCTGTCCGTGTCGGCAGGGGTGGTCTGTGTGTTGGCAGTTGTTGGAGGGGTGGGTGCAGGGGGTGCAGCTGGTGGTCCTGCTGGTGCTGCATGAGGACTCACGCCGGAGGTGCCAGGTAGGTCTTCGTCATCCGAGGTGGGCAGAGGCTGTTCCACACCAGTGAGCTCAGTGTCCCCCGGAGCCTGGGACAGGGACTCCTCAGCGTCTGCTGCTTTGTCCCCATCATCACCTGTATTTGGAAGAGACACACAATGTATGTAATGTTTCTACAGGCATCAATGGTTCAAACACCTGACAGTTGTGACTGTACCTCTGGATGCGGGCCTGTACATTGCATTGTCCTAAGTTGTCACAGTCAGATGTTGATATTGGTGTAGCGCATTGTCCTGCCAACCTGAAGCATTTCAATGTGAATGTTGAGGTGTGTGCATGGCCAGCATTGGTGGTATTTGGTTGACATCCGGACATCCTTCTCCCTCCAGCCCAGTTATCCCACCATGAGGCATGCCACCCTTGCAGTGGGTGCAGGTTGACTCTCAGGATGTTAGTCAGTGGTGTCCTGCTGTTGGCTGGTGGCCAGTTCCCAGCATGGCCTTGTGCTCCCCACAACAGAGCACCAGTGTCAGACATCTTTGAGGTGGCTTTTGACTCCCTGTGAGGTGTGCATGCTTCAGTGTGAGCTTGCTGGGCCATGTGGGTGGGGGATGTTGAGCTGTGACTACCACTCCCATCATGCTATTGCCTCCACCCCCTTCCCAGCATGCCCATACTTCCTTCCTTTTGAGTGGACTTCACTGTGTGTGGGTGTGACAGCAATGGCAAGATGGCTGACAGTGGTGTCCTGCTGTTGGTTGGTGGCCAGTTCCCAGCATGGCATTGTGCTCCCCACAACAGAGCACCAGTGTCAGACATCTTTGATGGGGCTTTTGACTCCCTGTGAGGTGTGCATGCTTCAGTGTGAGCTTGCTGGGCCATGTGGGTGGGGGATGTTGAGCTGTGACTACCACTCCCATCATGCTATTGCCTCCACCCCCTTCCCAGCATGCCCATACTTCCTTCCTTTTGAGTGGACTTCACTGTGTGTGGGTTTGACAGCAATGGCAAGATGGCTGACAGTGGTGTCCTGCTGTTGGTTGGTGGCCAGTTCCCAGCATGGCCTTGTGCTCCCCACAACAGAGCACCAGTGTCAGACATCTTTGATGGGGCTTTTGACTCCCTGTGAGGTGTGCATGCTTCAGTGTGAGCTTGCTGGGCCATGTGGGTGGGGGATGTTGAGCTGTGACTACCACTCCCATCATGCTATTGCCTCCACCCCCTTCCCAGCATGCCCATACTTCCTTCCTTTTGAGTGGACTTCACTGTGTGTGGGTTTGACAGCAATGGCAAGATGGCTGACAGTGGTGTCCTGCTGTTGGTTGGTGGCCAGTTCCCAGCATGGCCTTGTGCTCCCCACAACAGAGCACCAGTGTCAGACATCTTTGATGGGGCTTTTGACTCCCTGTGAGGTGTGCATGCTTCAGTGTGAGCTTGCTGGGCCATGTGGGTGGGGGATGTTGAGCTGTGACTACCACTCCCATCATGCTATTGCCTCCACCCCCCTTCCCAGCATGCCCATACTTCCTTCCTTTTGAGTGGACTTCACTGTGTGTGGGTGTGACAGCAATGGCAAGATGGCTGACAGTGGTGTCCTGCTGTTGGTTGGTGGCCAGTTCCCAGCATGGCCTTGTGCTCCCCACAACAGAGCACCAATGTCAGACATCTTTGAAGTGGCTTTTGACTCCCTGTGAGGTGTGCGTGCTTCAGTGTAAGCTTGCTGGGCCATGTGGGTGGGGGATATTGAGCTGTGACTACCACTCCCATCATGCTATTGCCTCCACCCCCCCTTCCCAGCATGCCCATACTTCCATCCTTTTGAGTGGACTTCACTGTGTGTGGGTGAGACAGCAATGGCAAGATGGCTGACAGTGGTGTCCTGCTGTTGGTTGGTGGCCAGTTCCCAGCATGGCCTTGTGCTCCCCACAACAGCGCACCAGTGTCAGACATCTTTGATGGGGCTTTTGACTCCCTGTGAGGTGTGTATGCTTCAGTGTGAGCTTGCTGGGCCATGTGGGTGGGGGATGTTGAGCTGTGACTACCACTCCCATCATGCTATTGCCTCCACCCCCCTTCCCAGCATGCCCATACTTCCTTCCTTTTGAGTGGACTTCACTGTGTGTGGGTGTGACAGCAATGGCAAGATGGCTGACAGTGGTGTCCTGCTGTTGGTTGGTGGCCAGTTCCCAGCATGGCCGTGTGCTCCCCACAACAGAGCACCAGTGTCAGACATCTTTGATGGGGCTTTTGACTCCCTGTGAGGTGTGCATGCTTCAGTGTGAGCTTGCTGGGCCATGTGGGTGGGGGATGTTGAGCTGTGACTACCACTCCCATCATGCTATTGCCTCCACCCCCCTTCCCAGCATGCCCATACTTCCTTCCTTTTGAGTGGACTTCACTGTGTGTGGGTGTGACAGCAATGGCAAGATGGCTGACAGTGGTGTCCTGCTGTTGGTTGATGGCCAGTTCCCAGCATGGCCTTGTGCTCCCCACAACAGAGCACCAGTGTCAGACATCTTTGAAGTGGCTTTTGACTCCCTGTGAGGTATGCATGCGTCAGTGTGAGCTTGCTGGGCCATGTGGGTGGGGGATGTTGAGCTGTGACTACCACTCCCATCATGCTATTGCCTCCACCCCCCTTCCCAGCATGCCCATACTTCCTTCCTTTTGAGTGGACTTCACTGTGTGTGGGTGTGACAGCAATGGGAAGATGGCTGACAGTGGTGTCCTGCTGTTGGTTGGTGGCCAGTTCCCAGCATGGCCTTGTGCTCCCCACAACAGAGCACCAGTGTCAGACATCTTTGATGGGGCTTTTGACTCCCTGTGAGGTGTGCATGCTTCAGTGTGAGCTTGCTGGGCCATGTGGGTGGGGGATGTTGAGCTGTGACTACCACTCCCATCATGCTATTGCCTCCACCCCCTTCCCAGCATGCCCATACTTCCTTCCTTTTGAGTGGACTTCACTGTGTGTGGGTGTGACAGCAATGGCAAGATGGCTGACAGTGGTGTCCTGCTGTTGGTTGGTGGCCAGTTCCCAGCATGGCCTTGTGCTCCCCACAACAGAGCACCAGTGTCAGACATCTTTGAAGTGGCTTTTGACTCCCTGTGAGGTGTGCGTGCTTCAGTGTGAGCTTGCTGGGCCATGTGGGTGGGGGATATTGAGCTGTGACTACCACTCCCATCATGCTATTGCCTCCACCCCCCTTCCCAGCATGCCCATACTTCCATCCTTTTGAGTGGACTTCACTGTGTGTGGGTGTGACTTCAATGGCAAGATGGCTGACAGTGGTGTCCTGCTGTTGGTTGGTGGCCAGTTCCCAGCATGGCCTTGTGCTCCCCACAACAGCGCACCAGTGTCAGACATCTTTGATGGGGCTTTTGACTCCCTGTGAGGTGTGCATGCTTCAGTGTGAGCTTGCTGGGCCATGTGGGTGGGGGATGTTGAGCTGTGACTACCACTCCTATCATGCTATTGCCTCCACCCCCCTTCCCAGCATGCCCATACTTCCTTCCTTTTGAGTAGACTTCACTGTGTGTGGGTGTGACAGCAATGGCAAGATGGCTGACAGTGGTGTCCTGCTGTTGGTTGGTGGCCAGTTCCCAGCATGGCCTTGTGCTCCCCACAACAGAGCACCAGTGTCAGACATCTTTGAAGTGGCTTTTGACTCCCTGTGAGGTGTGCATGCTTCAGTGTGAGCTTGCTGGGCCATGTGGGTGGGGGATGTTGAGCTGTGACTACCACTCCCATCATGCTATTGCCTCCACCCCCTTCCCAGCATGCCCATACTTCCTTCCTTTTGAGTGGACTTCACTGTGTGTGGGTGTGACAGCAATGGCAAGATGGCTGACAGTGGTGTCCTGCTGTTGGTTGGTGGCCAGTTCCCAGCATGGCCTTGTGCTCCCCACAACAGAGCACCAGTGTCAGACATCTTTGATGGGGCTTTTGACTCCCTGTGAGGTGTGCAAGCTTCAGTGTGAGCTTTCGGGCCATGTGGGTGGGGGATGTTGAGCTGTGACTACCACTCCCATCATGCTATTGCCTCCACCCCCCTTCCCAGCATGCCCATACTTCCTTCCTTTTGAGTGGTCTTCACTGTGTGTGGGTGTGACAGCAATGGCAAGATGGCTGACAGTGGTGTCCTGCTGTTGGTTGGTGGCCAGTTCCCAGCATGGCCTTGTGCTCCCCACAACAGAGCACCAGTGTCAGACATCTTTGAAGTGGCTTTTGACTCCCTGTGAGGTGTGTATGCTTCGGTGTGAGCTTGCTGGGCCATGTGGGTGGGGGATGTTGAGCTGTGACTACCACTCCCATCATGCTATTGCCTCCACCCCCCTTCCCAGCATGCCCATCCTTCTTTCCTTTTGAGTGGACTTCACTGTGTGTGGGTGTGACAGCAATGGCAAGATGGCTGACAGTGGTGTCCTGCTGTTGGTTGGTGGCCAGTTCCCAGCATGGCCTTGTGCTCCCCACAACAGAGCACCAGTGTCAGACATCTTTGATGGGGCTTTTGACTCCCTGTGAGGTGTGCATGCTTCAGTGTGAGCTTGCTGGGCCATGTGGGTGGGGGATGTTGAGCTGTGACTACCACTCCCATCATGCTATTGCCTCCACCCCCTTCCCAGCATGCCCATACTTCCTTCCTTTTGAGTGGACTTCACTGTGTGTGGGTGTGACAGCAATGGCAAGATGGCTGACAGTGGTGTCCTGCTGTTGGTTGGTGGCCAGTTCCCAGCATGGCCTTGTGCTCCCCACAACAGAGCACCAGTGTCAGACATCTTTGATGGGGCTTTTGACTCCCTGTTAGGTGTGCATGCTTCAGTGTGAGCTTGCTGGGCCATGTGGGTGGGGGATGTTGAGCTGTGACTACCACTCCCATCATGCTATTGCCTCCACCCCCCTTCCCAGCATGCCCATACGTCCTTCCTTTTGAGTGGACTTCACTGTGTGTGGGTGTGACAGCAATGGCAAGATGGCTGACAGTGGTGTCCTGCTGTTGGTTGGTGGCCAGTTCCCAGCATGGCCTTGTGCTCCCCACAACAGAGCACCAGTGTCAGACATCTTTGATGGGGCTTTTGACTCCCTGTGAGGTGTGCCTGCTTCAGTGTGAGCTTGCTGGGCCATGTGGGTGGGGGATGTTGAGCTGTGACTACCACTCCCATCATGCTATTGCCTCCACCCCCCTTCCCAGCATGCCCATACTTCCTTCCTTTTGAGTGGACTTCACTGTGTGTGGGTGTGACAGCAATGGCAAGATGGCTGACAGTGGTGTCCTGCTGTTGGTTGGTGGCCAGTTCCCAGCATGGCCTTGTGCTCCCCACAACAGAGCACCAGTGTCAGACATCTTTGAAGTGGCTTTTGACTCCCTGTGAGGTGTGCATGCTTCAGTGTGAGCTTGCTGGGCCATGTGGGTGGGGGATATTGAGCTGTGACTACCACTCCCATCATGCTATTGCCTCCACCCCCTTCCCAGCATGCCCATACTTCCTTCCTTTTGAGTGGACTTCACTGTGTGTGGGTGTGACAGCAATGGCAAGATGGCTGACAGTGGTGTCCTGCTGTTGGTTGGTGGCCAGTTCCCAGCATGGCCTTGTGCTCCCCACAACAGAGCACCAGTGTCAGACATCTTTGATGTGGCTTTTGACTCCCTGTGAGGTGTGCATGCTTCAGTGTGAGCTTGCTGGGCCATGTGGGTGGGGGATGTTGAGCTGTGACTACCACTCCCATCATGCTATTGCCTACACCCCCTTCCCAGCTTGCCCATACTTCCTTCCTTCTGACTCTGCTTCCCTGTGGGGTAGTGTGCCTGTGCTGAATGGATGGCTGACAGTGTTGTCCTGGCGTTTGTTTGGCTACAAGTCCCATGTGTGTCACTGTGCTTCCCACAGTATGACCCAGGGTGGTGGTTCTTTGTGGAATAATTAATTTTAGTGTGAGGCAATGCATTTTCCCAGGTGAGTTGTGTGTAGTTTGTGTTAGGGGTGTGTGTGAGAAGAGCTGCTGGTAACTATGGTCAGTGCTGTCAGTCCTCCTTCCCACCCAGCCAGATATCCCACCATGGAACGTGCTTCCATTGCAGGGAGTGCAAGTTGTCTTTCAGGATGTCAGTCAGTGGTGTCCTGCTGTTTGTTGGTGCCCAGTTCCCAGCAGGGCCTTGTGCTCCCCACAGCAGTAGCCAGTGTCAGCCATCTTGTCAGTTGTTTTCCACTCCCTGTGATGTGAGCATGGTTCAGAGTGGTGTTGATGGGCGTATTGTGAGGGTGGGCAATATCTGTGACTACAACTCCCATGATGCTATTGGCTACACTGACTTGTCCAGCATACACAGAATTCCTTCCTTTCTGTGGGATTCCCTGTGTGGTGGTGTTGTAGTGGTGGCTACATATCTGACAGTGTTTGTTGGTTAGATTTGTGCCACTGCCTAGCTTTATTTGTTGTCAGGTTTGTACATGTCATGACACAGTTACATATCTTTATGAGATGGCATATATTGTGTTTATCTGACTGACATACACATCTTGGGATGATTCTGGTTTTGTTGCTGTGGATTTGCTAAGGGTGCATGGTTTGACTATCCCCTTGACAGTGATGTGTGTGTATTGTCACACAATATTGGGTATATTGGTTGTGTACTCACCAGGCTCTGGGATGTTTTCTAGTCCATATACGCTCACTGGTGGTAGGATGGCCCGCACCTTCTCCTCCCAGGGCCTGAGGTATACTGGTTTGGCAGGAGGGCCACTGCCGGTGTGTTGGCTCAAGATGTAATCCTTCTTCAGTAGGTCCCTGACCCTCCTGCGCATGTCATACCACCTGTTCTGGATGTCTTCCTTTGTGCGCAAACATGGTGATTGTGCGTTCACCCTGTCGACGATCCTCTCCCACATCTTGGTTTTCTGCGACATGGGGGTCTGTTGGACCAGTGTACCAAACAGCTGTGGCTCTACCCTGAGGATCTCATCTACCAGGACTTCCAATTCACTATCTAGGAACTTTGGATTCTTCTTTGGGGGCATGGTGATGGGTGGTGGTGGTGAGTGATGTGTGTGTTGGTGTGCAAGTGAGGGTGTGTGAGTGTGTGTTTTGCTGGGTGTATGTGAGGGTGCTATTTGTTGAGGTGCTGATGGTGTGTGGCTTGTGTGATGGATGAGCTGTGAGTGTGTGTGTGGTTGCTGTCTGTTGGTGTTCTGTGCTGGCAGGTAATTTGAATTTGCAAAGGATCATGGTAGGGATTTGTGTCCTTTACATGGGTGGAGTTGTGGGTGTGTCTTTGTTCCCTGTTCCCCCCCCCCAGTATTTATTGGCTTTGTAATTGCTTGTTTGGCCTTTTTTTTGTGTTTTTCCCTTTGTACTTTTTGTGCATGTAGGAGACGTTCTTCTGACCGAGTCGGACCCTGCAGTTGTCTCGTGCGAGCTTCTCCGAGTCGTTCACGCTGTGTTTGTGCTGTTTCATGTGCGGCGTACGCGTCGGTCGCTGAGTATTGGGTTGCTTCGGCTCGCTGTTTTGTATGCGTGTCGTTCGTACGGCTTGTACTCCGTGCGGCTCGGTCGTGTTTTACACGCGTTGCATCGTACTGCGCGGGTCGGAGTTCGCGGGTACGTTTCGTTCGGGTTCCTTCCTGGTGCGTGTCGGTCGGTTCGATTCGCGTGGTTTTTCGGCCGGATAGCTGTTTTCCGCGCGGTTCGGTCGTTCGTATTGTGTTCCGTACGAGTCGGTCGGATTTTGCACGCATTTCATCGTACTTTGCGGGTCGGGCTGCACCGGTACGTGTCGGTCGGAATAAATTCCAGATCTGAGTCGGTCGGTACGTTTTCCGGCCCGAATCGGAATCGGCCCCAAAGTGTTTATAGTCCACTCCTTGTCAGGGAGTCTTTTCCGTTTGTACCTCCGTCTCAGTCTGGTGTCTTCCAGGACTCGTCCGTCCTCCGAGGAATGAGGTCACCCAAAAGACAAGAACAAAAAAAAACCCAGAAAAGAACAGGTCAGCCTTCCTGTTTAAACGCTCTTTGGTAGTTATACTATCTGTCACCTGTGCCGTCACCAGTGTGCCAGAGACAAGGAAATAACAGAAGTGCCCCAATCACGCAGTGGTGCCTTTCTCCCCCTTCCCTGCCAATCTCCTTAAGTATCGAAGGAGAGGGGCTTGCCTGGAGCTATGGCCCTACGGGACCGCAGCAAGGGGTATTGCGGCATCCTCGCTTTCCTGGGGACATCCGGATACACAGGCGCACTCTTTCCACGATGCCTCGGCTTCTCCGGTCTTCTCTCTGTCCTCCGGTCTCCACGTCTGCCGCACACGGGAGTCTGCTTCCTCCTCTCCTTCCTCGTGCTGTTCTCGCCCTGCCTTGCACATCTCTCCGCTTCTCCATTCATTGGGGGCGGGGCTTGTGACATCAGAGTAGAGTCTTCTCGTCTCTCGACTGCTGACTTCGTTTCCTAACGGTCGAGGGCTGGGGTCCATCTTGGAGTCCTCGGCCGCTGGGACTGATATATGACAACCTCCAACACAAGAAACAAGTTCATCGCCTGCATGACAGAAGTCACCAACTGGATGAAATCCAACTGTCTCAAGCTCAAGATCGACAAGACAAAAGTAGTAATATTCAGGAAGAACACCTTGCCATTGGACTCCAACTAGTGGCCGGCCGAACTTGGACCCAAACCCGCATCTATGCTAGGAACCTCAGAATCCTCATCAACAGCAAATTGGACATGACCGCACAAGTCACCACCATCACTGCATCATGCTTCCACACCCTGAAGATGCTGACGAAGATCTTCAAATGCCTCCCAAGCAACATCAGATAAAACATCATTCATGTCCTAGTCATCCGCAAGTTGGACTATGGGGACGCCCTCTACACCGGCATCAGTAAGCAACTAACCAGTAGACTGCAAACCATCCAGAACTCGGCAGCCAGACTCATCCTCAACTTCCCATACAGAACTCACATCACACCACACCTAAAGTGTGGAACTACCACTAACTCTATATCAAAGCCTCCTCCTCTCTTCTTGAATTCCGCAAGAAGCTGAAGACCTGACTTTTTAAATACCCAACCTACCCTAGGTAGGGCTGGGCACATACACCTGCTCAGCACCAGGATACCCTCACAATTGACAGTGACCATTACGAATACACATAACATAACAAGATCACCATGTTAGCTGGACCACAACATCTAGACAACTGTGCAGCCTCAGAATGTTCCCAGACTTCAAATTCAATAGCACAACTAGAGAGGCAGCAACCATATAGCAAGCAAAAATGGCTGCCAGTCTAGTCTGGTTCTTCTAAGTCTGCACTAATCAATCCCATAGTGTCAGACTTCACATAAGACTGCTAACATCTCCCCTTTGACACACAAAAAGTAAAAATCAAACTTCTTTCTCTGAAAGTGTACTAAGAAGGTCAAAGCAACAAATCATGTTCCAGTAATGTCTGACATTATACTGCCTAACTTTCTATTGTATGAGTACATTGAATGGCTTCACATTCTTGGAGGATAGTACGTGCAATGTCAACTGATTCTCTCTGTCATTGCTTCTACGATACACTACTTTGCACTTCTATGACAGTCTAGTCCTGATCATTCCTACCCTACAGTTGTAACATCTGAAACTCTGACTTCCTATATATATATATATATATATATATATATATATATATATATATATATATATTCACTGAAAAAACCACAGGTTTCAGGGACGTTATAGTTAATTGGACATTTCACTCGTACAAAACCAGTGAAATTCAGCCGTTATAGTTAGTTCAGCTAACTATAACTCGCGCCCACGCAATGCACTGATGATGACGTCACATATTACATCATTCATGACATGGTCAGTGACATCACTGATGACATCACTGATGATATCTAAAATGACATCACTGATGACATCATCCACGTGATAATCTGATGCACCTCCTCACACCCTAATATAACCTTTGATACACCCACTCTAAAATACAGACTACCATTTTCGAAACCATAGACACACCAACACCAGTTACTACATACTCACTCACTGATTCCTAGGTCTACACACACATCCACTCATTCACCCATACAGTCACTCATACATGCAGTCACTCATCAATACAGCACTATCATATGCACTCATATACCTATACAGACACTCACACACCGCCACTCACCCATAGAGTTACTCACACACCTAGTCACTCATGTAAAGAATAAATCACACTCCCATTTACTCACCTATATAGTTATACACACACCACCTCACCTATTGATACAGATAATAACACATACTTACTCTCTTATACAATCACTGACACAAGCACACACTCATTCATACAGCCACTCTCACAATCACTCACTCTCACATATAGTCATTTATGTACTCCAACACTCACATAAACTGCCTTTCACATATGTAGTTACTCACACATATACCACTGAGACATCCATTCACTCACCAACATAGCCATATGCACACTCACTCACCCATACAGCCCTTCACAGACACACTCTTGAACCCATACACCCAGTGAATCACCCACTCACACATCTATGCACAGAGTCACACACTCCCCACCCACCCACACAGACACTCAGGCACTCATACAGATACTCAGACAACCAATCAATAACCCATATAGACACTCATGTAGCTACTCACCAACCCATGCAGCTGCTTACACACCAACTAACAGATTGATACAGAGATTCACACAGTTTAGTCACTAACCCATGCATTCAGTAAGACACGTTTAATCACTCACTTATACAGTCAGTCACGCACCTACTAAACCATCCATTCAGACACTCATACACACACTCATACTTCAATACACCATGGCATATATATATATAAAACATATTTAAACTTTACAGAAACACACAGTCACTGGATGATGTCATCAGTGATGTCATCAGTGATGTCATTTGAGATGTCATCAGTGATGTCATCAGTGATGTCACTGACCATGTCATGAATGATGTAATATGTGACGTCATCAGCAGTGCATTGCGGGGGCGCGAGTTATAGTTAGCTGAACTAACTATAACGGCTGAATTTCACTGGTTTTGTACGAGTGAAATGTCCAACTAACTATAACATCCCTGAAACCTGTGGTTTTTTCAGTGAATTTCTAAGGTTTTTTAAATGCTAATTTCTAACTATAACGTGCATGAAACCTATGGTTTTTTCAGTGAATTTCAAAGGTTTTTTTAATGCTAATTTCTAACTATAACATAGCAGTCGCGTTTGCAGAGTGGTGGACAAAGGTGAGCGTGGCCTTCAAACACCTTTAAGCAATCCCACTGTGTGGGATTTACTGGAGGTAACAGGAGGGGTAGTTAGCCCCTAACGTAAACCTTGGTGGCCAACTACCCCTCCTATTACCTCCTGTAAGTCCCACACAGCAGGATTACGAACTTTTTATACCAGGCCCCGCCCCCTCCCTGCTCCACTATGCAAACGCGCCCCCTGACGCATTGTAAGTTGGGGGATTAAGTCCTCTAGAATTCTGAGGGTCCCTTGGGGCCAACTAGCCCATCAGGTACCTCCAGTAAGCACCATAGAACTCAATTGCAGAGAGGTGTTCCGAGGCCACGCCCCTTTTTACACCACGCTGCAAACGCGGCTTGTGGCGCACTGCTGCTCAGAGGATGAATCCCACTTGTGTCCTGAGGTCGTCTGGCAGTAGGTAGTTATAGTTAGAACCTAGTTTCCATAGGAAAAGTGTTTTTTGATTTGCCAATATCTTTGGCGCCGTTTGACGAATCTTCGTGAAAGTTTCCAAAAATAGGGCTGGACCGCTCAGTTTGTGTGTTGAAAGTCTCGAGGTGATTTGTCAAGCGGGGACCGAGAAAAAAGGGGGGTCCCAAAGCGTGTTTTTTCCATGTTATTTTCCATAGGATACTTTATTACAGGCTATAGACCGACCTGCTGAACGGAATTACTCCAAATTTGCAAAAAGGTAGGTCTTGGTTTAGAGTGCGCCCTTTGTTTTAAATGGTGTAAATCCGTTCAGTAGTTCCTTAGAAATTTAAAAAAGAAAAATATCGATATCTGAGCACCGAGGAGGAGTCGCGAACCCTCCCGAGCACGAGCTCAATTCTGATTGGCTGCCAACACTCCAAACCAGAATGTGTTGGCAGCCATCTTGTGACTCGGTAACCGAGTCACAAGAAAAGAGTAAATAAAAAGGTGAAAAACAAGTCAAGGGGGCAGGGTACAAACACCCTGACCCCCTAGGCCTGCTGGGCCTCGGAACACCTCTCTGCAATGGAGTTCTATGGCGCTTACTGGAGGTACCTGATGGGCTAGTTGGCCCCCAGGGACCCTCAGAATTCTAGAGGACTTAATCCCCCAACTTACAACGCGTCAGGGGGCGCGTTTACATAGTGGTGCAGGGAGGGGGCGGGCCTGGTGTAAAAAGTTTGTAATCCTGCTGTGTGGGACTTACTGGAGGTAATAGAAGGGGTAGTTGGCCACCAAGGTTTACGTTAGGGGCTAACTACCCCTCCTGTTACCTCCAGTAAATCCCACACAGTGGGATTGCTAAAAGGTGTTTGAAGGCCACGCTCACCTTTGTCCACCACTCTGCAAACGCGACTGCTATGTTATAGTTAGAAATTAGCATTAAAAAAACCTTTGAAATTCACTGAAAAAACCATAGGTTTCAGGCACATTATAGTTAGAAATTAGCATTTAAAAAATCTTAGAAATTCACTGAAAAAACCACAGGTTTCAGGGACGTTATAGTTAGTTGGACATTTCACTCGTACAAAACCAGTGAAATTCGGCCGTTATAGTTAGTTCAGCTAACTATAACTCGCGCCCCCGCAATGCACTGCTGATGACGTCACATATTACATCATTCATGACATGGTCAGTGACATCACTGATGACATCTCAAATGACATCACTATTACATCATCCAGTGACTGTGTGTTTCTGTAAAGTTTAAATATGTTTTTATATATATAAATGCCAAGGTGTATTGAAGAATGAGTGGGTGTATGAGTGTCTGAATGGATGATTTAGTAGGTGCGTGACTGACTGTATAAGTCAGTGATTAAACGTGTCTTACTGAATGCATGGGTTAGTGACTAAACTGTGTGAATCTCTGTATCAGCCTGTTAGTTGGTGTGTAAGCGGCTGCATGGGTTGGTGAGTAGCTACATGAGTGTCTATATGGGTTATTGATTGGTTGTCTGAGTATCTGTATGAGTGCCTGAGTGTCTGTGTGGGTGGGTGGGGAGTGTGTGACTCTGTGCATAGATGTGTGAGTGGGTGATTCACTAGGTGTATGGGTTCAAGAGTGTGTCTGTGAAGGGCTGTATGGGTGAGTGAGTGTGTGTATGGGTGTGTTGGTGAGTGAATGGATGTCTCAGTGGTACTTGTGTGAGTAACTACATATGTGAAAGGCAGTATATGTGAGTGTTGGAGTATATAAATGACTATATGTGAGAATGTGTGATTGTGAGAGTGGCAGTATGGATGAGTGTGTGCTTGTATCAGTGATTGTATAAGAGAGTAAGTATGTGTTAGTATCTGTATGAATAAGTGAGGTGGTGTGTGTATAACTGTATAGGTGAGTAAATGGGAGTGTGATTGATTCTTTGCATGACTGACTAGGTGTGTGAGTAACTCTATGGATGAGTGACAGTGTGTTAGTGTCTGTATAGGTGTATGAGTGCAAATGATAGTGCTGTATTGGTGAGTGACTGCATGTATGAGTGACTGTATGGATGAATGAGTGGATGTGTGTGTAGACCTAGGAATCTGTGAGTGGGTATGTAGTAACTGCTATTGGTGTGTCTATGGTTTCGAAAATGGTAGTCTGTATTTTAGAGCGGGTGTATCAAATGTTATATTAGGGTGTGAGGAGGTGCAGCAGATTATCACATGGATGATGTCATCAGTGATGTCATTTGAGATGTCATCAGTGATGTCACTGACCATGTCATGAATGATGTAATATGTGACGTCATCAGCAGTGCATTGCGGGGGCGCGAGTTATAGTTAGCTTAACTAACTATAACGGCCGAATTTCTCTGGTTTTGTATGAGTGAAATGTCCAACTAACTATAACGTCCCTGAAACCTGTGGTTTTTTCAGTGAATTTCCAAGGTTTTTTAAATGCTAATTTCTAACTATAACGTCCCTGAAACATGTTGTTTTTTCAGTGAATTTCAAAGGTTTTTTAAATGCTAATTTCTAACTATAACGTCCCTGAAACCTATGGTTTTTCAGTGAATATCTAAGGTTTTTTAAATTAAATTTTCTAACTTTAATGTCCCTGAAACCTGTGGTTTTTTCAGTGAATTTCAAAGGTTATTTAAATGCTAATTAATAACTATAACGCTGCGTAGGATTTACAGGAGGTACCAGAAGGGCTTCGTGGCCCCCAAAGTCCCTCAGGAGTAAAGTGGATTTCATCCCCCAGCCCGTAGTCTGCCAGGAGGTGCGTTTGCAGAGTGGTGGAGAAAGGGGGCATGGCCTCCGAAGACGTCTTAGCAATCCTACTGTGTGGGATTTACTGGAGGTAACAAGAGGGGTACTTGGCCGCCAAGGACATCCTTGGGGGCCAACTACCCCTCCTATTACCTCCAGTAAGTCCCACACAGCAGGATTGCTAAGTTCTCATAGCAGGCCACGCCCCCTTTGCCCACCACTCTGCAAACGCGCTCCCAGGTGTGCTCTTGGATGTGGATTGAAGTCCTCTTTGCTGCTGGGGGTCCTTTAGGGGCCAACTAGCCAACCTCTTACCTCCAGTAGGCCCCACACAGTGGGATTGCTGAGAGGTGGACAAAGGCCACGCCCCCTTTCCCCACCACTCTGCAAACGCACCTCCTGGCGCATTCTAAGTTGGGGTATTAAGTCCCCTTCATTCCTGAGGGTCCCTGGGGGCCAACTAGCCCAGCAGGTACCTACAGTAAGCGCCACACACCTGGATTGCTGAGAGTGGTCCGAGACAACGCCCCCTTTTTCCACCACTCTGCAAACGCGGCTCTTGGCGCACTGCTGCTCAAGGGATGAAGTCCACTTGTGTCCTGAGGTCCTCAGGACACAGGAGGACCTCATCGCCCCACCAGCAGTGCGCCAGAGAAGAACTTCAATGGATCACATAAACCAACAATATCGTGCTGACGCGTTTCGGGCATTGCGCCCTTTGTCAAAGGCATGCTGTGTGAAAGATGGCGACATTGCTACTAAGTACATCCCCATTAAATACTTTCATCACACTCAGGTGAGCAAACATGGCTAGTGCCTGGAATTCTGGGATTAGTAGTCCTTGCATTGCCCATGTGGGCCGCCGTCATTGCACAGTCCAAAAATTCACGATATTGCTGGTTTATGTGATCCCCTGAAGTTCTTCTCTGCAAATAAACCTGTTTGCTTGTGCTCTTCGCCTGGGGGCAACCTCTCTTTCTTGCATTAATACGGCCGGCCCGGCCGTGAATAGGCACCACCACGAAAAACAGCGGGTCTGCGGCATGCTTATTGGGGCAGCTTTGTGTGGAGTAACAGGACTCAATGCAATGGAGAATTACTTTCTTTTGGGTCGCATCAGCAGAGAAATGAATTTTTGGACTGTGCAATGACGGCGGCCCACATGTGCAATACAAGGACTACTAATCCCAGAATTCCAGGCACTAGCCATGTTTGCTCACTTGAGTGTGATGAAAGTATTTAAAGGGGATGTACTTAGTAGCAATGTCGCCATCTTTCATGCAGCATGCCTTTGACAAAGGGCGCAATGCCCGAAACGCGTCGGCACGATATTGCTGGTTTATGTGATACATTGAAGTTCTTCTCTGCAAATAAACCTGTTTGCTGGTGCTCTTCACCTGGGGGCAACCTCTCTTTCTTGCATTAATACAGCCGGCCTGGCCGTGAAGAGGCACCACCGCGAAAAACAGCAGGTCTGCGGCATGCTTATGGGGCAGCTTTGTGTGGAGTAACAGGACTCAATGCTATGGAGAATTACTTTCTTTTGGGTCGCATCAGCAGAGAAATGAATTTTTGGACTGTGCAATGACGGCGGCCCACATGGGCAATACAAGGACTACTAATCCCAGAATTCCAGGCACTAGCCATGTTTGCTCACCTGAGTGTGATGAAAGTATTTAAAGGGGATGTACTTAGTAGCAATGTCGCCATCTTTCACGCAGCATGCCTTTGACAAAGGGCGCAACGCCTGAAACGCGTCGGCATGATATTGCTGGTTTATGTGATCCATTGAAGTTCTTCTCTGCAAATAAACCTGTTTGCTGGTGCTCTTCGCCTGGGGGCAACCTCTCTTTCTTGTGTATATATATATATATATATATATATATATATATATATATATATATATATATATATATATATATATATTCACTGAAAAAACCATAGGTTTCAGGCACGTTATAGTTAGAAATTAGCATTTAAAAAACCTTAGAAATTCACTGAAAAAACCACAGGTTTCAGGGACGTTATAGTTAGTTGGACATTTCACTCGTACAAAACCAGAGAAATTCGGCCGTTATAGTTAGTTCAGCTAATTATAACTCGCGCCCCCGCAATGCACTGCTGATGATGTCACATATTACATCATTCATGACATGGTCAGTGACATCACTGATGACATCTCAAATGACATCACTGATGACATCATCCAGTGACTGTGTGTTTCTGTAAAGTTTAAATATGTTTTATATATATATAGGCCAAGGTGTATTGAAGAATGAGTGGGTGTATAAGTGTCTGAATGGATGATTTAGTAGGTGCGTGACTGACCGTAGAAGTGAGTGATTAAATGTGTCTTACTGAATGCATGGGTTAGTGACTGATACAGACATTCACACAGTTTAGTTTGTCAGTTGGTGTGTAAGCGGTTGCATGGGTTGGTGAGTATCTAAATGAGGGTCTATATGGGTTATTGATTGGTTGTGTGAGTATTTGTATGGGTGCCTGAGTGTCCGTGTGCGTGGGTGGGGGGGTGTGACTCTGTGCATAGATGTGTGAGTGGGTGATTCACTGGGTGTATGAGGTCAAGAGTGCATCTGTGAAGGGCTGTATGGGTGGGTGAGTGTGTGTATGGGTGTGTTGGTGAGTGAATGGATGCCTCAGTGGTACATGTGTGAGTAACTGCATATGTGAAAGGCAGTATATGTGAGTGTTGGAGTATATAAATGAATATATGTGAGAGTGAGTGATTGTGAGAGTGGCTGTATGGATGAGTGTGTGCTTGTATCAGTGATTGTATAAGAGAGTAAGTATGTGTTATTATCTGTATCAATAGGTGAGGTGGTGTGTGTATAACTGTATAGGTGAGTAAATGGGAGTATGATTGATTCTTTGCATGACTGACTAGGTGTGTGAGTAACTCTATGGATGAGTGGCGGTGAGTGAGTGTCTGTATAGATATGTGAGTGCATATGATAGTGCTGTATTGATGGTTGACTGCATGTATGAGTGACTGTATGGGTGAATGAGTGGATGTGTGTGTAGACCTAGGAATTAGTGAGTTGGTTTGTACTAACTGGTATTGGTGTGTCTATGGTTTCGAAAATGGTAGTCTGTATTTTAGAGTGGGTGTATCAAAGGTTATATTAGGGTATGAAGAGGTACATCAGATTATCACGTGGATGATGTCATCAGTGATGTCATCTGTGATGTCATTTGAGATGTCATCAGTGATGTCATCAGCAGTGCATTGCCGGGGCGCGAGTTATAGTTAGCTGAACTAACTATAACGGCCGAATTTCTCTGGTTTTGTATGAGTGAAATGTCCAACTAACTATAACGTCCCTGAAACCTGTGGTTTTTTCAGTGAATTTCAATGGTTTTTTAAATGCTAATTTCTAACTATAACGTCCCTCAAACCTATGGTTTTTTCAGTGAATTTCTAAGGATTTATAAATGCTAATTTCTAACTATAACATCCCTATTAAGTCCCCTTGAATCCTGAAGGTCCCTGGTGGCCAAGTAGCCCACCAGGTACCTCCAGTAAGTGCCACAGAGCTGCGTTGCAGAGAGGTGTTCCTAGGCCACGCCCCTTTTTACACCACGCTGCAAACGCAGCTTCTGGCGCACTGCTGCTCGGACGATAAAGTCCACTTGTGTCCTGAGGTCCTCAGGACACAAGAGGACCTCATCGCCCCACCAGCAGTGCATCAGAAGCCGCGTTTGCAGAGTGGTGTAAAAAGGGGCATGGCCTCGGACCACCTCTCTGCAACGCAGCTCTGTGGCGCTTACTGGAGGTTCCTGGTGGGCTAGTTGGCCCCCAGGGACCATCAGGATTCAAGGGGACTTAATCCCCCAATTTACAATGCACCAGGGGTTGTGTTTGCACACTTGTCATATCAGGCCCCGCCCCCCTCCCTGCACCACTGTGCAAAGACGCCCCCTGGTGCGTTGTAAGTTGGGGGATTAAGTCCCCTTGAATCCTGAGGGTCCCTGGGGGCCAACTAGCCCACCAGGTACCTCCGGTAAGCGCCACAGAGCTGCGTTGCAGAGTGGTGTAAAAAGGGGGCGTGGCCTTGGACCACCTCTCTGCAACGCAGCTCCCTGGCGCATACTGGAGGTACTTGGTGGGCTAGTTGGCCCCCAGGGACCCTCAGTATTCAAGGGGAATTAATTCCCCAACTTACAACGCCCCATGGGGCGAGTTTGTAGAGTGCTGCAGGGAGGGGCGGGGCCTCCGGCGCGATGCTGGCTCTTTTATTTTTTTGTTTTTTTTCGAAGGGGGGCTGAGTGGCCCCCCTTATTTTACTATTTTTTGGGCCCTGGGGACCCTATCCCCCAGGGCCTGACCCCTATTTATAAAAAAAAAAAACGGGACGGGACGGGGGCCCTTGTAGAACAAGGATGACGATGCCATGTCTTTCACCAAAACAATGATTTATTTGTTGGTTGTTGTTGTCGGACACGTTTCGCCTACACAGCAGGCTTGCTCACCAACAAAGCGATAAAGTTTTTAACCATTTTTTAAACACACCACATTACGTGTCACATGTGAACTACAAAACAAGGAATACTGAAGACAGACTGGTAGTTTCTCGTGCCTTAAAGCTATTCAACATTGTTTGGTTTATCGAATTGGTATTTTGTTCGTAAAACGGCGCAACAATTATAAAATCACCTTTGCTATGAAAATTAATAAGATTTCACCTCAATGGGATCAATCAAAATTAATAGCAAAATTTCATAGTTCATTACAAACGCTTACAACCGTTTAAAACCAAACACCGTATCCTGCCCCAGTGGGCTATTTGTCACAAATTTATATAATTTGTGAATCTTATCCTGCCCAAGTGGGCCATGTTGTAAGGGATTCAAGTCTCCTTTGCTCAGCTGCCAACTGTAAAGTGCACGTGCATAAATTATAAATAAAACAAAATCCTATAAACAAGTTAAAAACCCAGAGAGTGAAGGGAAGTTTCAACAACATTTCATAATTCATAGGTGTGTATGAAAATCTTCTTCCACATTGAGACCTTCAGGAATTTTAGTATTAAGCTCAATAATAAAACATGATTCCAATTGTCTCAATTTCTTTTCACGGTTCCCGCCCCTTGAATTTGGTGGGATTGCCGCAATCACAAAATATGTCAGACCTTGTACATTTCTACCATGATGTTGATCAAAATGGCGCGCCACTGGATACGTTTTATTGCCGTTCTTTATGGCCCTTAGATGCTGAAGCACCCTTTTATGTACTGGTAAAATTGTGCTGCCCACGTACCTCAGGCCACAAGGGCACTGAAGCACGTAGACAGCAAAATCGGTTTTGCACGAATACTGACCCCTGATTTTCTTTTCTCGCTTTGAAAGACTTGATTTATACACTGTAGTGTTTTTGCCATGGGTGCAAGCTTTGCACTTAGTGCATTTAATGAAACCATCCCTCCGGTTAAGCCAGGTTGCTGCCTTGTTTTTAATATTTGGCGGGGTCACCATGTTGTTTACAAGGGATTGTTTCAAAGATCTGGCTCGTCTGAATGTTATCTGTGACCTCCTCTGTACTAATTTTCGTAATACAGGGTCGCTCTTTATGATGTGCCAAAGTTTATACAGAATGTTTCTCAGACTACTCTCTTGATTACTGTATGTAGTAATCATCCAGCATTGATTAATGTCCTTATTCTTTTTTCCTTCTTCTTTTCCTTCCTCATACAATTTTTCTTTAAAAAGAATTTCCTCTCTTGATCTTTTATTGGCCTTGTATATAGCTGATTGAATACTATCTTCTGAATAACCTCTGGCTAAAAACCGTGTTTTTAGAGAACTAAGTTCCTTTTTGAGCTCTTGCTGGTTACTGCAATTCCTCATAGTGCGAAGACATTCACCGTAAGGAATACTTCTCACCAAGTTTCTCGGGTGAAAACTTGTTGCATGAAGCAACGTATTGCCCGCTGTAGGCTTACGAAACAATTTGGTTTCTAGCTTTCCCTCCTGGATGTATACGGTCAAGTCTAAAAAGTCCACACTAGTTACACTTATGGTACTAGTGAATCGTAAGTTAAGATTGTTGACTTGGAGTTTCTTTATAAAATCTTTTATGCTTTTTTCTGGGCCTTTCCAAACGATGAATAAATTGTCAATGTATCGGCTCCAATGCATTACATGCTCCTGCCATTCCTCGTGATACAGCGTTTGGACCACCTGCTCCTTCCACCAGCCCACATGCAAATTAGCATAGCTGGGGGCGAAACAGGTGCCCATCGCTGTGCCGCACGTCTGGTGAAACAGATCCTCATTGAAAAGAAAGTAGTTATTTTTCAGACATGAAGCAATCATTGACAAGATCATTTGTGTATGTGCCCATAGTTTCAAAGGACGATTTCCTAAATAATATTTAATCGCATTGAGACCATCTTCATGTCTGATGCTTGAGTATAAGGTGGTCACATCTATTGTCACCAATAGAAAATCAGATTTCCAGGGAAGATCATAAATTTTCCTTAGGAAATCCCCTGTGTCCTGAATGTGCGATGCTAGGTTTTTCATAAGGGGGAAAAGAAAGGAATCTATGTATTTTGACTTGTTTTCCAGGGCGCTCCCAATTGCAGAAATTATTGGGCGCCCCGCAGGACTCACAGGATCCTTGTGTACCTTAGGTATTAGGTACATGACTGGGGTGACTGGACTGGTTATTTTCTAGAACAAATGCTCTTCATGGCTGATCAACCATTGGCTATGCCACTCTTGTAATTGCATATTATATACTCGGTGACTGTTCAACATTATTTCTATATCAACCTTTACATCATTTAAGCGATTGTTCAATTGTTTGTAGGCTTCACTTAGATATTGCTGCCTCCCCCATAAAACAACATTCCCACCCTTGTCTGCATTGCGTACAATACAATCATTGTTAGATGCAAGTTTGTCTACCAAAGCATAGTAATCTTTTCTCTCTGCGATAATATTGTCTTCTTTTCATTGATGTTTTTATGTAACCGCTTCAATTCATTGACCACAAGTTCACTATATGTATCAACAGAATCTTTTGCAGTCATTGGAATAAACCTCGACGGTGGTCTAAAATTGGTGGGCGCATTACTAAAAATATCTCTTCCTTGTGCTTCCACCAACCGTGTTGCTTGCTCAGTGACCGATTGCATTAGTAATGCACCCACCAATTTTAGACCACCGTCGAGGTTTATTCCAATGACTGCAAAAGATTCTTGGGAGGTCTGATTTGGAGCAGCGGCCTGCCATAGCAAACTCTGCTTTGGTTCCTTGAAGCGAGAGCAGGGAAACCTGCTCTCGCTTCAACGAAGCAAAGCAGAATTGCTTTTGAGCAAGGAGAGCTGCATGTCAGCAGCTCCCCTTGCTCAAAAGCAATGCCGGCTCCTGCAGGAGGCGGGGAGCCGGCGGGACCATGGGGGCACTGGGGCTCCCCCCACGGTCCCCAACGGAAAGGGCCGGCCCCAGGGGATGGGGTCTACGGGGCCAGAAGTGGCCCGGGAGGGGGGCCACGCGACCCCCCTCCCTCAATAAAATAAAAAAAATCTTTAAAAAAAGAGGCACAGCCCCGGGGGATGGGGTCCCCAGGGCAAATAGAGGCCTCAGGAGGGGGAACACGCAGCCCCCTCCTTAAAAAATATTTTTAAAAAATAAATAATAATGTGGCTATGCCCCGTGGGATGGGGTCCCCGGGGCCGAAATTAGCCTCGGGAGGGGGGCCACGCGGCCCCTTCCCATTCATTTTTTTATTTAAAAAAAAAATAGGGGTCAGACCCTGGGGATGGGGTCCCCAGGGCCCCAAAAATGGGAAAAGAAGGGGGGCCACTCCCTGCAGAACTCTGCAAACGCGCCCCCTGGCGCGTTGTAAGTTGGGGAATTAATTCACCTTGAATACTGAGGGTCCCTGTGGGCCAACTAGCCCACCAGGTACCTCCAGTATGCACCAGGGAGCTGCGTTGCGGAGAGGTGGTCCAAGGCCATGCCCCCTTTTTACACCACTCTACAACGCAGCTCTGTGGCGCTTACTGGAGGTACCTGGTGGGCTAGTTGGCCCCCAGGGACCCTCAGGACTCAAGGGGACTTAATCCCCCAATTTACAATGTGCCAGGGGGCGCGTTTGCACAGTGGTGCAGGGAGGGGGCGGGGCCTGACATAACAAGTGTGCAAATGCGCCCCCTGGCACATTGTAAATTGGGGGATTAAGTCCCCTTCAATCCTGAGGGTCCCTGGGGGCTAACTAGCCCACCAGGTACCTCCAGTAAGCGCCACAGAGCTGCGTTGCACAGAGCTGGTCCGCGGCCACGCCCCTTTTTACACCTCTCTGCAACGCAGCTCTGTGGCGCTTACTGGAGGTACCTGGTGGGCTAGTTGGCCCCCAGGGACCCTCAGGATTCAAGGGGACTTAATCCCCCAACTTACAATGCGCTAGGGGGCGCGTTTGCACAGTGGTGCAGGGAGGGGGCGGGGCCTGACATAACAAATGTGCAAATGTGCCCCCTGGCACGTTGTAAATTGGGGGATTAAGTCCCCTTCAATCCTGAGGGTCCCTGGGGGCCAACTAGCCCACCAGGTACCTCCAGTAAGCGCCACAGAGCTGCTTTGCAGAGAGGTGTAAAAAGGGGCATGGCCTCGGACATCTATTACATTATGCTGATCTTCATCCTCATCATGTTGGCTCTTAGTGTCATATTCTTCATCAGGCACAGACACACATCTCCTCATACCTATATTGATAAGCATGAACAAAGGAGAGTGATGTTGGAGATCCTTGTGATGCTTACTCCGAGCTACCTTCTGACTGGTGCGGGCATTTATAACAAGTCCTTAATCATTTGAAAGTGTTTTCTATTGTATTTCTTGTGCAACAATGTAATTCATCGAATGCCCTTTCTCTTGATATTTGTGGATCATGAATGTGAATTTTGAGCAATGGGCAGAGTGAATATCCAGAATCACATAGAACATTTAAAACAGTTTATTGGTTTCCATTTGTATTAAATAATTAAATATGTGGTGCAGGGAGGAAATGCCTATTTTTGCATGATCACCCCCAAAGTTTTGGACTGCTGCTGCTCATTTTTCGACTCTGAGAGTGCACTGAGGCCTGCTAACCAGAACTCATTGCTATTGCTCTGACCCCTAAAGTGTATGTTTTATTGGCTTATACCCAATTGGTCTAACTTTACTTACTTATAAGTCCCTAGTATATGGTGACAGGAGTAACTAGGGTCAGGGGCGGCACCTACGCTAAGGCAGAGGAGCGTCGCACTGCCTTTCAGCACGGCAAAAAGGAAAAATAAAATGATAATAACGTCAATGTTATTATCATTTTATTTTTCTGTGCTGGGGCAGTTTTGTGTGCCGGGCTAGGCTGTGCAGGCGGTAGGAGTGGTAGCACCCTCCTAAGTGTGCATGAATGTTTAATTCATGTGCACTTTGCATGTTCTCCACCCACGCTGCATTACAGCCTGGATGGAGAACATGCACAGGCTCCCATTCCCCATCTGAGTGCCTAACCACAGCGCTCAGACCAATCACAATGCTGCATTGCAGTGTTGTGATTGGCTTAGGGGAGCCTATCCCGCCTCCTGCTTGAACAAAAGCCAGGAAGAGGATTGAGAGGACAGAAGAGAGGTGGCGGCCAGCCAGCTGGCCGGCCGGCAGGTCAGTGTTCTTTTTGTATTTATTTTTTTCTCACCCCCTCGCCCCTGCCCGCCCCACTACTGCTTCGTGGGAGCAGCCGCGACTGCTGAGGGCCTATCAGTTAAAGTGTCCCACCAACACTCCAGCTCTTATCGTGCCACCCTGGATGTGACAACGTGAAAACATGTCTTCCAGCTGCCACTGCAGAATGGCGGAGCAGTTCTAAACTGCTAACTCGACTTTGCCAGTTAAACTAATGGGAAAGTCCAACCTCCCATTTTAATATATAAAAGCCAGATCTATGGAGTCCTAAGGCAGGGTGCTGTATATTAAAACGTAGGACATGTATTTTTATATGTTTTAACAGTAAAAATCTCAAGTTGTTGGTTTTACAGTGGAAAAGCTAGTAGCCCCATTGGAGAGTACACGGTTAAACGCTGACAACTCAGCTGTGTTAACTTCTGAATGGGACTACTAAAGTTGGTACTTCAAGGCGTCCAAATAATTGTTACAGTAAACCTGACTTGATGCCAAAATCAAATTTAATGTAATGAAATGCAACTGTTAGAAAGTTGCCACTTGGTTGCCCACATTTTCCAGTGGCCATTCCAGATGCTGGCCTTCTGCCCTCCTGCAGGGGAAGTATGATTGACTCCTAGGACCGGGAATGATATTTGCCTGCCGCTGGAAGAGGTGTTACCTCTCCTTGGCAGGAAGCTACACAGGGTGTGAATCAAAAAAGGCGATCTTCAAAGGGGAAGCTGCCTTTAAAGGGCAAATGGTGGACACACATGAAAGGGTCTGCTCTTTTGTTCAGGCAGGCGGGTTTGCATCAGGGACATACAGGGGAGACCACCCGCCAAACAGTTGTTTCCATAGGCCTGTAGACCTCAGGTAGCTGCACCTCTAGGATGGGCTACCAAGCTCCACACACAGAGAGGGCTTCTGCCATCTTAGGAGTGGGCAGAATAGCACACTCTGCGATAGCTAGATGCTACACATTTCAAGAAGTTGTCATCAGGCAGGAAAGGTCCTTGGAGCCCATTGGCTAGTATCCGATGCATCCCCACAGGGCACTTTCTGAGCATAAACATGACACCCATGCCTTAGAGCACATCTGAAATGGAGAGAGGACCGAAAATGGACTGCCCTCTGTTGCCTGGACTTGGCAGGAGAGGGTGCACCAACCGCTGGACTGCACCTGCTGATCCTTGGGGGCTAGCAAAGAGAGGACTGTGTCCATGGTGCCTGGCTCGTAGAAAAGTCACTCTGAGCTCTAAACAGAAGACGGTAGCTCCAAGAGTCAGTTGGCTGACTTCCTGTTACAGCACCAGTGCCACAAAAGATGAAGAAGCCCCTCCTGGCTAGTCAGTAGCCACAATCACCTGATCGCCACTGACTGCTGTTGTGCAGTCGGGGAGACCAAGTCCCGACACTCAAAAGTTGCACCTGAGTCTGCTGGACCTGGGAGAATCGTCAGAGTGCAGTTTAGTTGCCAAATCAGACACTGCCTTCACCAAATGGAACCGCTGGTTTCACTGTGACTGGAGACCAGCAATCGAGTGGCAACTGGACTGTTGCTGGACCAAGAGGACTTCAAGGGACATCGACCCCTGTGGCCAAAGTCGCCCCGCTTGGACCGTGGACCGAGGTGTAGCCCCAGGAAGGCCCCCATTGACTCCACATCATTCTCAGCATCTTACAGCACCCTGTATCCCTTACATCAGGTCTACTCCATTAAAGTCTAAGGAGGCACCTGGAACTGGATGTGAAAATAAGATCTATTTTTATAATTGGTGTCAGATTTCCTTCGTGTTGTGTGATTTTCTTATTTTATTGTTTTGGTACTTCTAAATACTTTACATTTGTTCCTTTGTTTAGGCCTAACTGCTCAATGCCATAGCCACCCAAGATCGAGCTAAGGCTTAACAAACGAGCCTGACTGGACCCAAGTCAGTATTATAAGTGTATTACACAGTTAGGTGGCACAACTGCACCATATAATATACCGCTTTCCTCACACGTGGGTATAATCAATTCCATCAATAATATTTGGAAAACCACTAATGTCAGAAAACTTAGCCTTGGTTGAATTTAATGTTTGGTGGTCATAGGAAAAAGAATGTGCTGCGGTACAATACTTAATAATGCACCCATCAACTGCCTCAAAACCGTACAAAAGGTAGATTGTGAGAATCCATGTAGATGACTACTGGCTTTTCATCTCTCTGTTAGAAAAATAATGTAACATAGTCATATGTTTCAGGGTTGGGGGGCACCTGTGCGAATGGCTATATTAGGTCCCAAAGCCTCAACAATAATACATAGAAAGTGGTAGATGGCTCCCATGTCCAGCCTGTACATTTTTAAAAGGTAGGCCTCTGTCATATTTAAAGGGTCTAGACATGTTGTAAAAAGTCTAGAACCTTTCTTGTGCCTAGAGTTTGTTATGGCCCATTAACGATGTTCCCCTCATTCCTCCTGAACCTGTATGATGGCCTGCTGAATGAGGATTTGAATTTCGCACATTTGCAAAGTGCTAAGCAGTCTGCATTTGCATTTGCTCCATGTTCAGGATCCAAATGAAAAGTGTGGCTGTGGGTTCTGCCTGATTTTAAAGAAACTATGCCTAGTTATATTCAACTGAAGGGTACTCCTAGAAAGCTACTGCTTAAATTATTATTATTTTTTACATCTTATAAAAAAATTTAATTTTATTTAATCATGTAATGAATATTTGATTACATATCTAACCTATATGTACATTAATTTAGTTGTTGAGTTTAAAATATTTTACTACCCGCTCTGTGCAAGTGCTAAACGTAGGTGCTAATTCCTCATGAGGAAAAGGTTCCACACAACTTGATATAGGAGTTTTCATTTTCTGCATTCAATTTTGCCGCACTTTAAAATCCCATGTGAGGTTCCCCATGTAAATTTTTTGCATGTCTTTTTATGGCACTGTAAAATTGCATGCGAAATATTCACGGAAAAGCTGTAATCGGATGGAGTGAAATTAACGCATGAACCAAGTGGTACTTTTGCTCCGTCTGACTCATAATCAAGGCACCGAAGAAATTCAGAAAAGAAAATGAGCGGTACTCTTGGAAACGTCTGACTCATAATCAAGGCACCGAAGAAATTCTGAAAAGAAAATGAGCGGTACTCTTGGAAAGTAGCAACAGTCAGTTTACCAGCAGAAGGTATTGAATTATTTTTGGGAATTCCAAGTTAGTTTCTCTCACCAAAAGCATTCTTGCATGTAGAAATATAACAGGTGTACATTTACACTTTTAAACCACTTTGAAGTGCATATTCACATTTTGTAAATACAAAACGTGAATTTACATACATAAACAAACCTTTCAAGTCCAACTTTTGAGGACAAATGGGTTTGTGAATTTGGCTATAGATCTGAATTATACTAACAGTGGCTTCAGGTCCAGAGTAGCACACAAACTGATTTACGAGCCCAAATCCACTTTTGAGAATCACATTCGTACATATCACAACAAAGTTTTTTCTGTAAGTAGACGAAGGTCTGTTGGGAGTGGGCAGGCACAGGTCTTTACAAGAGGTGAATGTCCCCATCTGACACTGTTAAGAAACGGGCCATTAGAAGTGTGGCCTGCACAAGTAATGGGCCACATTCATCTCTTCACCGGGAACATAACGTCCAATTGTAGCACTGACTCTCTCAGGATAGCAAAGCAGAGAAGTCCAAGGCCTACTCAAGGGAGGTGGTTTGAGCTAGTAGTCACCATTCGCTGGCACGCATCAATGACAATCAATGATTGTCCATTTTGTGCTTTTTCTTAGAAAAGGAAAAGTATATTTATTACACACACACACTATTTAATACTACAAAGTAATTTACAAATATACATAAGGCTGGTTGAAATACCTTTAACAACATTACATTTGACCTTAAAGGGTCATAACCCCAAAATTCATAGTACCCCCATATGTACAATACAGCACATAAGCATATAGGGGGTTGTCACTTGACATCAGGTCAATGCTACCATTTAAAGACCAGAATCGCATGTCGTAGTAATTTTTCCATCCATCACTGACTTCAGTGACCATGCTCCCTCGCACTTATTATGAGCAATAAAGCATTGTGATTATGTGCTCACAATATCATTAATAAAGGGTTGCAGCCTTTAAATAAAGTCTTGTAAATAACATCTTTAAAAAAAGCATTTTTTATAACATTGTGAATAATACTTGGGGGGGGGGCTACTGCACTCTTGCAGGTCCTCCTCATGCTCTTTTCCTCATTGGTGGGCCCCTGCCATCCCGGAGCCACCACAACCAACCAAGAACACTTCGTCGATTTCAGTCCTGCAGTGCATTATGGGGTGCTCCCTCCTGGGAGCCTGAATTTTTAATTGGTGGCTCTGGCCACTGTTTTTTTCAGCTGCCGCGTGCCCTTGCGCAGTTTTCCTTTTCATTAGCCCCTTTTCGTTCTGTGGGGCACCCTGAATGACTTTTTTGGTTGGAGTCAGTTAGGGAGCTAACACCCAGCTGCCCTGGCTGGTTCCCTGCCCAACGAGCAGTCTCCTTTGCTGACAGCATGGCAGTCGGGAGCTCTTCACCCCTGTCCCCTGCTGCGGGCAGGGAGTTTGCTTTAGTGGTGAGCGCCCGCTTCCCCCAGGCAGAGGGACTGGGACAAGCCCACTACCACTGTGGGGAGTGTGGCAGCTCTCTCACTCCTCAGATTCTTTGCCCGGGCACGTAGTTGGGATCCCAGGCCTCTCCTCCTCTTGCCATCATGCTCCCCCACTGGCACTGGCATCAGGGGCCAGGATTTGGCATCCTGAGTCCCTTTTTTGTCATGTCTGGAGGGCATGATATCTCAATGCACAACATCCGGGCCCTGACCCACCCCATGGGTGTTTGCCAAAATTGCAGCGGAGCTCCATTCTGTGTCCTCACTGAGGGGGACCAACAGTCAAATCCTTTTCCCTCACATATCTCAGGCACCGGAGGGCCAATTTGTACCATCTTCGGCTCATTTTGCTCCTGGTGGTGAGCCCTAGCCACATGAAGCATTTTCCTTTGGCCTCCTGACATTCAAGGTGGCCCACTTTGCAGAGAGCTAGTTCCACTGACTCACTGTGGCAGCCTTTTTCCTTTCTCTCCTCCGGTGCTTCTCCCAACCTTGGTGCAGAAGTCCAGTTCTTCCCCCCAACTAGTCCTTAGGGTGTGTAAGGAGACCATCTTTCCTGGTCTTGGGGAGACACCAACTGGTCCTAGGATCAACTGTAGTCAGAGTCCTTATTACAGGTGGGTATCAGTGGGGTCCTCCTTCCAGTTGTCCATAGCTGCTGCTTTCAGTCCCAATGTTCAGCTCTAACAAAAAACACCCTCTATCGATTGTGCAAGACTTTTTAAGTGTGGGTACAAATTTCTAGAAGCTAGGCACCCTTGGCCATTCCCTGGGTGCCACATCATCTCTCCACCCCTGGTCCCACACTCCTGCACATGATACTGGGACAATTCAAGATGGCGTCGCCCAGGAGTCACTGATCATGTCTCCTCTGATGGCCTCAGTGCCACCCCTCACTGACATCACTGCCAGCACTGGTCCCCCCAAAACCTCAAATAGGAGCCCCTTCCTGTGTTGGTTCAATTGGTCTGGGCTCCCTCCTTTGTTCAGCAGGCTTGGGCCGTTCCACCCCTGGTGAAGTGTGACAGCTAATGGATGGATGCAGATTTTTCTCCCCACCCCTTCCTAATCAGGAGCTCAGTGAAGCACTGGTAATTGCCCACTTTGTTGGGGGAGACCTTTGTTCCTGCTGCTGGACATTAATGTGATTTTATAAACTGAATGTTATTGAATTTTGAAGCATACAACAAACCACAACATTTCCAGAGGCTCAAAAAAAGAAAGATAGACGGACACCAGAACATACAGTTCAGAGCATTCTATGAAACTCCAACCACTTTCCCCATATCTTTGCATGTTTCTTGGGGGATCCCCTAGCCAAGTTTACAGCCTTCTCTTGCTTTGCACACCAAACCGTTGCCTGTTTCCATGGGGCTATCTGAGGAGGAGAGGGTAGCCTCCACCATTTAGCAATATCTCTCTTTGCCAGTGCCACCCAAGTCCCCACCAGAGTCTTATCCCCACTGGCATCAAACACACCCTCCATGACTCCCAGCAGAGTGTGCAATGAAGAGCCATCAAGAGGCTGTCCCAGTACCCGAGACAGGCCTTCATAGGTCACCTCCCAGCATTTTACAATCACTGGGCAGTCCCATACCAAATGGTAGAAGTGAGCAGGCGTCAGGCGTGCCCGCACAGCCTCAACATGCCAGAAACTCTGGCATTTTATAGGTCATATGTAGGCAGCAGCAGCTCCTCAGATATGGCGGAGGAGCATCCCCCCCCCTCACCAGCAGCTGCAAAGATTGAAAAAATAGAATGATAATAAACCAGGTTTAATATTTTATTTTTCACTCCTGGGCCGGCCATGGAGGGGGAGGGGGTTAGTCACTGAGGGAGAGTGGTGAGCACTGTGATTCAGTGCGCATGATGGTTTGGCAAGTCATCTCTGACCGGCAAAAGCATAATTCGCAATAAAGCTCTCTCCAACCCAGCTGCATTGCTGGGTTGGAGACAGAAGTCACAAGCTCTTAGTCTCCCTGGGAGCGCACATCAGAGGGCGCACAGGCCAATCCTGGCACTGCTTTCATGAATGAGAGCAGCGTCAGGATTGGCTGCAAGGGATTCTGGGAGTCTGTGCTGGTGAGGAGGAAAAAAGCAGCGATGGAGCAGGATGGGCAGGTAAGTTGTTGTTTTTGGTAGTAGTAGTTAGTCTCCCCTTCCTCCCCCGCCCACCACTCAGCACGGATATCAGCCACTACTGTATGTAGGTAGTTAAGCAGGATGAGCTGCGAGGAGACAACCTGTACATTAGGTGCCATGCGAGCGTCCCTCCACTCAGAATCCTCCAAGGACCTCACCCACATTTCCGATCGGGCTCTGAGGGACTCAAACAAATCCAGGGAGTAGATAATAAGAGATTTGTAAATTCTTGCCATCCCCTTCTCAGTAATGGGTCCCATAAGAAACTGGAACTCCAGAGGACTGCATTCAGGAACATTCCCAATACTGTTGCAGGGCATGGCACAACTGCAGGTATCTAAAAAAAGAAGACCTATGCAGGTCCTACTCTTCCTGCAGCACCTGATATGACTTTGAGGTGTGCTCCCTGTCAGGCGTCTTCTACCCTGGAGATCCCAATCTTGTCCTACCCACTAAACCCTTCTAGTGAGGAGGCCTGATGCAACCACCCACTGACCCATGCCGGGGTTGCACGTGTAATATGCCGATCCCAGACAGTCTACCTTAGAGCCATATGCCAGGTCCCAAGAGCCATCCTCATAGGTTAGGGGAGATGCAAAGGAATAGGACTGCCATACAGCAACACTTCAATCACATACAGGCCCATCCCAGCCACTTTCAGCAGAAACGCCGGATCTCCCCACTCAGTCACTCATTGACCACCACCACCTGTGCCGCCCAGTAGTGGAGGCACACGTCCGCCATCTCCAGCCCCCATCCGACGTGGATTGGGTGCATTTCTTATACGCTATGCAAGGAGGTTGGTTAAGTCACAAGAAGGCTCGGACCTTGGCCTGTAACTGGCCCCACCAAAACTGCAGCAATCGCAAAGGATAGTTCTGTAGTGTGTAAAGCAAGTGGGGGAGGGCGATCATCTTAAACAGTGCGGTACTGCCCAAAATATTAAGAGGCAGCTTAGCCCATCGGGTGAGGTCAGTTGTTAGGCAGGACAACAAGGGACGAATATTTAGGCTCCAAGTTAGACCCGGCTCTAGTGCTATGTACATGCCCAGGTATCAAAAGCTCAGTATGCGCATCGTAGGCCGCAACGTACACTCTGCATCTGTCGGCAGCCACATCAGGGGGACCAGGAGAGATTTAGGTCAGTTAATGATATGCCCTGAGACATCCCCATATAGACCAAGGATCTGCAGTACCCTAGGAATCGTGAGCGACGAGTGTGAAATATACAGGAGCACATTGTCCCCAGTCAAATCCTCTGACCTGCGCATCACAAAGAATCCACACCACCAGTTGCTTGATCCCCAGAGCAATTAAAAGCGGTGATAGTGGGCATCCCTGACGGGTGCCCCAATCGATCATGAAGGGGGCTGCTAGGGTGCCTTACCTGGGCCATGGGGTTAGAATAGAGAACCTGCACAAACACCTGGGCCCAGACCCACCCTGATCAAGACCCAGACCCACCCTGATCAACACTTTCTTCGGAAAAGTCAATTTAATAGAATTGAAAGCCTTCTCAAAATCCAAAAGAAGGAGAACTGTTGGATCCCCCAGCTGCGAAAAATGTGCAATTGCCTTGTGGACTCTGCACAGGCAAAGTCTAGTACTGCCACAAGGCACACATCTGCACTGATCAGGGTAGACCAGCTGCGGGAGGACCGAAGCAGCTGGTTTGTCATTTTCACAAAGATTTTCACCATGGTTTAATGAGTGAAATGGGGTGATATGAGGCACACTGGTCTGTAGGCTGGCGGGGTTTGGGCAAGGACACAATGGTCACCAAGTCAAGATAGGGACGAAACTGTGCCTTACACACTGCCTCCTGGTGATGGCCAAGACGATGAGGCGTCAAGTGGGCTTGAAAGTATTTATAGTATCCATGTGGAACCCATCTGGGCCCGGAGTCTACCTCAAGTTCATGTCCCGGAGGGCCAGAGCGATCTCCTCTTCCTAGAGGGGGCGGTCCAAATGTGCCCTGTCATTCACAGACACTTTAGGCATCTGAATGTCAGACATGGCCTCTCTCTGGGGGCTGATGAAGGCTGATAGCCTGAAACCGGTCCTAGGATGCTTGATTCCGGTCCAGGGAAGACATGGCTTGGCAGTTCGGTCTGGACTGTTCCCATGAGGCACAGGGTCAAGACTGATTTGCATATGGCTATGTCTGAACTGGGGTGGCGTGGTGAAGCAAAATAACGATGGATTAAACCCAGATCTGTGACTGGGGTTGAATGTTTGCCAATGTGCAGCATTCCGTCCATCATCTTGTGTGTTTTGCATTTTGCCCTAAGTGGGAAGGGTATGCCCAGACGTGGGTCCCGTGCTCACTACGCCACTGGAGTCAAGCTATCCTGGCTGATGAAGGCTGATAGCCTGAAACCGGTCCTAGGATGCTTGATTCCGGTCCATGGAAGACATGGCTTGGTAGTTCGGTCTGGACTGTTCCCATGAGGCACAGGGTCAAGACTGATTTGCATATGGCTATGTCTGAACTGGGGTGGCGTGGTGAAGCAAAATAACGATGGATTAAACCCAGATCTGTGACTGGGGTTGAATGTTTGCCAATGTGCAGCATTCCGTCCATCATCTTGTGTGTTTTGCATTTTGCCCTAAGTGGGAAGGGTATGCCCAGACGTGGGTCCCGTGCTCACTACGCCACTGGAGTCAAGCTATCCTGGCTGATGAAGGCTGATAGCCTGAAACCGGTCCTAGGATGCTTGATTCCGGTCCAGGAAGACATGGCTTGGCAGTTCGGTCTGGACTGTTCCCATGAGGCACAGGGTCAAGACTGATTTGCATATGGCTATGTCTGAACTGGGGTGGCATGGTGAAGCAAAATAACGATGGATTAAACCCAGATCTGTGACTTGGGTTGAATGTTTGCCAATGTGCAGCATTCCGTCCATCATCTTGTGTGTTTTGCATTTTGCCCTAAGTGGGAAGGGTATGCCCAGACGTGGGTCCCGTGCTCACTACGCCACTGGAGTCAAGCTATCCTGGCTGATGAAGGCTGATAGCCTGAAACCGGTCCTAGGATGCTTGATTCCGGTCCAGGGAAGACATGGCTTGGCAGTTCGGTCTGGACTGTTCCCATGAGGCACAGGGTCAAGACTGATTTGCATATGGCTATGTCTGAACTGGGGTGGCGTGGTGAAGCAAAATAACGATGGATTAAACCCAGATCTGTGACTGGGGTTGAATGTTTGCCAATGTGCAGCATTCCGTCCATCATCTTGTGTGTTTTGCATTTTGCCCTAGGTGGGAAGGGTATGCCCAGACGTGGGTCCCGTGTCACTACGCCACTGGAGTCAAGCTATCCTGGCTGATGAAGGTTGATAGCCTGAAACCGGTCCTAGGATGCTTGATTCCGGTCCATGGAAGACATGGCTTGGTAGTTCGGTCTGGACTGTTCTCATGAGGCACAGGTCAAGACTGATTTGCATATGGCTATGTCTGAACTGGGGTGGCGTGGTGAAGCAAAATATGGATGGATTAAACCCAGATCTGTGACTGGGGTTGAATGTTTGCCAATGTGCAGCATTCCGTCCATCATCTTGTGTGTTTTGCATTTTGCCCTAAGTGGGAAGGGTATGCCCAGATGTGGGTCCCATGCTCACTACGCCACTGGAGTCAAGCTATCCTGGCTGATGAAGGCTGATAGCCTGAAACCGGTCCTAGGATGCTTGATTCCGGTCCAGGGAAGACATGGCTTGGCAGTTCGGTCTGGACTCTTCCCATGAGGCACAGGGTCAAGACTGATTTGCATATGGCTATGTCTGAACTGGGGTGGCGTGGTGAAGCAAAATAACGATGGATTAAACCCAGATCTGTGACTGGGGTTGAATGTTTGCCAATGTGCAGCATTCCGTCCATCATCTTGTGTGTTTTGCATTTTGCCCTAAGTGGGAAGGGTATGCCCAGACGTGGGTCCCGTGCTCACTACGCCACTGGAGTCAAGCTATCCTGGCTGATGAAGGCTGATAGCCTGAAACCGGTCCTAGGATGCTTGATTCCGGTCCAGGGAAGACATGGCTTGGCAGTTCGGTCTGGACTGTTCCCATGAGGCACAGGGTCAAGACTGATTTGCATATGGCTATGTCTGAACTGGGGTGGCGTGGTGAAGCAAAATAACGATGGATTAAACCCAGATCTGTGACTGGGGTTGAATGTTTGCCAATGTGCAGCATTCCGTCCATCATCTTGTGTGTTTTGCATTTTGCCCTAAGTGGGAAGGGTATGCCCAGGCGTGGGTCCCGTGCTCACTACGCCACTGGAGTCAAGCTATCCTGGCTGATGAAGGCTGATAGCCTGAAACCGGTCCTAGGATGCTTGATTCCGGTCCATGGAGACATGGCTTGGCAGTTCGGTCTGGACTGTTCCCATGAGGCACAGGGTCAAGACTGATTTGCATATGGCTATGTCTGAACTGGGGTGGCGTGGTGAAGCAAAATAACGATGGATTAAACCCAGATCTGTGAATGGGGTTGAATGTTTGCCAATGTGCAGCATTCCGTCCATCATCTTGTGTGTTTTGCATTTTGCCCTAAGTGGGAAGGGTATGCCCAGACGTGGGTCCCGTGTCACTACGCCACTGGAGTCAAGCTATCCTGGCTGATGAAGGCTGATAGTCTGAAACCGGTCCTAGGATGCTTGATTCCGGTCCAGGGAAGACATGGCTTGGCAGTTCGGTCTGGACTGTTCCCATGAGGCACAGGGTCAAGACTGATTTGCATATGGCTATGTCTGAACTGGGGTGGCGTGGTGAAGCAAAATAACGATGGATTAAACCCAGATCTGTGACTGGGGTTGAATGTTTGCCAATGTGCAGCATTCCGTCCATCGTCTTGTGTGTTTTGCATTTTGCCCTAAGTGGGAAGGGTATGCCCAGACGTGGGTCCCGTGCTCACTACGCCACTGGAGTCAAGCTATCCTGGCTGATGAAGGCTGATAGCCTGAAACCGGTCCTAGGATGCTTGATTCCGGTCCATGGAAGACATGGCTTGGCAGTTCGGTCTGGACTGTTCCCATGAGGCACAGGGTCAAGACTGATTTGAATATGCCTATGTCTGAACTGGGGTGGCGTGGTGAAGCAAAATAACGATGGATTAAACCCAGATCTGTGACTGGGGTTGAATGTTTGCCAATGTGCAGCATTCCATCCATCATCTTGTGTGTTTTGCATTTTGCCCTAAGTGGGAAGGGTATGCCCAGACGTGGGTCCCGTGCTCACTACGCCACTGGAGTCAAGCTATCCTGGCTGATGAAGGCTGATAGCCTGAAACCGGTCCTAGGATGCTTGATTCCGGTCCAGGGAAGACATGGCTTGGCAGTTCGGTCTGGACTGTTCCCATGAGGCACAGGGTCAAGACTGATTTGCATATGGCTATGTCTGAACTGGGGTGGCGTGGTGAAGCAAAATAACGATGGATTAAACCCAGATCTGTGACTGGGGTTGAATGTTTGCCAATGTGCAGCATTCCGTCCATCATCTTGTGTGTTTTGCTCTCTCTGGGGGCATACAGAACCCTGTAATATGCTGTGCACACAGTCACTATATCCTAAGCTGTTTCTGCTAGCACCCCCACCTTGGCATGAACAGAAAGGACAATCCGGGAGGCCAGCTCCTGCATCACCAACCAATACATGAGCTTGCCCGACTTGTCCCCTCCATTAATAGGCTCAGCTGATTCTGTTATCGGCGGGATTTTCTTCCCCCGCACGCCGCCGGATGGCCATGGCTGCCGCGGACTTTACAGCACTCCGGATGAATTTATACACTTAAGTGCTGGCCCTGTGGAGTGTGAATTATCTCTACCTCTTCGCATCTTATTTATTCAACACTCGGATCAACGTGGTGTATATACCTGACTTTATCTCAGCTGTGTCTAGTTTACTACTTCGACCCCTGGGTTGAACTCTCCAGTTTATCGATTTCTTGACCGCCGATATTCATTTTAGAGGTCCTAAACCCAGGTGCATCTTTTCTTGTGTCCCTCACATGATCTGACCGCCCTGATGAAGGTGTGACCCACACCCGGGTTAGACACCGAAACGCGCGTTGGCGCTGGAGAACCACGTGTCTCCATTGTTTCCACCTTCCCCAATAAGAAGATACTTGTTTATGGACTATATCAACTCACTAAACTAATGACGGCTTGATGTTTATCATGTATCTCTATGTCTAGCTCTAACTGACTCACGTATTGGAACGTTTATGTATTTTGTGTCTTTATAATGTTTAATATTGTGAACTCACTAGGAGGTCCTAGAGTGCATGAGATTGTCTGGGTCTGTGGTTGTTTGTGTGTATTGAGAGAGTGTATGTGCGGGACTATCTATATGTTTACCTATGTGGGAATTTTATTATGTTATATGTCTGTTTTAGAATTTTGATAAAATGTGATAAATAAAAAGTATATAGTTTATCAAATATTGTTTTTCCTACTCTGCTTGGGGAAATTTCTCTGTTTGTATGGCGAGGTTCTAATATATTAGTGACTTTTGAGCGCTCTATAAGCATTTTTCAGGCAGTTTGGGACTTTTCAGATTGTATTTGGCCCTCCATTATTAGACCCTGTGAGTCGAGGCGATCCAGCATTGGCGGGATTCCTCAAGTGCCAGTTGTAGGAACAATTCTGCATTAGGGCTAGTTGGAGTAACTCACTGGTACCCATAGCAGCATAGCCCTTACGTTCCAACCCAAGGATACTGATCTCTAGCCTGGTAATCTGTTGCCATTGAGCCTGCTCCTGCGCCTTCAGGTACGATCTCACTGTCCCCCTCATAACTGTCTTACCGGCCAGCCACAAGGTTCCCGGACATTGCACTGTGCCCAGAATCAGGTCAAAGTAACCCCCCACTTCTTGGGCAAGAAATAACTAAAATTCCTGTGGTTGCAAGAACCAAGCATTAAGTCTCCACATCGAGCGGGGCCCACAGGTCTGCCAAATAAGATAGTTACCGGAGCGTGATCCGAGATATCGTGGGGCAGAATACGAGAGTCGGAGGTGCCAGGGAGATCCACTGCCAGAAAAAGGATTAGGTCGATAGGAAATAAGGATTTGTGAGCAGCAGAGTGGTGAGTGTAAGCCGAGGTACCTGGGTTCCATATCATCCAAGCATCATCCAAGCATCATAAAGGCCTAGACCCTAAGTCCCACTCTGAGGTCTCCTGCTCTCCCTCCCTCTGTTCATGTGCAGCCCCAATGAGTCTTTTCTGGGGACCGTAATATCATTAAAATCCTAACCAATGAAATTTGTCCCATGAGGGAGCCAGAGAAATGCAACCGCAGTTCCTTCATGGTACTGTGTACCAAGGTGGGAGGAACATGCACTCTGAAGAAATGGTATATGTACCCATGCATCATGCCCTCCACCACAACATACTTCCCCAAGGGATCCAAGCTGACATGAGAGACTACCAGTGGGAATGTTTTGTGGAGGAGCACCACTGTACCCCAAGACCCCCTAGTGTGCCCTGCATGAAACACCCTATCAAACCCATAGCAGGCTAGAAAGGAGCAGTTAATGCCAAGCAGGTGGGTCTCCTGCAGGATCAAGACTGCAGGACCCTGCCACTTCGCAAAACGGAGCACCGCTCCTTATTTAATACAGTGGTTAAGACCACTGGTGTTCCAAGACACCAATAGGTATGGGGCCATCACTTAGGGAAAGTGTCATCGCAGGTGAAATAGGAATACTGTGCACCTGCGGGACCCCCCTTGACAATGAACACATGACAACCAACCTGAAACAATAACAGCATAACAAACATTGCCCACATCCCAACAACCCACCACCCCACACTCCCCCTCCCCCCCGAAGCTTCTGTCACCCACCCCACCAAACAAGAACTGGAACTTAGGCAAATGCCCAGAAGTTCACTCCCTACACAGTCCTGTGCCATCCCATCATAACTAAGGAGACATTGGTGCTGACACAGGTATGGAATAAAAGAGTCGGAAAGGCCCTAGGTCCTGTCCATTGAATCTGCCAATAAGCCACGGGCCACTCTCAGGGCTGACTGCTGCTGGGAAGAAACCAGTCCCCAGGAGCCTTGCTGCTCCTGCCTTGGGTCCCGGTCTCCCATCTCAGAGTCTGAGACTGACCAAGAACCACGGTGGCCCGCCTATGTGACTGCTGGCGGGGGGCTGGGGGCCTGCGCCCCTGCCTCCAAGGGGTTCCCATGCGGGTGGGTCTCTCCGTCCTGGAACAGGATTCATTGTCAGGGCCCTCTGTTACATCGCACACTCCCATACTGCCTCCGAGATTTTGAAGAAAACACTTTAAGAGTTGTGAATGACCCGTAGGTGCCCTGGGAACATCTGCATGTATTTAAGGTTTAAGGAGCGAAGTTTCACTTTGACCTTAAGGCCCAAATACCAACATATCCATTAGAACCGGAGGCATTCCAGCCACTGACACTGTTAATAAGGGATGAAGAGGGAGACCACCTTATGGCAAAACTGTATCACTTGAGCATCTCATTACTCCCGCACAAGATGTTAAACTCCACAAAGCCTGGGAACGGGACTTGGGGCACACTATGTCTGACCGGGTGTGGAAATGTTGTTCCACACAGACTAAACTCATATCGATGAATCACCGTTGATGGAGCAAGGACTCGTAAAAGAGACTTGTTCGGAAGCGATCCTCTCATTTAACCCGCTAACGAATTACTAATAACGTCTTGTGAATAATAACACGCAAAAACAGAAGACACACGGGTTAGAGAAGCTTGCATATGTGTTTACTAACGCTAACAATATGAATGAAGGACTAAAATTGCTCTAACTGGGGAATCTTTACTGCGCATGCGTCAACTGCATCTACGTAGTATGGCGTTTAATGCTTGGAGGGAAAACTCTCGCGCATGAGCAGAAGGCACTAAAATGGCGGCTTGAAAGCTCACATGCATGGCACCTGCTTAGCTGAATAGAAAATAAGCTATTTTACTAATGCTAATGCAGAAAGGGCATTAATAAGAATATTGGGTTAGAGTAGAGATGGGTGGTATACAGTGAAACCATTTATTTGTGAAAGTAACATTTCTTCTTTGACTTTATTATTAGTGCGCATTTGGGCCCCTCGTGTGTGACCAGAGTGTGCTAAGCACGTGACCCTCGCGCATGTCTGTTAAGAAGTGAGCCGGAAGCATGACGATGCACTTGAATGCGATCCAAGGACAAAAAAGTTACATACCCTGGGAACAAGCACTGAAGACCTCGGGATGAATGGATTTTTACGAAAAATAAAAACAATTGTTTCTATTAAGATGTGAATACGGGTGGGAATAAAACCTATGAATAAAAATTAAGGGGTTGGATTTATGAACAATGGGATGATAGACTAAGATGACATATAAGCATGGTGTGATGATCATCCCCCCTTGCTTGTCCAATCAGAGTTAGTATTTTTGCGGTATTGAAACTTTAGTGGGTGGTCCATGGCCAACGAAAGGTATAACTGGAGGAGCTATAGTTAGTTAGAGAGACGAAGGCAGAGATTTACTGAATGCTGCAGAGCTCGGGATGCTGTTGGTGCGGTGGGTGGTGCTGATGCTGATGAAGACGCTGTAAGATGCTGATGAAGACATCGAATGCGGAACCATCTATCTTGATTTAATTGGGTTAGAAGAAGATCGCGGAAGAATCTCGAGGAGGAAGAGAGTGTCAGAGAGGGGGCGACGCAGACGTCGGTATTCTTGAGAGGTTAAGTATCCTGTCCTGATTCCTGTCCTGAAATCTTTGTCTCCTGATCTATCCCGGGGGACCCTTACCAGCCCTTTGGCCAGGGGGTTTGGTCTTCACACCATTCTGGGTAATTATTATTCATCGTTCGTTTATAGATGTTCTTTTCTCTCTGTCCTCTCCCTTTCTAAGCATTAGTCATTGCATAAGTCTGAAACGTATGTTTAATATGATTGAATTTCTCTCTTCTAGGTTAAGGGTGACTGTGCTGTAATTTTGATGGTTCACGTTCGTAATGTAGATAAAGATTTTAAAACTTCTCGAGTTTGTGATTATTTTCTTGAAATAAAGAATAGTTAATAAGTTATGTCAATTATCACCATCAACTAGTTCAACTAATGGTCCATCGACCATTAGGAAGAACATTTGATCAGTGAAAGGTTAGTTAGGAACAAGTAATAACTAATCCTGAAATATGGAAATTATAAACTAAACCCAGCGGTCTACTTGGATCTGTGTAAGTGTTTATGGGCCCAGGTGAGTATATGGTAGTACAGTATCTGTTGTTAGTACACCGCTGGATCAGTTTTCTGGTAGCAGAGCTATGGTTATTATTGACTAGTTTGGTGATAAGTATAGATTATTGATTATTGATCTATGTTTTGACAAAAGAGTTAGCGTCTTTGTTTTATGTTGCCCAGAATTCCCGGGAAATGAATAGCGGGTGGCGATAGAAACCACACTGCAGTGAGGTTACTCGTCTGTTGGAATAGCACTGAGAAGCTACGCAGGGCTGGCAGTGTTAAATTAGGGACTATTTCGTATCAAAGTAGAGTGCGAATGATAGCAAAAGGGGTTCGATGGTGAAACTTTGGTCTCATTTCCCAATACGGGTTACACTGGAGGAGTAGCAGATTCTCTGGAGCTTGAATAAAGGGTAAGCGGAAGGTTTTACTCGCAGTGTATGAAGAGTAAGCGGAAGGTTTTACTCGCAGTGGAAAGAAAATCTATCCTTTGGTTTTAGAGGAACAGGCAGAGTAGCAAATGTTTTTATGTAGTTAATAACAAAGAAATTTAATGCAAAGTATAAAGAAAATAAGTTTTCGTATTACCTTGTGAAGAGAGGGTCAGTCGCCGGAGTTATACTGACGTCATAGTAAGCCGCGCTGGGATTGGTAGAAGCAGCGGGCATGTGACAGAAGCAGCCTTGTAAAGGAGGGGTCAGTAGTAAGGAGCAGGACTGACATCACAAAGAGCCGCGCTGAGATAGGTTGAAACAGCGGGCGTGTAACAGAAACAACCTTGTAAAGGAGGGGTCAGTAGTAAGGAGCAGAACTGACGTCACAAAAGGCCGCGCTGGCATTGGTTAGACCACGAGCGTGAGCCTAAGTTTGATTGGATAATCAGTTAAAAGCCATGCTAGGATTGGAAGAAAGAGAATTTGTATGCAAGATTCTGATTTGACTGCCAGTGAAAGAGGCGCAAATAGAAGATTTCAAGGGTTTGCAGAATACAACTTTATACATCGTTCATCTAGGATGTATGGAGAAAAGAGAAAAATGTCATTTATAAAGAGAATTAAAAATTTCTTTAAGAAAGACAAGCCTGTGTTGACTAGAGAGGGAATCCCTATTCCGCCCCCAAAGACACCAGCATCTTTTATGATGATGGAAAGGGGATATCATACTTGCGTATGGTTGGAAAATTGGATTGAATATACGAAAGGTGATGGAGTACTAGTATTTCCAGAAAATGGTACGTTTAATGGGAGAATTCTTCAGAATTTGAGAATGAGAATGAATGATTTGGAACCTAGACCTAGGTTAACTCAGTACGAGGCTTTGGAAGAATGGGAGACTGAGTTATATGAACGCGAGGAAAATAGAGGTGGGAGATATAACGGATTCTTTCCCAGATATTTGCAAGAATCACGTGAAGGGCTGATGAAACAGTGGTGGAGGGCAAAGGTGTCCGAAGGTTTATATACAGTGTTAATGGCTGAGGAACAGTCTGGAGGAAAGTGTAAGGAGAAAACAAAACACTTGAATATCACAGGATACGGAGAATCAGATGATGAGTTGTTAGAGGATATTTTAATTAAAAAACCACCACCATAACAAGAAGCAACTAGTAAGGTTACCCCAAGTGCACCAGTGATGGGAATGCCTTTAACCCCACATATTTTACATGATACGTCATTTAATAGGGTGCTGCAAGATAATGAAAGAGATGTTTTGAATAAAACAAAAGAAAAATTAGTTCAGAAAATAAGCCAATTAAATTTAAATGCTGAAGCTTTGACAGTACCAGTGACCATTGGTCCGGTAATCCCGTTATATGAAGATAAAAAGACTTGTCAGAAACCACAAACTGTGACAGTTCCGTTAACAAGTCCCAGAAGAGAAGTAATAATTACAGATGACCAAACTAGTGAAAATGAATCAGTTATTTCATTAATGGATCTTCCAAATTTAGAAACTTCAAATGAAACTCCGAGAGGAATTAGGCCCACAAATTTAAGAGAGAAAAGATCTTTGGTTCCTATAAGAACTGGAGGTGCAACAGTTGTTACCCCTGAAGACATAGAAAGATGGGCACAGGAAATAGATAATCGGAACCCACCACCAAAGATGTTAGATATCAGTAGATTGAAAGTGGAATTGGAAGAAATGATAGTGGGGAGTGTGAGCATAGAATGATTGAACGTTTATAATGATGAGGAGTTATTATTTTTGTGTAAGAGCATAACCAGGAGAGCAAGAGTATTTCTTGAGAAACTAACAGAAGTCGCTTCAGAGATTGGAATAGATATAGGGAAATCGAAATTGTTGCAGAAACCATATCGAGTGGACTTTACTGACAAAGATTTAGAAAGTGTGAATGCTTCTGGTAAAAGATTACAGATAAAGGAATTAATGAATATTTTGCGAAAATGGGGAGACATTGATAAATGGAGAATTAGAGGGATAAGAAAGAAAGAGGAAGTTCAAGCGAGAGAAGCATCATCTACATTTCCAGTAAAGGAAACAAAAAAGGTGAAGAAATTGTGTCCAATGAGAGAAGTTCCAGGAGGTGGATACGTTCATGTTCCTTGGAGTAGACAAGATATTTTGTCATTTACAAATGATTTTCCAAAACTGAGAGAGAAACCAGTGGAATGGTATAAGCAAGTGGAAAGATTTGTGAAAGTTTCAAAGGTTTTATTAAAAGATTTGGATGGTTTATTTGACACTGTGGTACCTGCTGATTTATGGACGTCGTTCCCCGACGACTGGAAACACGCTGAGGTCAACCCCCTCCTAAAGAAACCCTCAGCGGACCCCACCGACCTCAAAAACTACAGACCCATCTCCCTGCTCCCGTTCCCAGCGAAAGTCATCGAGAAAGCTATCAACAGCCAACTCGCCACATTCATTGAAGAACACAACATCCTCGACTCCTCCCAATCCGGCTTCAGAAAAAACCGCAGTACGGAAACCGCCCTCCTTGCCGCAACAGACGACATCCGCATCCTACTGGACAAAGGAGAAACAGTAGCCCTCATCCTCCTCGACCTATCAGCGGCGTTCGACACAGTCTCCCACCGCACCCTAATACGCAGACTCTACGACGCAGGAATCCAGGACAAGGCCCTCGACTGGATCCACTCCTTCTTCTCCGGCAGGACGCAGCGGGTCAGACTCCCCCCTTTCCTCTCAGACCCCACACCTACCACCTGCGGAGTCCCCCAGGGCTCCTCCCTCAGCCCGACGCTCTTCAACGTCTACATGGCTCCACTCGCCCCATCGTCAGAACCTACGGACTCAACATCGTGTCATACGCAGATGACATCCAACTCATCCTCTCCCTATACAACGAGCCCAACACCGCCAGACGCAACTTTCGAGAAGGCATGGAAGCCGTCGCCAAATGGATGAAAAACAGCTGCCTACAACTAAACACCAACAAAACATAAGTACTCATCATGGGCCCAAACCCAGACGCCTGGAGCGACACCTGGTGGCCCCCCACCCTCGGAAACCCGCCAAACCCCACGGACCACGCACGCAACCTGGGAATCATCCTGGATTCCGAGCTCAAAATGGACCGCCAGATCAACTCTGCCTCGTCTTCCTGCTTCCACACCCTCCGCCTCCTTCGTAAGACCTTCAAATGGATCCCCCTTGAACACCGAAAGACCGTCACTCACGCCCTGGTCACCAGCAGACTCGACTACGGCAACGCACTCTACGCCGGAAAAAACAAAAACCTCACCCGCAACCTACAGAACATCCAGAACGCCGCCGCAAGACTGGTCCTCAACCTGCCAAAACACTGCCACATCTCCCAGCACCTGCGCAAACACCACTGGCTCCCCATCGAGGCGAGAATCACCTTCAAGATGCTCACCCACGCACACAAGGCCCTCCACGGCACCGGACCAGCATACCTAAACAGCCGACTCAAATTCCACACACCCCAAAGGACCCTACGATCAGCCCAGCTCTCCTATGCCATGGTCCCCCGCACCAGAAAGACCAGATCGGGAGGCCGCTCCTTCTCCTTCATCGCGGCCAAAGCATGGAACGTCCTTCCTCTCCACCTCAGACAGACAACATCGCTCCCCATCTTCGCAAGAAACCTCAAAACCTGGCTCTTCGACAGACCCCCTCCTTGATGGAATGGAACCTGCACCCCCCCACCCCTAGCGCCTTGAGACCCTTACGGGTGAGTAGTCGCGCTTTAACAAACCCCTGATTGATTGATTGGACAGAGTGTAAGATTACAGTTGACTGGCCAAGTGAAGAATATGCTAGAGACTCGAAGACAGGAGCACCCTCAGAGGAAGTGATGAAGAAGTATCATCAAGTGATTACAAATTTGAAAGGGAAAATACCTCCTAAAGAAACAGATTGGGTAGAGAGTGAAACGGGCACCCACCTCATTTCCAAACTGCATAAGTCCTGTTCTGGTCTGAGGCCGGTGAAAGATGATAAGATACACACTGCATGGGAACAAGATCTTGGCCGTCCCATTACAGACGATCAATGGGAAAAGTGTTGCATGGTAACTAGGGAAGTTTCCCTCAACAGTAGACATAAGCGTATTCACTTTAAGTTCCTCCGCCGACTATACCACACCCCAGCCATGTCGCACAAAATTGACCCCTCCAGACCCCACCACTGTCTGAAATGTTCCACTCCATACACGGACTTTGCCCATCTTACATGGACATGCCCCAAATTACAGACATATTGGGAACAAATTCATATCACGCTGGGTGCCATGACAGCGCTGACACTTATCCCCACACCAGGAATTGCACTCCTCGGGTACACGGTTAACTTTCCCAAAAAGATCAGGAGATTTGCGGCCCTTGGGCTACTGCTTGCTAAACGTGAAATAGCGCTGCTATGGGTACTGCACTTACCCTACAGGGATGGCTACGCATCCTGGCTTATTGCAATGTACACTGTGAACTATATGCTAACCTCATGCCAAGTTCTTCGCGCCCTAAGGAGATATGGGGCCCATATAAGACGTACATTGAACGAGAACGCCAGAAATTTACCTCTCAAATAGAAAGTGGTATAGTCCCGGAGGGAGTGGGATGATGGAACATGACTCCGAGCACGCTACTACCTCATTGTTTGATACATATCCAAATTATTCCTGATATGCTATGTTGGGGATCTTTACATAACTAATGTTATGCGACATGGACTGGATGTGAATGGCTTCTGCAGTCTTGGGGGATGGGGTAGACGGGCCGGGAGGGCTGCCACCAACAAGTTCCATTACTATGAATATCATACCTGCCGTTGTGCCTAAGCTTCATTTTATAATATCGTATACCTGTGACAATTGCTTTATGTCATGATATCTGACAGTGTATCACTCTGAATCTCTTTTGTTTATTGCTGTATAAAGAACTTTGAAAATAAAGATTAAAAAAAAAAAGAAACAGATTGGGTAAAGATAGACAGGACAACTCAAGAACCGAATGAATTCGTACACACATATTATGAAAGGTTATTGCAGGTGTTTAAACAGTATAGTGGTTTTGAGAATTTCGGTGATAAAGACATGGGACATTTTGTGTATCGGTTTGTATATGGTTTGAAACCGGAAATTAGTCAGATGATTCAGCAACACATGTTGTGCTGGCAGAGTAAGACAGTAGATGAAATTTTAAAGTATGCAAAATATTGTGGAGACGACATTGAGGCAAGACGTAGAAAGTTAAAGGAGAAAATGATGTGGGCACAGGTAAAATTGGCAGAACAGCAGGAGAATAAAACTAATATACAAAATGACAATCAAGTGAAAGAGCAGAGTCAGAATGATCAAGTGGCGAATGGCAGCAAGTTTAGAGGACGAATGAATAGAGAAGATGCGAAGAAGAAGTTTCCTTGTCATGCGTGCGGAAAGCTTGGACATTGGAAGAATGAGTGTAAGAGCATTCAGAGTAATAATGGGCCAAATCAAAATTTTATTCCCCAGATGCAGAATGAAGTACTTATGAATCAGCAGCAGCAGGTAGTTACTCCACAATATCAGGTGCCACCAGCTCCTATGCCAAATTTTGTGAACCATCCAAAAGTTCAGTGCAGACACCGGATTTCGAGGAGAAAGTGGTGAGAATAATAGAACTGTTACACAATATTTGTTACAGAATGATGAGGAAAATACAGATTTTGTGCAATGATGGTGCCTGAGGGGGGAGGAAGAGGAGTGCGTGCTTGGCGCATCCTTGCCGGTAGATCAGTCAGGTCCATTTGTTGATGGGAAAGTGGAAGGTAAAGACATCACTTTTCTATTGGATACTGGTGCTACCCGGTCTACTGTGAGAACAGCAGACATCCCAAACCTACCCCTCTCGGGAGAATCCATCCAAGTAGTAGGCGTGTCGAATAAACAGATTAGAACCCCAATCACAAAACCAATGGAAGTACATATTGGAAACTTTAAAGAAATGCATTGTTTTGTAGTATGTGATTCTAGTCCCGTAAATCTATTAGGACGAGATCTACTGTGCAAGATGAATTGCACGATCTATTGTACACCGGATGGTGTCGCTTTCCAGACCCCTGATGAGGACATCATATACAAGACGATGTTAGCAAAGCAAGGAACAGAAGTAGATGAAATGTTTTCTTTGATAACTGAGAATGAATTACCTGAAGAGTTGAGAGCCACAGTCAATCCAGAAGTATTGGATTTCACAGGAAAAGATATTGGGTTAATGTCAAATATAGAACCAGTGAAGGTGACAGTAAAGGAAGGTGCAGCTTATCCAAACACACGACAATACAAGATGAGTCCAGAAGTAAAAGCAGGAATTATTCCAGAAATAGAGCGAATGGTTAAACAAGGCATTTTAAAAGAAATAATGAGCAGTCCTTGCAACTCACCGATCATGGGACTTAAAAAGCCTAGTGAGAAATACAGGATAGTGCAAGATTTACGGAAAATAAATAAAATTGTAGTGCCCTGTTGTCCAATAGTGCCAAATCCAGCAGTGATCCTTTATCAGATATCTTGGAATGCAGGCTGGTTTACAGTAATTGATTTATGCCAGGCATTCTTTTCTATTCCTTTACACCCAGACAGCCAGTATCTTTTTGCATTTAAGTTTGAGGATCATATTTACGCATGGTGTCGAGTTCCTCAAGGGTATACAGAGAGTCCCTCAATTTTTAATAAAATCTTGAAAAAGTGCTTGGAATCATTAATTATGCCGGGAAATTCGGTTCTGGTTCAGGATATTGATGACCTATTGGTGGCATCAAAAACACGAGAAGATTGTGTCACTGACACAATTGCATTACTGAACCATTTGGCTGAAGGAGGACACAAGGTGTCTCCAGAAAAATTACAATTCTGTAAACAAGAAGTTAAATATTTAGGGCATAAAATAGAAAGAGGAGTAAGAAAAGTAACACCGGAAAGAATAAAAATAATCAAAGAAATGGCTCAGTGCTCTCCCCTCAAGGCTCAGTGCTCTCCCCTCAACTGTTCAACATATACATGGAACCACTCACCACCCTTCTCAAAAAAGCCAACATCCCCTTCCACCTATATGCAGATGACACCCAGATCTACTTGGAAACCTCCTCCATTAACGACATTCTAAGACTCAATAACACTCTTAGAGAAGTTCAACGTTGTCTATCAACAAACCACCTTAAACTCAATCAAGACAAAACCGAAATCCTCCTTATCTCCAAAAAAGAAGAAAACACTCAAATCGTAGAGTGGCTGAAAGCAATCAATGCTCTCAACGGTAATCTCACCCTGGCTAACTCTGTAAAATCTCTAGGAATCATCTTTGACCCAAAACTGAACATGACCAAACACATTAAGATCTCCGCGAAGAGTGCCTTCCTCAATCTGAAGCTTCTCAACAAAATTAAGCCCTTCATCCCGCCCAAGGACCTCAAACAAGCTACCCAATCACTGGTGCTATCTAGGCTCGACTATGGGAAAGCAGTCCTCTCTAGTACAGCTCGATCCCACCTAGCGCCACTCAAAACAACTCTCAATGCAGCGGCCAGAATGGTTACGGGAGTTAAGATATATGACCACCTATCTCCCGCACTCAGAGAACTAAAATGGCTCCCAGTCAAAATGCGTGCCAGCTTTAGAACTGCCTGCCTCACGCACAAAGCCCTGCACACAGGGAAACCGGAATACCTGGCCTCCAAACTCAAGAAAGCCGGCCAGACAAGAAACCTCAGGAGCTCCAACACCCTCTTACTCATCCCTCTGAAAACACGCAAACAAAAAACCGCTGCACGATCCTTCGCTGGAAACGCACCCAAAATCTGGAACTCCATCCCAGCCGATATCAGGGCTATCCCTTCCTTTATAAAATTCAAAAGACTCCTAAAAGAGCTCTACCTCAACCGTGCCTTCCCGAACCGAGAATCACCGCCGAAACGCACAAGCCTGCACTCTGCAGCCACCTGACAATGTTCCACCACAACCTACCTCCTCCGGCACTTTACAGCCCCTTGTCAATGTTCCACCACTACCTACCTCATCCCCGCTCCCCTACCCCCTCCTCGTTCCCTCCTCCCAGAAGGAGGTTTAGCCCAAGACATTGTGCATGCATCAAGGCTATCTCAGGACCTCCCTACCTCAATGACGCACAGCACACTGGGTCTTCCGAACATTTACGCTTACCTTTGCCTTTTTATGTGATTTCTGCCTTATATCTGTTGTAAAGCGCTCCGATACCCTCGGGTCTGGCCAGCGCTATATAAAACCTCTTAATAAATAATAAATAAATAAATGCAGCTACCTCAGACACAAAAGGAGATGAGAATGTTTCTGGGAGTGGTTGGGTACTGCAGGCAGTGGATTAACAGTTTTTCTATGTTGGCAAAACCATTGATACAAATGACCAGGAAAAGAGCAAAAGATCCAATAGATTGGAATGATGAATGTTTGGAAGCCTTTGTGAAATTGCGGAATTGTTTGTGTGAAGCTCCTGCCTTGGGCATGCCTGATTATTCAAAAGAGTTTGCATTGGTTTGTTGTGAAAGAGAAAATTGTGCACTTTCGGTCTTAACACAGAGACATGGCCTGAGCAGACGTTCAGTGGCGTATTTTTCTGCCACATTGGATCCAGTGGCTTCAGCCTTACCCGGCTGCTTTAAAGCAGTAGCTGCTACTTGTATGAGTCTGGCGCAAAGTGAGTCAATAGTGATGGGACATTCTGTAAAAGTCTATGTTCCACACTCAGTTGAAATTCTTTTGACAAGAACCAGAACCCAACACCTCACCCCTAGTCGGCTGACTAAGTATGAGAGAGTGATTTTGGGAGCAGAAAATGTAACTGTAATAAGATGTACGGTTATGAACCCTGCCATATTATTGCCAGATCCATGCAATGAGGAAGTAAGAGATGAAACTGATCATGATTGTCTGGATGTGACTGAATTGTGTACTAAGCCCCGCCCCGATATAAAAGAGACACCATTAAAAGAAGCTGATCATGAGCTATTTGTGGATGGGTCTTGTTTGAGACATGAGGAAGGAAGATTAAGTGCTGCTTATGCAGTGTGTAAGGTATCAGGGGTAATTGAAGCATCTTGTTTGCCTGGAGTCAAATCTGCACAAGTAGCTGAATTGGTGGCCTTAACAAAGGCATGCAAAATTGGGAAAAATTAGAGAATAACCATATTTACGGATAGTCAATATGGTTTTGGAGTTGTGCATGACTTTGGCCAACTCTGGATGCAGAGGGGATTTCTGACTTCTTCAGGATCTCCTATTAGAAACAGTAAAAATGTGAAAGATCTGCTTGAAGCATTACAATTGCCAAAAGAAGTAGCAGTTGTTAAATGCGCTGCCCATCAGTCAGGAAATGACTATGTGGTAGCAGGCAATAGATATGCAGACCAAATTGCTCGATATTGTGCAAAGAACACAATGGCAATAAACAGAAAAATTGAAACCGATGAAACCAGCTGCCAACTTATGTTCTTCTCAATACCAGAAACATGTGATGAGATTAGACAGTTGCAGGAAGAAGTTGAGGAAAGGGAAAAAGAAATTTGGATAAAAGCAGCTTGTACCAAAAGATCGGAAGATGAAGTATGGGTGTATTTAGATGGAAGACCAGTCATGCCAGATTGTTTGCTCTCTAAAATGGCAAGAGTTTATCATGGAGCAACACACATAGGGAGAGATTCAATGATCAGATTATTTAGACAGAGTTGGTACAATCCGAAGTTCAGGGTAGTCGCAGAAAGCCTTTGCCAAAGATGTTTAACCTGTCAGCAGCAAAATCCAGGAAGAAAGACAGTGGTTAGTTGGGGAAAAATTGGAAAGGCAGAAGGACCCTTCACCAGGTTACAGTTAGATTTTATTGAGTTACCTCCTTGCAATGGATTAAAATATGTACTTGTCATAGTGTGCCTGTTCTCAAGATGGGTGGAGGCATACCCCACCAGAAGAAATGACAGTCTTACAGTTGCCAAACTATTGTTAAGGAGTTGATTCCTCGTTTCGGTTTTCCAGTCACTTTGGAATCAGATAGAGGACCTCATTTTAATAATGAAATAATTCGATTAATCTGTGCTGCATTTAATATTGAACAAAAACTGCACTGTGCTTATCATCCAGAGGCTTCTGGAATAGTTGAACAGCTAAATGGCACAATCAAGTCAAGATTAGGGAAAGTGTGTGCATCTACGATGCTGAAATGGCCAGATGCATTACCTCTTGTATTGATGGGTCTCAGAAGTATTCCAGACAAAAAGACAGGAATGAGTCCTCATGATGTTCTCATGGGAAGGGCAATGAGGCAAGCATTTATTACTGGAAACAAATTAATGAGTATAACTGATGATCTGGTATTGAACTATTGCAAAGGATTGGCTGAAATGGTGCATTCTGTCTCTCACCAGGTTGGAGAAGACGCAGTTGAAAGACAGCCAGACCAAGCACATGATTTGAATCCTGGAGATTGGGTGCTAGTGAAGAAACACGCAAGGAAGTCGTGTCTAGCACCGAGGTGGGATAAACCGTGTCAAGTCATACTGGTCACTACCACAGCAGTGAAGTGTGCAGGTTTGCCCAATTGGATTCATGCTAGTCATACCAGAAGAGTACCGAGCCCATCAGAACAACAAGAGCAACCACTGACTGAGCAGGCTGAAACGTCAAAAGTTGAAAGCTGTGAAATTGAAGAATCTAGAGTGATAGGTTCTGAAGGACAACTGAATGAGGAACAGCCAGGTACGAGTCAGGAAGATTGGATACCAGTAATTGAAATACCTGATGATGCTGTCGAAACGAGAAGAATAACAAAACTGAAAAGACAAGAAAGTAGACAGGGAAGGACAGGGAAAGAAGAACACACTCAAGTTGAAATAAACAAAGACATTCAGGAACTTGAGGAGGGAAAGGCAGAATTTGAAGAACAAGTTCAGGCAGAAGAAGAAAAACAATCTGAAATAAGACCTGAACAGGATAAGGTAGATCTAGAAGAACAAGTTCAGGCAGAAGAAGAAGAACAAATTGTAGTAAGACCTGAACAGGTGCAAGTAGAAGAAGGTTCAAGCACATAAAATAAAGAACAAGGACAGATTGTGCCTAGATTAAGTGAAAATAAAAGGACTTTAAAAGGAGATAAAGAAGGTGAAAGTGCAGTACAGGTCAAAAGAGTTAGAAAAGGAGATAATTGGCCAGAAGGAGTGAAGAAATTAAGATATTATTTGAGAAAAATAGAAAAGAAACCAGAACAAGTAAACAAAGTTACAAGTCAAACAGAACCCAAGCAAACTTTAGTGAAACTCACTCGAAGAAGCCCAAGACTGAGAAATTTAAGCAGAAAATACAAGGCCCCTGAGTGGACTTACGTTATACTTGAAGAATTTGAAAACTTAGATTTAAGTGAAGACACTGAAAGGGTTCATGTTGCACAGACTGATGAAAGCAAATTGAGACCTCCTTAAAAGAAAGAAATATAACAGACAAAAGAAAAGCGAGAAAAGAAATTTTCTCAGATTTAAAATGGCAGAAGTTGAAGTCACAGAAAGACCGAAACGAGGTTTTAAAAGAAAATGTTTTAGATTTTGTTTATGTAGTAGTTTATTAGTAATATTAGTATGGTTGTTTCTAACAGTAGGAGTACCTTTATTAATGGGAAAAGGAGATAAAAATAATACCATCACTAATGGAAAACTAGATAGAGTAAAGGGAACTAAAATAGAAATAGGGGTAGAAGATGAGACGAATTATCATAATAAGTCAGAATATAATATGTCTTCAAATGTGTTTATCGAATTGTTATTTCAGTACGTTAATACAATGGAAGTTAGTAAATACTATGTCTGTATGAAATTACTGTCATCTGTATCAGAAGGTGTGACATATCATCATATACCTTTAACATATGGTGTGTCATGTTGTATTTTATCAAGTTTGTTTTATGCTACAGGAAACTTCAGTATTACTATTCAAATCTAATAGTGGTATTTTCCGAATTGCCTATTAGAAAGAAAATGAATCCAGTAGCTAGTAGTAGAAATGCACAATTTATGGGTGAATTCTTTTTAACAATGAGTTCAATAGATATAGTTCAAGCACACAAAAATAATTTAACTTGTACATTACATGAGGAAGAAAAGGAGTTTTTAAATTTAGTAGAAGAAAGGAGACAGGATTTAACCAAGAACGCTGCTGAACAGAAGTCCTATGTACTTCCATGGGCTGAGAAAGAGGAAAAATATACAAAGGGCAAGGCTTATGCTGCAATGTCCCTGGATTTTGTGAAAAGGGGAAAATTCTGCCTCCATAGATTAAAGACAGATTATAATAAGAATTACATTGGTTCCAGTGAGTGTGAACATAACTTCCTAATTTTAGGAGGGTGGGGACTAAAAGGGGGAACTGATCCTGTATTTCCAGGAGTTTATTATGTTTGTGGGAACAATGCTTATTATAGGTTACCTGCAAGATGGTACGGAGTTGTTATTTTGGAATAGTTTTTCCAAAAATATATCATGCGGACAGAATCAATGGAATCAATGGAAATTCTAATGAACTAACACGAAGAAGAAGAGCAAGTTTTTCTGAAATAGTAGGAGATATATTTAGTGCATTGATACCCTCAGTTGGAGTCATTCTAAATTCGCAGAAAATTTGTAAATTATCAACCATAGTTGATCGTCTTTCTACAGACACTGCAGGAGGGTTCTTAATGATTAACACAGAAATGGTTGCAATCAGGTCTATGGTTTTACAGAACCGTCTTGCTCTTGACATTTTATTAGCAAAAGAAGGAGGAGTCTGTGGTATGTTGAAAATTCAACATTGCTGCACTTATATTCCGGACAAGAGCAGAGAAATTAAAGGATATATTGAAAATATTACAAGAATGCATAAAGACTTGGGCGAGGGGAGAGGTACCTTGGGGAGAACATGGCAGCCAGCTGAACGCCTAGGTCGCGAGCTCCGCAGTCGAATGGCCACGAATGCTATTAATGTTTAAAGAGGCTCACGGCAAAGCGCATCTCTACTAACCGGGCAGCTGCGAGGGCTGCGAGGGCCACCCCCGGGCGAATTCAGCATGTTGGCGGTGTTATCTTTGGCGAGGGAGAGTAAGAGTGTAGGCGAGCCCCGATGAGCGAGCTCCGTTAAGCAGTTGAGCTGTGCGGCGGCTCCGCCCGACTATGCTCAGTGCTGCTCGGAGGCCGAGTGATGAGTAAGTGGGGGCTGCTGGGATCTGGCGAGAGAGAGAAGTCAGCGGTGTGCAGTATGCGGAGTGTGCGGAGGAGCTGGATGGGACCGGGAGCTGGAGAGACATCAAGAGGCGTGCTATGTCCCGCTCTCCGTAGTAGCGGCGACAGCACTGTTAAAGTAAGGAGTAATTCAGGGGACTTTTGGACAGAGGCGGCTCATACATTCCAATACTTACGTGGGGTCACAGTTAGGCAAAATTTTAGAGGGGTCCCCTATAACCTATCATACCAACCAAAATCCTTGGGGTTATCAGACGTCCCTATACTCCATGTGGAGCCCCCTTGTGGCCACGCCGAAGCTAGACTGAATAGAGCAAATAGATTAAACAGGCTGAATAACAAGTATCAGACTGGCTCGCACAGCCAACTCTCTTATATAGACAATGAGGTAAAATTTGCTGTTAGCATGAATTCCAACAGGAAAAAAGGTTGAGGCAAGAAGAGGGGTCCTTCTACTTCACAACTTTCCTTGTCATCCGCAGCGGGCGAAAACGGCAATCATAACCCTATAGTCGCCAATATCATTCTAGACACCTCAGGAAATGACTCGCAAAAGTCGAACCTGGCGCGCCCAGGGGGGGAAGCCATTGCGCTGCTAGGCAAAATTGTTGAACCACTTCAAGAGCAAATAAAGGATTGGAGTACACCACAGGATATTGGCTCAGCTAAATACACTAGCAGGAAACAGAGGGCTCAGAAATCCAAAGGAGTTACGGCAGCAGTGGTTTCCACCAGAGCCACAAAAACAGCAAAAAAAGAACAGCTAAAGAGGGGTTCAAATTTAAAAGTTACTCCCTCATTGCGCTCCTTCTTTAAAATCCAAGAGAAGCCAGCGCAGAGAGACGGTTCAACTAACACAATGTCTGCGTCATCGTTGAAGACAATGGAGTCACAAAACAAATATCAAGCTCTCATGTTAAAAGATCTGGGGGAGGATGAAGAACACACCACTGATGGCACTCTAGAAGGGGCCCCACAAATAGAGGACCACCTACAACAAAGCAAGCCTGCTGAGGATCTAGGTAACGAGCAAGTTATGGATACCCCTTTAAGGGGCGATATGGGGGTTCTTGCGGCCTCATTGTTAAAGGAGATGAAAAATGAGTTTGCTAAATCTGAGAAAAACCAGGAAAAAATTCAGGCCACTTGCAATGCTTTGGAGTCTAAAGTTAATGCACTGGTAGATAGAGTGGTGGTGGTCGAATCGGCCCTGGAACAAATCAGGGATGAAGTGAGGCTCTGCCAGAGCGACATCGAGAAAATATCTTCATCAGAGAGAGAACTCAGGGATAAAATCGAGACCTTAGAAAAGGAATAATTTACGTTTATTAAATATTCCTGAAGGTCAAGAAGGGCAAAACATAAGGTCCTTCGTAGTAAGTCTTCTAAAAGGGTTTATACCTGATATGGACGAAAAAAATTTGGATGAAGACATACAAAGAGTCCACAGCGACCCATTTAGGCTCAATAGAGATAGGAAAAATCCACGCAGAGTTCTAGTCAACTTCAAAACCTATTCAATAAAAGAACACATATTGAATAAGGCCCTAAATTCTGGTACCCTGACAAGAGACGGATATAACTATAAAATCCGCTCAGACATATCCAAGGCAACAGCCGATAGGCAATGGGCCCTAGGAAAGTATATGAAGGACCTTAAGGCTGAAGGAGCCACTGTTCAGATGAAATTCCCAGCCCTCTTACGCATAATGTGGTGTAACAAAACCTATAACATCAGAGACCCAAAAGAAGTGGAACAATTATTAGAACGTATGAAGACAAACAGGGATAAGTAGCATTATGAGCCTACATTGCCTTAAAAAATTAGCTGTTCGATTGTGGTCCTCAAACTGGGCAACTAGGATTGCTCAATGGCAATAGGGAGGGTTCTCCAGGGTGGGGGTAAAAATAAATTCTTTTTTCTTTCTTTGTGCACGTTGGTAATTTCTTTGGGTGGGGAGCATTTGGGGAAAAAATAAAAAAAATATTTGTCCGATATGTAAATTGTATAGTAAACAGGGTGGGAGCCATAAGCAGCAGGAAAGAATTCAAATCCAATGGGCGATTTGAAGATAGTGACTTGGAATGTGAATGGGCTAAGAACAAGGGGGAGGCGTCTAAAAAATTTTGAGTACCTTAAACTACAAAATTGCGATATCATTATATCCTTAGAGATGAATGGCTCGAAGCCATAAAATTTTGAGAATTGGATTGGGGAGACTGTCTGTACAAACCAAACATGTAACATTAAGGGTGTTTCCGTTATTATTAGAAAATCACAGTTTTTTACGTTAGTAGGACAAACAGTAGATTCAAGAGGAAGGTGGGCCATAGCAAACATAAAAGTCAGAGATACCGCTTTTTCTGTGGTGGGATACTATGGCCCTAATATAGACGACCCAGTGCCTCTTCAATCACTATACACGCAGCTGCTATTACAGTCAACACCAATCATATTAGGAGGTGATTATAACATCTTATTAGATCATAAAAGAGACAGACACCCCCCAGGCAGAGTTTTAAACCTACCTAGGATGCGAGAGTGCTTGAATAGGCTTAAAGATGATCTGGGTTTAATTGATATCTGGAATCTCAAAGGGAACCAAACAAATAAATTTACTTTTAGAAACTATAAATATGGCCACGCTTCAAGAATAGATTTTTTCTTAGTTGATAAGCTCCTAAGTAATAAAGTTAAGAAAGTCCACCACCTGCCCGCACATCTGTCTGATCACTCGCCGATCCAATTAAATATTAAGTTTGAGCCAGGGCAGGGCGAGAAAAGGTGGACTTTGGACCGAACACTCCTGTTAGACCAACAAGTTATTGACGAACTAAGATCTACAACGGAAAATTACTTTAAGGAAAATGGTGAAGGGGAGGTGTCTAAAATGATAGTTTTAGACACTAAGCTTGCATAGCGATAGTAAAAAACAAATCGAAGAAGCTTAAAATATCACGAATAGAGGCTGATTTACTAGAGAGACAAGCCAGCTTAGAAATCATGACCTCTGAAGAAGACCGAAACAGCTTAAAAGATGAAATAATGAAATTGAAACAGGAGCTCACCTTAGACCTAGAGGAAAAGATAAGGAGGAGATGGCAAGCTAGCACCCTGTCAAATTATGAATTTGGGGAAATAGCGGTAAATTGTTAGCTTGGAAGCTTAAGACCGAGTCAAATAGAAACAAGATAACAGCTATCCATAAGGGAAACAGTGGACAAATAATAGAAGACAAGGCAGGCATTGAAGAGGCCTTTGAGCATTTCTTCCAGTCATTATATGAGGAAGACCTAGCACCTTCACCCATAGCAGTAGATACATATTTAAATAAATCACGTGTCTTGAAGTTAGACGTAGATTCTTGTAAAACCTTAAACGCAGATATCCCCTTAAAGGAGGTGCTGGATGTAATTAATAACCTCAAAAGAAGTAAGGCAGCAGGGCCTGACGCCATACCCAATGAGCTTTATGTAGCCTTGAAAGACTCTCTTGCACCCAGATTAACTGATCTCTTTAACGCTATCTTTTGGAGGACCTTCCAATTCCTAAATCTTGGAACGAGGCGACGATTAGCTTGATACTAAAACCTGGCAAAGACCCTTTTACTGCGAGTCGTACAGGCCAATCTCGCTTCTAAACGCAGATTATAAACTTTTTACCCAGGTTTTAGCAAAAGACTTGGCTCGTTATCTGACAAGCTTATTCACGAGGATCAGAAGGGATTTATTAAAGGGAGACAGCTGCATGATGTTACGCACCAACTGATCGGAGCCATTGATATCGCAACTCAAGAGAAGGTACCCCTAGCAATATTTATATTTGACACGGCCAAGGCTTTTGACCGTGTTAACTGGTCATACTTACAAAAAGTTATCCTACATAATAACTTAGGTCAAAATTTCTCAAGGGTAATAACTAACATCTACTCGGCTCCAATGGGGAAAATACTCATTAACGGAAGTATCTCAAACAGTTTTCAAATCAAAAGAGGCACTAGACAGGGGTGCCCACTTTCCCCTCACCTTTTTAATCTATATATAGAGCCGCTAGCCAACGTGATTAGGATATCTAAAGAAATTACCCCCTTTAGCTTTAATAACTGGGAGTTAAAGGTGGTATTATATGCTGACGACTTGATGATCTACTCGAGTAATCTAAATGAGTCATTTAATAGTATAATCAGCATATTAACAGGTTTTGGGAAATCTCTGGATATCAAATAAATCATCATAAAACCGAGGTAATGCATTGGAACATACTTACTCCACAAATTGAGTCCAAAAGAAAAATCAAATATCTTGGGATCCAAGTGTTAAAGAGTACTGATGACATCGCCCAGGTAAACTTGGATTTAAAAGCTAACGAGATGAGGAAATTATTGAAGTCTTGGAGCTGTTTATCTCTTACCTTCATGGGGAGAGCCAATGTAATAAAAATGGCTATCCTTCCGAAATTTACTTTTGTTTTTAACACAATCCCTTTGGAGTTTGATTCACGGAGTTTTAAAAAAATACAGGGTGAAATAAATTCTTTCATTTGGGCGTCTAAAAGTGTTAGGATAGCATGGAAGAAACTGACCCAGAAGAAGAATCAAGGCGGGATAGCTAGCCCGGATCTCATGTCATACTATAAAGCTTTCCACTTTAAGAATATAAGGCATCTCTTTCGAGATTATGAGTCATACCCTCCTACTGGAAAGCAGTGACAAAACATGACCACTGCCTCTATAAGTTCGGCCATCAAAAGTTCTTCAAAAAAATCAGACTAAAGGTGCCAAGATCAGCATTTAAATTAGGAAGGAAATTGTGGCAATATCCATACTATAGTCCCCAAGCACCGATATGGAATTCTCCAGGAACCCCCGAATGTCTGAAAGACTCATTAGCACTTCCACTGAAAAGGGCTGGAATCATCAAGAGGGGAGAGCTGCTGGAGAGAGCTGCTGGAATATGGTAATCTAAAATCTTGGGACGAGTTAGTGGAAAGGACGAAGGACGAAGGACGAAGGACGAAATACCTAGGTTCAAATTTTACCAGCTAGTTAGCTGGTCTAAAGATCAAGCGACCTGGCCAGACTATGTTGGGAACCTAGAGGGCGAACTTCATAAAGATCCTGGGAAGAAAGAAGTATTGAAGTGGTACTGGCACTTGGTGGAGAAGAAGGAAGGCGACAACGACACTCCAGATCTTAAGTGGAAGAAGACCTTTCCGGCTCAAGACTTGCAGCAAGCTTGGCAAGTATCCTGCACTTTTTTATGGCATATTATAATTTCTACACCTCTTAGGAAAAATCATTTGTTTACTTTGCACAGATCGTATTGGACCCCCGAAAAGTTGTCAAAAATGAACACCCAGGTGACCAAGAAATGTCCAAAATGTGGCAAGAGGGAAGCAAATGATACCCACATGTTTCACTCATGTCATCATCTTGACACATTTTGGAGTGAAATTGGTAAGATTATTGATGAAAGCTTAAACACGACTATTAAGGTAAGAACCTTTAATGTTATTTTTGGCATACTGGATAGCGATTAATCCAACACTACTTTAACAAAGAATCAGAAATACCTTTTGTTTACACTTATGCAAATTGCTAGACGTGAGATTTGTATAAATTGGATTCTTCCCTCCCCTCCGAAGGTTGAGGATTGGGTTCGATCTGTAGACAAATTTAGGAGCTTGGATAGAGTCATAGGGGAATGCTAGCGCACAAAGCACTGGGATCTATGGGACACATATAGGCGGTAGGTTAGGAGGGTATGTCCAATGATTTAAATCAACGCGATCACGATCCTCATGAGTTTTATTGGGGCTGGAACAGTGACTCATTAACTCATGTAAAATGGCAATGGTTGGTATCAAGGCATGGTTTCCACCTCATCCTCGAGGGCGTCTAGTGAATGAGGACAAAAAAAAAAAGAGTGCATAAAGACTTGATCCAACTGGAGGTTGACAGTGTGTGGGGAAAACTAACAAAGAGCATAACAACAATAGGGAAATGGTTTACTAATTTCACGAAAAGTTTTCTAGGTCAAATAATGTTACCAATAGTTATGATGATGACAATAGTAATGATAATAATGATCACATATAAATGTTGTAAACACAGAGGGAAAGGGAAAACACATTTAGAAAGAGAGGGAAAAGGAAGGAAACGGAAAAGAGAATATGATGAGATACAACTAGAAGAAATGAAAGGAAAGATATATAAGAAGATGAAAGATTTAGAAGGAAAAGAAGTAACAAATGAAAGAATGAGAAAAGAAATAGATGAATGAGATGTGCTAAAGTTGGCATCTGGAATGGGATGGGTAATTTTGTGATGGCTTAAAATGCCATCAGAGAGGGGATTGATGGAGCAAGGACTCGTAAAAGAGACTTGTTTGGGAGCGATCCTCTCATTTAACCCGCTAACGAATTACTAATAACGTCTTGTGAATAATAACACGCAAAAACAGAAGACACACGGGTTAGAGAAGCTTGCATATGTGTTTACTAACGCTAACAATATGAACGAAGGACTAAGATCGCTCTAACTGGGGAATCTTTACTGGGCATGCGTCAACTGCATCTACGTAGTATGACGTTTAATGCTTGGGGGGAAAACTCTCGCGCATGAGCAGAAGGTACTAAAATGGCGGCTTGAAAGCTCACATGCATGGCACCTGCTTAGCTGAATAGAAAATAAGCTATTTTACTAATGCTAATGCAGAAAGGGCATTAATAAGTATATTGCGTTAGAGTAGAGATGGGTGGTATACAGTGAAACCATTTATTTGTGAAAGTAACATTTCTTCTTTGACTTTATTATTAGTGCGCATTTGGGCCTCTCGTGTGTGACCAGAGTGTGCTAAGCACGTGACCCTCACGCATGTCTGTTAAGAAGTGAGCCGGAAGCATGACGATGCACTTGAATGCGATCCAAGGACACAAAAGTTACATACCCTGGGAACAAGCACTGAAGACCTCTGGATGAATGGATTTTTACGAAAAATAAAAACAATTGTTTCTATTAAGATGTGAATATGGGTGGGAATAAAACTTATGAATAAAAATTAAGGGGTTGGATTTATGAACAATGGGATGATAGACTAAGATGACATATAAGCATGGTGTGATGATCATCCCCCCTTGCTTGTCCAATCAGAGTTAGTATTTTTGCGGTATTGAAACTTTAGTGGGTGGTCCATGGCCAACGAAAGGTATAACTGGAGTTGCTATAGTTAGTTAGAGAGACGAAGGTGGAGATTTACTGAATGCTGCAGAGCTCGGGATGCTGTCAGTGAGGTGGGTGGTGCTGATGCTGATGAAGACGCTGTAAGATGCTGATGAAGACATCGAATGCGGAACCATCTATCTTGATTTAATTGGGTTAGAAGAAGATCGCGGAAGAATCTCAAGGAGGAAGAGAGTGTCAGAGAGGGGGCGACGCAGACGTCGGTATTCTAGAGAGGTTAAGTATCCTGTCCTGATTCCTGTCCTGAAATCTTTGTCTCCTGATCTATCCCGGGGGACCCTTACCAGCCCTTTGGCCAGGGGATTTGGTCTTCACACCATTCTGGGTAATTATTATTCATCGTTCATTTATAGATGTTCTTTTCTCTCTGTCCTCTCCCTTTCTGAGCATTAGTCATTGCATAAGTCTGAAACGTATGTTTAATATGATTGAATTTCTCTCTTCGAGGTTAAGGGTGACTGTGCTGTAATTTTGATGGTTCACGTTCGTAATTTAGATAAAGATTTTAAAACTTCTCGAGTTTGTGATTATTTTCTTGAAATAAAGAATAGTTAATAAGTTATGTCAATTATCACCATCAACTAGTTCAACTAATGGTCCATCGACCATTAGGAAGAACTTTTTGATCAGTGAAAGGTTAGTTAGGAACAAGTAATAACTAATCCTGAAATATGGAAATTATAAACTAAACCCAGCGGTCTACTTGGATCTGTGTAAGTGTTTATGGGCCCAGGTGAGTATATGGTAGTAGAGTATCTGTTGTTAGTACACCGCTGGATCACCGTCACAAGTTAATACACTTTAAATTTATTGGACGGGCCTACATCACTCTGGCAAACTGCATAGGATAGACCAAGGCTGCTCGGGCAGCTGTCCTAAATGCCAAGGCCCCATGGCCGACTTTCTGCACCTGACATGGACGTGCCACAAAGTGGCAGCTTATTGGAGGGATATTTTCCAAACTCTGTCCAAAATTATTCAGCTCCACATAGATCCCACGCCACTGAGGGCTCTATTGGGATATGTCCATGAACTCCCAAAGTCCGTACGTAGATACACTGCCATAGCACTGCTGTTAACGAAAAGAGAGTTAGCCATATGTTGGGGTAGCAAACGTATCCCAGATAGACATACCTGGATTAAGAGTTTGATGTACTGTGACACAAATAGCGAGCTATACCCCTCCCTACAACCACACTCGTCCCGACCCCGAGATATTTGCCAACCATTGAGGACCTATTTACTCACACTAGATGATGATGGGGGGGGGGGGCGGGATGAGCCCAGGAGAACCAATCAATAGTGAGCAATGCAAATGGCACCCTAGATCATATTATATGTACAACAATAGCATATCGGGTGAGTCGCTTGTAAGATGCATGCTCAATATGGGAATGTGTAGAGGAAAAAAAAACAGGATGACGATTATTCTATGTGTACCTATTCAGATAGTAAAAGAATTGTTATATGTGAAGCAATTGTATAAAGGTTATGCTGAGAAGTTGTGTACCATGAAAATATTGAAAATAAAGTTAAAAAAAAAAAAAATCACTTTGACCTTGTTGTCGGATTTCCAGACCAGCTGCACTTGGCGGCTATAGGCCAGGAAAATCATTATCCGTTTCATACCATGAGCCGGGTTCCTGGCCTGGCGGACCTCCCTTAGGATGCGGTCTTGGTCCCTATAGTTTAGAACTTTGGCTATAAGCATGCGAGGTGGGCACCCGGTGGCGGCCTGGGTGCCAAGGATCTATGTGCTAGTACGATCACAAAACAGGTGGACAGCTGGTCAGAGGGCACCCTGGATGAGATCCATTCCTCCATAAAGCGCTCCAGTGTTGCCCACTCCACGCCATATGCAAAGCCCACAAAACATAAGTAACAGCATTGGGCATGATTTTCTGCATCTTCAGCCCGTTCCTCCAAGTGATGCGTTACACCCACCAACCTTGAGACTGTGCCCTGTACGCCCAATGTGTCCTCCACCACTGAGACTCATCCTTCTGCCTCCGTCACTCTATCTGCCACTCCACTCAGATTCTTTCGCAGGAGAGACACCTCCAACCCGACCTCACCAATCTTGGACCCGAGCGGGGAAGCTTGAATTGCCAACAAATTGGCCCGAGTCCTCTGCTGGGGAGGGGAGCCTGGGGGCCACCACCTGGTCCTGGGTCCCACATGCACCCAAGGGAGGGGCCTTGAAGTGGTCCATTTTGGATTGGTTCTGGGTGCGTACTGGTCTGTCGCACCCCATGGTAAAGGGGGTTCCTCCTGGCCTCAAAACTGTGATCGATGCAAAGGGCCATCGACAGCTCTACGGCCCACTACACAACCAGGCTCCCAGGTGGTTATCACGTGCAGCTGGAACTCACCCCTGTGACTCCACATAAGCACCCCAGGTTAGGACTTCCCAGGAGTCAGAGATGAGGGGGGGCATGTAGGAATGCCCCTCTCTTCAGTTTTTCAGGCCCTCCACTGTCACCCCTACACCGAATCGGGCACTCCTCTGGCTCCCAGCGTCCCCTGCTTACCCACTGGGCTGTAGCCTTTCCTCAGTTGGCTGGGTGGAGGAGGGAGGGAGAAGAAGAAGGGGAAGACAAGACAACCCACAGCCTTGCGGGCTATCCCAGCCTCTCTAGGTGTCCCCAGGGATCCGGGCCCGCCGCTTCTGAATGCGGGGCCCAGCTCTAAGTGCGCTGCAGCTCCCTGTGGCCTTCAAAGGGGCTGACTGCTCTAGTCCCAGAGTTCACAAGGCCTGCTGTCCTTCTGCCATTGATGATTATCGGTGGAGAGGGAGAAAAGGGAGCCCGGCCTCAGGGAACCCATGCCTGTAGCGGGTCAGTGCCACTGGGTGCTGTGCCAGTTCCTTGCAGCCTTTAAAGGGGCAATCCACTCCGACTCCAGGCCCACATGGCCTGATGTCTCGCCGCCATGGGTGAAGACTAGCAGAGGAGGAAGAGAGAAGGAGGGCCAGACCTCAGGGTCCCGACCGACTGTGTTGGGATTGCAGCCTGTCTAATGGGTGCCATGCCAGTCGCAGCGATAGGCTGCCCCCATTTTGAGGCCTGTATGCCCTGGTCATCTCAGCTTCAAGCGCGGCGCCTTAGGCCATACAGCACACCTGAGGGCTACCACTGGCAGGCTCTGGCCATTCCACTGAGCCTGCCAGGGACCGCCATCTTGGCCCATCTGGCCAAGCCCCCCCAGAGAACAATCTAATTAACTTGGGCCAGCAAGATGACAAAAGGCCTGGGCTCTGATCCTGAGCTGAGCCAGAGAAATATGACAATTCTGGATGACCCATAAGATGTACAGATACCTTCTCAGAACTCTCAGATTGAATCTCGGCACATGTTTTGCACATTTTTATATGCCACTGGACTTTCTAGGCCAAAGGGAAGCGAAGCTGCATTCCAAGGCAGATTTCCCCCATGTGTATAATAAAGTGTCACTGCAGACAAGGCAGTATACCACACTGACTAACATTGTAAAGCCTACCTCAGGTCAATAACTAATCCTGCAGAGTCCCCTCTCTGCCAGGCTACCTCTGCGCAGTTACCTGACTGTGCACAATGGTAGTCTCCCATGCACAGCACCCACGTGTTTTCACATAACACCAGCTAAAGGCCCCTTGCCCTTGCTGTGTTGCAGCAGACTTAGCTTAAAAGGCGGACACTGACAGTAAACATGCACAGTCCATTCATCATGCGTTTACCGTGGGTGAGTCACCAGTTGTGAGGCTCTCCCAAAGTAAAAAGGTAAAAAACCACGTAATCAAAAAGCAAAAAACCTGAGCGGATTACATGGGTAGAACCCATTTCATTGCAAACGCAGCTGTCAGCTGAATCCTCTGAGGAAAAATTAGCCACCACTTATGGGTATTCTTGCCTAGGCATAAATAACAATTGACGAGGGCTTCTGAGCAGAGGCACCACTCACCAGTTGTCTACTCGCTCCAGATACCTTACGCTGGCCATCTGACACCAAGACCACCCACCTCACCCAACCAATGAGGCCACTTCTCCCTACAGGGAACCCAAACTGAACTATGAATCCTCCTGTCCTAGGTTGGATGCATCTAGGACACTAAGGGCCTACATGGACTGAGCAGATCACACTGTCTCTGTCAAGGGTTCAGTGCCACAGCACTGATGCCTGCACATTAGACAGGTCTAAAACCTATCTCATGGGTTTTGGGCTGTTCTCCCTCTGACATTATACAACCCAGTGCTCTCACTACTCCTGGTTTCTAGACCCTAAAGATGCAGACTGCTTTCATCCTAACCCACAGCACTTATGCTGGGGTCTATAACTGCCACCACCCATTCGGGATGACTCTCTTCCCTCAAGAAAGAACAACCCACTCATAACACTGTCAGAGAAGCAACCTTAGGCCAGAATCCAGCTCATGACTCACTAACATAACAGCAGTGCCTGGAGGCTGAGATCACCTTGTCAGGCAACCCTGCAGCACATTCCACCTAGGTAGCTCTACACACAAATCACCTTGGAAGCCTAGAACCTTATCTTTGTTCTCCACTGTGAGAACAGGGCCTATGCCCCCTACCTTATGAATTTTCAACCCCACTCTCCTTCACTAGGAACTATATCAATGCATCAGGGTTATTTAGGAGAGCCTTTGGGCCATGGGTCAGCTTCACCCACTCCCACTCTCTTTAGGCAACTTCTTTGCCTGCCAGCAGTTCAGCTGGAGATCATCTAGGGACCATAAAGACCCCTTCCTTTGAATTTGGCATTGGGCCCCGTAGGCACACGCTGTCGCTTTCCACCTTAGGACATCTGCCCTGTACTTGGTACACCTACTGTGCACCCTTCAGAAGTCTGCAGGGCAAAGTCCTCAGCAGCCTGCCTAACTAGCAGCTCAGTGCAACAGTCCTGGACAGAAGTGGCTGCACCAACCCAGACTGACGCACTGGGTCCCTTCACTCAAGATAGGCCCCACCTGCCTCCAGGTATACCACTACGGGTAGACCCGTATTCTGTATCACCTTGCTAGGGGCCGCACTAACCAACTTAACCACTCCAAGGGACCCCAGAGATGCACCTCAAGGCTGGTACACCTAAAGTGCACCAAGCAGGAGTCTGCTAACATAACATAACATGTGTATTTGTAAAGCGCACGTTCACCCGTAGGTATCTTGGTGCTGAATAACAGATGTTTATTGTTACCCAACTCAAGGCAGAGCCTTTGCAGCTTATCCGTCTTTGACAGCCCAGAGCACAATCCCTAACAGACGTGGCTTCCTGCCCCCATCCTGTCCTGGAATCGGACCCCACAGGCTTACATGATTGGTCACTCAGCCAGGCATTGCCCCAGCCACCACCTCAGGTTCAAAACAACAGCACTCTAGATAACATTCTTTACTCTTTGTAGGAAGTCGTCTACCCTAACCTGACACCTCAAGGTCCACTACTAACCTCTCCCTGAATCTAGGGAGTCCATCACCCCCACTGAGATCTCTTCAGGGTTAGTCACTTAGCCCATCTAGGGGGTACTATTACACCACCTATCTAGAGAACGATCCCCCTCTTGGGCCACCCACCACTATGGGCCACCCTTGGATAGCTCACCAATCCCACTAGATAACCTATGGGGACTGTGGGAATCACAACTTTCTCGCTCAACCATGGGAAAATTGCTCGAGGAACACCCTCCTGTCGGGAACCCCTAAAGGTGTCAATGACTTCTGGGAAACCTTCCACCCCACCCTTCTAGTGGTTTTGGCCTGTGCCAATGGTGGAAAAAACTCTGTGGAGAGAATGACTAGCTGTGGGATCCCTCTCAGGACATCTGCCCTGCCCCTGACAAGCGTGGGAATTTACAGTAGCCCCCTAACTACCTCCTGCACCCCAAGAAACATGGCCCACCCTTAAAACCCAAATGTTTGGTGTGGGTACCAGTTGCTATCCCTAAACCTCTAGAGAAGAACCCTCCTCATACAGGCCTACAGTGTGAAGGGTTTTGCATTCAAAGGGACACTATGACTTGGAACAATCTCATGGAAACAGTTCTGTGAAAGTCCCACCCGCGCCGTCACATCATTTGAAAATGTAAACCAGTCACAATACCACAGTTTAAACATTACATCTTATTCTTATCACATGTCATATATGTGTGTGGGGACTTTCCTTTCCCACATCTTTAGTTTTCATAAATGAAACTTTGAACCCCTCTGAAAGCCTTGTGCTCAGATATTTGCTCATTAATGCATAGGTAATGTGTGGCAAAACTGGACTTATCAAATGCTATCAATGCAGCCCAGAACTGGATACTATGGGGCCTATTTACGAGAGTGTCACGCAGTGCAGCACAAGTCACCTTGCTGCGCTGCACTGTATGATAGGGATAGAGTAGGAATGCAATACGGCGCATTCCTGCCTTTTCCCCTGCTCTGGTGTCCTTTTGGCAACCTGGTGCCAATGGAAGCACCCTTGTCATGGTGCAAGGGTGCCTAAGTTGCATGCAGGATTGCTTTTGTGCAGGAAGGGACACCTTCCTGTGCAAAAACAATCCTGAGAGGCATTTCCCACTTTCTATGTCTGCTGCAGAATGCAGCAGACATAGAAAGAGGAAGTAACAAGGAGAAATAAAGATATTTTTCCTTGTGAAGCCTCACCTGAAAAGGCGTATCTTTTTGGTGCATTCCCAAGTCTACCAGTTCTGGTAAATCTGGAAATGCATCAAAAACCATGGAAGTTGCGTGGGAACACCCACGTAACACTCATGGAACACCTTCCCAGGGCAGAGTAAGGCAACTTAGAAATTTGTGATGCATTGCCTTACTCCTGATTTATGGAGCCACTCAGAGCCACGCAAAGTGGCCTTGCGTGGCTTCATAAAATTACATGTAAGGTTTGCTCGCTCTTGCACCACGTTGCGTGGTGCAAGAGTGAAACAAACTGGCTCATAAATAGGCCCCTATGTATCCTGCCACTAGACACCTGTGTGATGAAACGGGCCATTAGCTGTGTGGCCTGCACAAGTAATGGGTCCACATTCACCCCTTCACTGGGAACCGAACACCTCATTGTAGCGCTTGACTCTCTCAGGGTAGCGAAGCAGAGCCGTCCAAGGCCTACTCAAGGGAGGTGGTGTGGGCTAGTAATCAGCGTTTGCTGGCACACAACAATAACACTAAAAAAGTGATTATCCAGTCTGTGCTTTTTCTTAAGAAAATGAAAAGTACTTTTATTTCACACACTCACACACACACACTACTTAATACTGCACCAGTCATTTACAAATATAAATAAGGATTGTAAAAATACCTTTGGCAACATTATATTTGACCCCTTAAGATTCATAGCCCCAGAAATCACAGTACCACCTCTCCATGTACAATACAGCATATAACCACTTTACATCAGGTCAATGCTACCACTTAAAGACCAGAATCACATGTCATCATAATTCTTCATTCAATCACTGACTTCAGTAACCATATTGCCTCTGAACTTATTATGAGTAATCAAACATTGTGATCATGTGCTCACATTATCAAAAATAACGCATTGCAGCCTTTCAGGGATACATATTACTGCCAGAAGCAACCATACCTTTAAATAGAGCCTTGTAAATAACATTTTTAAATAAAACAATGTTTATCGCATTGTGAATAATACTTTTAATTAAAGCATTGCTCAAAACATAAACCATGTGTCTGTGTCTCTTTTAACAAACTTCAGGCCACCTAAAATGCAGCCATATAGTCTGCCCCTAGAGGGTGCTGCGCTCCCAGCTGTAGAGCAAATGCTGCAGACTTGGGAGTGCTTTAAAATGGAAGAAAATCCTAGCTTGGTACTCCTTTCTGTGACCATAAAAACTGACCTCTCCTGGGGGTGTTTGACAACTTTTCCGCGGAGCTCCACATGTTCCATGTCCTCGCTGAGGGGGATCAAAGGTCACAACCTTTTGCCCTGCATATCTCAGGCCCTGGTGGGCTGATTTGCTTGACCCTGGGCTCAATTTTCTCCTGGTGGTGAGCCCTAGCCACCTGAAGCCTTTTCCTTATGCCTTCTGGAATCCAAGGCAGCACAATTTTCAGGGAGGTGGTTGGAGCCTTGCTCCCTGCACCAGCCTTTTACCTTTCTCGCCTCTGGTGCTTCTCCCCTCCTTGGTGCCGAAGTCCTTTCTTCCCTCAAATAGTCCTTAGGGGGAGAGGACCAGCTTCCCTGGTCCTGGGAAGAGACCCACTGGTCCTGGGGTCAACTATAGTCAGTGTTCTTAGTCCAAGTGGGAATCCAGAGTGTTCCCTCTTTGTAGTTGTCCATGGCTGCTGCCTCCAGTCCCAATGTACAGCTCCAACAAAAAGTACCCACTCCCCTCTGTGCAAAACCTTTTAAGTGGAGGCGGAAAGTTCTAGAAGCCAGGAACCCCTAACCAATCCTAGGGTGCCACATCAACTCTCCACCCTTGTGCCAATCATCCTGTACAGCATGCTGGGACAATTTAAGATGCCATCACCCAATCACTGGTCACATTTTCTCCGGGGGCCTCAGCCCTGCCTCTTGCTGACATCACTTCCAGGCACTTTCCCACTAAAACTTGAAAGAGGAGCTCCCTCCTGTGTTTGCTCCAGAGGTCTGGGCTCCCTCCTTTTCAAAATACTTCAGGTTTCCTTGATGGGGGGAGCTGCTGCACTCCTGTAGCTTTCCTGCATGCTCTTTACCTCATTGGTGGGTCCCCTTCCGTCCCGGGGCCACAGCAACCAACCAAAAATACATATTCAATTTCAGTCCCGCAGGGCATTATGGGGTGCTCCCTCCTGGGAAAGCAAATATTTTCTGCCCGCTGTCTTTTTCAGCTGCCGCGGGCAGCCTCATGCCATGCAGCTTTCCTTTTCTTTTGTCTCTTCTTGTTCCTTGGGGGTGCTCGGACACACCCAGGCACCTCGAATGTCTTTCTTGGTTGGGGGCAGCTGGGGAGCCAACCCCCGGCTGCCCCAGCCAGTCCCAGCACGTCCAGCAGTCTCCTTTGCTTCCGGCGCAGGAGCTGGCAGCTCTTATCCCCTGCCCGCTGCTGCAGGCATAGCCTTTATTTCAGTGATGGTCTCCCACTCCCCCCCAGACATGGGCACGGGGAACAGGACAGGCCCACCACTGCTGTAGAAAGCATGGCGGCGCTCCCCCTTCTCTGTTCCTCTGCCACAGCCCAGAGTTGAGATCCCAGCCCCCTCCTCCTCCTCCTCTCGGGGAAGCATGACAGCGTTCCCTCGCTGGAACTGGCATCAAGCTGGAGTTCAGATCCCAGGCCCCTTTTTTGATTTCTCTGGTAGACACAACTGCACACCCCCAATGTCTTGGTGGCGGGGGCCTTGAGTTGGTATCCCGGGCCTTGGTGCATAAACCGGACGGGGAGTTGGAATCCCTGGGCCTCCAGGAATCTGGGATGGGGCCCCACACATGCCCTCTCCCAGAGTTCTTTAATAAAAAATGGCTCTTGCCTCAACCCCCAGGCACTAGTCCATCCAGGGGGACTTTCACAACTTTGCAGCAGGGCTCCACACGCTCTGTGCCCCCCCTGGTGGAGTCAAAAGCCAAATCATTTTCCCTTGCATATCTCGAGCCCCAGTGGGCCAATTCACCCTATCTTGGGCTCATTTTGCTCCTGATGGTGAACCCTAGCCACCTGTAGCCTTTTCCTTAGGCTTCCGGGAATCCAAGGTGGCACAATTTGCAGGGAGGTGGTTCCACTGGCTCCCTGTGCCAGCCTTTTTCCTTTCTCTCCTTTGGTGCTTCTCCCCTCCTTGGTGCACAAGTCCAGTTCTTCCCCCAACTAGTCCTTAGGGGGTGTAAGAAGACCAGCTTTCCTTGTCCTGGGGAGAGACCCACTGGTCAACTGTAGTCAGTGTTGTTAGTCCAGGTGGGCATATCAGGGGGTTCCTCCTTCAAGTTTTCTACAGCTGCCACCTCCAGTCCCAATGTTCAGCTCCAACAAAAAGCACCCTCTCCCCTTTGTGCAAAACTTTTAAAGTGGAGCCGGAATGTTCTGGAAGCCAGGAACCCCTAGCCAATCCTAGTGTGCCACATCACCTCTCCACCCCTGTGCGAATCCTCCTGCACAGTATGCTGGAACAATTCAAGATAGCAGCACCCAGAAGTCACAGGCCACATTTCCTCAGGGGGCCTCAGCTCCACCCCTTGCTGACAACACTGCCAGGGCCTTTCCCACTAAAACTTAAAAGTGGACGCCCCCTCCCGTGCTTGCTGCAGAGGTCTGGGCTCACTCCTGTTTAGTGGGCTTAAGCTGTCCCATCCTTGGTTCAGTATGACAGCTAATTGATAGATGCAGATTTTTCTCCCCACCCCTTCCTCCTCAGAAGCTTAGTGAAGCATTGATAATTGCTCCCTTTGTGTGGGGTGGCCTTTATTCCTGTTGGTGGAGAGCAATGTAATGAAATTGGCCAAGCAGGGATACAAAAGGCCTGGGCTCTGATCCTAAGCTGGGCCAGAGAAAAATGACAATTCTGCATGAGCCATAAGATGCACAGATACCTTCTGGAAACTCTCAGATTTGATCCCCATTTTGATATGCCACTGGGCTTTTTAGGCCAAAGGAATGTTAGACTGCACTCTAAGGCAGATTTCTCCCCTATGTGTATAATAAAGAGTCACTGCAGACAAGACAGTAAACCACACTGACCTTCCCTATGAGTGTACGCTAACATTATAAGGCCTACCTCACGTCAATATCTCATCCTGCATAGTTCCCTCTGTGCCAGGCTACCTGTGTGCAGTTGCCAGGCTACCTGTGTGCAGTTACCAGGTTGCGCACAATGGTAGTCTCCCACGTGCAGATCTCACACATGTGCACTCGCCTGCGCACATGTGTTCACATGTACCTAGTCAAGTGCCCCTTACCCTTGCTGCGTCACAGCAGCCTTATCTTAAAAGGCAGACACTGGCGGTAAACACTCACAGCCCATTTGCCATGTGTTTACCGTGGATAAGTCACCAGTTGTGAGGCTCACCCATAGTAAAAAGGCCAAAAAGCAGGTAATCAAAAAGCAAAATATCTGGGTGGATTACATGGGCACAACCCATTCCATTACAGACACTGAAAAGCAGAGATATTTTAAGGCAAGGACAAAGTGGGCAATTGCCCAGGGCACCAAGGGCACCAAGGGACATCCAGGAAAGTGATGTTCCTGTCTGTCTCACATCTGTATATTTTTCCACCTCAAACTTTAATGTATTATTCAACATCGTTTGCCATCACCGGGCTTGGATTATCAGAAAATGGGTACTATTGCAAAGTTGTTTCGAACTGGGGCCCCTAAAATATGTTTTGCCCAAAGCCCCAAAATTCTTAAGATCGTACTGTGAAAAAGCTTGAAGATTTACTCTTGTCACAGGCACTGGCAAATCGCTTTACATGCAGGGAATGGAAGCAAAAGCAAACACCCCAAAAACTTTTAGTGGTGGAAGAAACGGATTTTCACAGCGGGGCAAAAATATTTTCATGCAGTAAAACCAGCAAAAACCAGCAAGTCCATTTGCGCTTGCCCTGTCATTTCTGTCATTCGAAAAAAATACATGTTTATGCTTTCACAGGAAGAAAGGGAATTCGGCAACGATGTTCCAGATGAAAATACGGAAACCTGCGATTATCACTGTTTGACAGACGCTTCCTTAAAAACACTTATGAATTCCAAACAGTCAATAATCCTGATTTAGCGTGGGCGGCAAACGCAATGACCACCATGGGCGGCACAAGGGCTGGCACGCCACTGAGTCTCAAACAACAAGAGAGGCGTCCACCTTACACAAAGAGACAGGACGCCACTGAGTCTACCTCCCAAAATTGAATACACGCTACAACACATGACTTCCTTTAAACAAAAGTGACTGCAACTTTACAGTAGTTCACATCCCGGCCTAATTATATCTATTTCTTCTGATAAGCAGGATCTTGCTGCCTTGATCCCCTAGGACTATAATTTCCCTCTCAAACTTATACTCTGTTCTGTTCATGTAATAAAATATTTGTAATTCTGACACACACATATATATATATATATATATATATATATATATATATATATTCACTGAAAAAACCATAGGTTTTAGGGAAAGTTATAGTTAGTTGGACATTGCACTCGTACAAAACCCGTGAAATTCCCCGTTATAGTTAGTTCAGCTAACTATAACTCGCGCCCCGCAATGCACTGCTGATGACGTCACATATTACATCACTCATGACATGGTCAGTGACATCACTGATGACATCACTGATGACATCTCAAATGACATCACTGATGACATCACTGATGACATCATCCAGTGACTGTGTGTTTCTGTAAAGTTTAAATATGTTTAATATATATAGGGAAAGGCGTATTGAAGAATGAGTGGGTGAATATGTGTCTGAATGGATGATTTAGTAGGTGCGTGACTGACTCTATAAGTGAGTGATTAAACGTATCTTACTGAATGCATGGGTTAGTGACTAAACTGTGTGAATGTCTGTATCCGTCTGTCTGTTGGTGTGTAAGCGGCTGCATGGGTTTGCAAATAGCTACATGAGTGTCTACATGGGTTATTGATTGGTTGTCTGAGTATCTGTATGGGTGCCTGAGTGTTTGTGTGGGTGGGGTGTGTGTGACTCTGTGCATAGATGTGTGAGTGGGTGATTCACTGGGTGCATGGTTTCAAGAGTGCATCTGTGATGGACTGTATGGGTGGGTGAGTGTGTGTATGGGTGTGTTAGTGAGTGAATGTATATCTCACTGGTACATGTGCGAGTAACTACATATGTAAAAGGCAGTATATATGTGTGTTAGAGTATTTAAATGGCTATAAGTGAGAGTGTGTGATTGTGAGAGTGGCTGTATGGATGCGTGTGTGCTTGTATCAGTTATTGTATAACAGCGTAAGAATGTGCTAGTATTTGTATGAGTAAGTGAGCTGGTGTGTGTATAACTGTATAGGTGAGTAAATGGGTGTGTGATTAATTGTTTGCATGACTGACTAGGTGTGTGAGTACCTCTATGGATGAGTGGCGGTGTGTGAGTGTTTATATAGGTGTATGAGTGCATATGATAGTCCTGTACTGAGTGACTGTAAGTATGAGTGACTGTACGGGTGAGTGAGTAGATGTGTGTGTGTAGACCTAAGAATCAGTGAGTGGGTATGTAGTTATTGGTATTGGAGTGTGTATGGTTTTGAGAATGGCAGTCTGTAATTTAGAGTGGGTGTATCAAAAGTTATATTAGGGTGTGAGAAGATGCATTAAATTATCACATGGATGATGTCATCAGTGATGTCATCAGTGATGTCATATGTCACTGACCATGTCATGAGTGATGTAATATGTGACGTCATCAGCAGTGCATTGCGGGGGCGTGAGTTATAGTTAGCTGAACTAACTATAACGGGGGAATTTCACGGGTTTTGTACGAGTGCAATGTCCAACTAACTATAACTTTCCCTAAAACCTATGGTTTTTTCAGTGAATTTCTAAGGTTTTTTAAATGCTAATTTCTAACTATAACGTACCTGAAACCTATGGTTCTTTCAGTGAATTTCAAAGGTTTTTTAAATGCTAATTTCTAACTATAACGTGCCTGAAACCTATGGTTTTTTCAGTGAATTTCAAAGGTTTTTCAAATGCTACAGAAGTAGGACATGTGAAGAAAGAAGAAAAAACGCACAGAAAGAAGCAAAAGAAATGTCGAAAGAAACAGAAGTCCACAAAGACGAAGAAAAATCCAGGAAGAAGCAAGATATGTGCAGAAAGAACCAACAGAGGAGCAGAAAGAGGCCTTGTTGCAAAATCATCCTGTGCCCACACCTTTTCCAGACGTGTACTGGTGGTAACTGACTAACTAACCAGGCCTAGAGCCAGTGCTATGGTAAAAGACACTTAGAATACAGTTAAAACACCTACATACACTAGGGAACACTATGCGTTGGGGTACCCCTGTGATTAGCATGACCTCCTCTGTAACTCCCTAGTACATAATAGGGCAGGGGGATTAAAACTACCTCTTAAAATGCACCATGGGGCACGTTTGCAAACTGGTGTAGGGAGGGGGGGGCCTGAGGTTACATGTGTGCAAACACGCCCTCTGGCCGTTTTAAGTTGGGGGATAAAGTCCCCTTGAATCCTAAGGGTCCCTGGGGTCCAACTAGCCCACCAGGTACCTCCAGTAAGCGCCACAGAGCTGCGTTGCACAGAGGTGTAGAAGGGGCGTGGCCTGGACCACCTCTCTGCAACGCAGCCCTGTGGCACGCACTGGAGGTACCTGGTGGGCTAGTTGGCTCCCAGGGTCCCTCAGGATTCAAGGGGATTAATTCCCAACTTAAAACGCGCCACAGGGTGTGTTTGCACACATGTCACCTGAGGCCCCGCCCCTCCCTTCACCACTGTGCAAACGCGCCCTGTGGCGCTGATTTAAGTTGGGGTAATAGGTCACCTTGAATACTGAGGGTCCCTGGGGCCCAACTAGCCCACCAGGTACTTCCAGTAAGCGCCACAGGCCTGCGTTGCAGAGAGGTGGTCAGAGGCCACGCCCCTTTTTACACCTCTCAGCAACGCACCTTATTTTTTCTAATGTATTGGCCCTGGGGACCCCATCCCCCGGGGCATGGCCTTTTTTTTTAAAAATGTTTTGGAGGGGGGCTGCGTTGCCCCCCTCCTAAGGCCACTTATGGCCCCGGGGACCCCATCCCCCGGGGCCGGCCGTTGTTGTTTTTTTTAATAAAAATTTTGGGGAAGGGGGCCGCGTGGCCCCCCTCCCGGGCCACTTGTAGCCCTGGGGACCCCATCCCCCGGGGCTGGCCTCTCCGTTGGGGACCGTGGGGGGGTCCCCAATCCCCCCACGGTCCCGCCGGCTCTCCGCGTCCCTCGGGAGCCGGCATTGCTTTTCCACATGTGGAGCTGCTAAGATGCAGCTCCCCGTGTGGAAAAGCAATCGTCTTCGGTTTTTGGAAGAGAGAGCAGGTTTCCTGCTCTCTCTTCCAAAACCAAAGCACCCTGGGACACTGCAGGAGGCAGGAGCCAGCCCTGGGGGGTGGCGGTCCCCAGAGCCATCACTGGCTCCAGGAGGGTGGCCGCGCGGCCCCCCTCCCAACATGTGCAAAGCACCGGGGAGGTGGTGGTACCCGGGGCTCGGGGGTCCGAAACGGACCCCCAAATTAAAATTCTTAGTGCCCCAGGGAGGTGGTGGTCCCCGGGGCGTGTGGGGGGGCTCAAACCCCCCCACACAGGTAATTTTATGGAAAAAAAAAGAAGCCCCGGGGGGTGGCAGTCCCCGGGGCTTGGGGGGGCCTTAGAGGCCCTCCCAATTATTTTTATTAACCCCCACATGCCCCCTGGACTAGGCCCACCCGGGGGCCAAATAACAACGAAGCGCGGGAGCCCGCGCTTCGTTTTTTTTTTTCCGCGGCGGGATCCGCGCATCCTACGCGAATCCCGCCGATTTTTAAAAAAAAACAAACATTTTTTTGACCCTGAGCAGGCCTAGGGGGTCAGGGTGTTTCTACCCTGCCCCCTTTTTGCATTTTGCGCACTTGTTTTTCTCTTTTCTTGTGCCTCGGTTCTACTGAGGCACAAGATGGCTGCCAACACTTCCTGGTTTGGAGTGTTGACAGCCAATTAGCATGCAGCTTGTGATCGGGAGGGTGCGCAGATCCTACGCGGCCATAGATATATATGTGTTTTTACTTTTGATTTTCTCAGCAACTACTGAACGGATTTACACCATTTAACAAAAAGGGTTCTTTCTGAACCAAGAACTACCTCTTTGCCAAATTTGGTGTAATTCCGTTCAGCAGTTCGGGCTGTAGCCGTGTCTAAAGTTTCCTATGGAAAATTGCATGGGGAAAACACGTTTTGGGACCCCCATTTTTTCTCGGCCCCCGCTTGCCAAATCACCCCGAAACTTTCAGGATAGGAGCGGACCGGAGCGCCCCATGAGTTTTGAAAATTTCGCGAAGATTCGTCAACCGGCGCCAAAGTTATTTCAAATAGAATGTTGTGAATTTCCTATGGAAAATAGGTCCTAACTATAACTATCTACTGGCGACCGCCAGTAGATAATATATATATATATATATATATATATATATATACACATATATATATCCACGATTGACTCGTAGTGAACGCTTGAGAATAACTGTATAGGACGATTTATCTTGCACAAATAGAACTTCTTTTCAAACACTATACCCACAATGTGTTTTGAAATCAATGCACATATTTATATTTGTGTTTTTTATATGGGTTACTACCTCTATCCACATTTGCACCATGTTGTTACTTACCTTTATAGCCCGCTCACCTGTTTTGCCATGTTTTTGTGCATGCACCAAAATATGTTGTTACTTCTGTACTGCCGCATTTCCATATATTTTTGTCAGCTTTAGAAGGCCACAGGCAACGGCGAAGGAGGTGAAGTACGTGCTGGCTAAAGCTCATGGAAAATGGAATAATAAACGACATGAGTGAATTAAAGGGGAATCTGCAATATGGGACGGGTAGCAAGCTTTGCAGTGGGAGAGCGCTTGGTGGAACAGTGTTGAATTGTAGCATAGCCAGTGTGTGAAGAGTTTTGGTATTGTGCATGATTGGCCGGAGTGGTGCTCCAATCCTGTCCTGGGTCACTCTGCATAGGTGCGTGACTGTGGGAAGAGGTCTGAGGGATAAAGCACGTGCAGTTTACATTAACTTGTGGTTATGCCGGATTGAGCTGGCCTCTATCAAGGCCACAGAGGAGCAACGCACTGCTCACACTGGACACAGGTAATCAGGTCAGATACTCTGTATGTATAACTCCTGTGGTGTGATGGGAGGTAGACCTACATGCATGCATTGGAAAATCCACCAGCATGCACCGGTTACAGGCAACCAGACTAAAACTCTGCTGTGTCCACTCAGGACAAATGGCAGTGACATACGGGCATGCACTGGATAGGAACAGCCATGAGGAATGATCTTGCGAGATCATCCTGGAGCGGTGCAGAGTAGTCCATGTAAGAGGAAGCCCAGGCGTGGAAGAGTAGCAGAAATGATTAACTTGTCAGAGGCAGCCAAAGGAAGCACTATGTAGAGTAATCCAGAAGCAATTGAAGAGCAGCCCCTGCACATGCACCTGATTCAGGCAGCCGCCAAAATGATCTTAAAGTCCAGCCAGGAGCAATGAAGAGCAACCTCTATGGATGCAAAGGAGAAACACAGACAAAGTAAATGTTCTCTAGAGACTAACATCAGCAACCAACAAGGTTAATCCACAGGCATGTACTTGTTACAGGCAGCAAGAGTCCCAAAGTTGCAGTCTGGCTTGAAGGCCCACAAGTGGAGGCAAGCAAGAATGACAAGAAGCAAATCAGGGAGGCTGTGGACTAAAATACTCTAAGAGAATTAACTTTCAGCTGTGTATCATTCATAATTATCAGTGGCAGGCAGATTACAGCTTGTCATGCTAGAGTGTACCCACTCAGGAGTAACATAGGCACAGCACACTGTTGTGTTTATTGGCATGTATGACCTGTGAACCTTGCCTCTGAGAGGGAGCATAAAATAACTATCATGCAATGGTTGCTTAGGGAACGCAAGTAGTGGCATTTTTAAGTGAAGTCCAATGTGTGATTTATTTGCTTGTTTTGTTTGCATGTAAACAAAACTAAAAGACTTCAATTGTATGAATATTCTTAATTACAAGCTTATTGTTGTGCCTGGTCAAATGCATAGCTGGTATACTGTTTTGCAATACCTCATGAAAGATTGGCTTTATTGTCTGAGAGGTGATATCCGAAGAGACAAATAATAGTTACAGTTATCGAGGTTGTAGAAGGACAACAGTGTATAAAACCCCCAGGAAAATGGAGAGGGCATTTCGAGATCCATTGACATCTTCGCTGGTTGTCTATGCACAGCTCTCATGGATATTGGACAATGACTTAAACAAGAAATTACTCATGCTGGCTGTCTTAAGGAGCGGTATGGAGACATTTGATGGATTACATTTATAGCAAGCTCACAAAGTTATATGCAGGTGTTGGAAATGGCCCTTTTTGCAGGGTTATCCCCAAACCTTTTGCTTCTTCCTCCTATTTTTTCCTGACCTGTGTTTGTTGGCTATAGGACTCTGGGCACTTTACCACTGCTGATCAGTGCTAAAGTGCATATGCTTTCTGTGTAAATTATTGTGGTTGGTTATCCATGATTGGCATATTTGATTTACCAGTAGGTCCCTAGTAAAGTGCACTGAGTGTACCAGGGCTGGTAAATCAAATGCTACTAGTGGGCTTGCAGCACTGATTGTGCCACCCACATGAGTAGCCCTGAAAATATGTCTCAGGCCTGCCACCGCGGTGCCTGCGCGCAGTTTGTTAACTGCCATGTCGACTTGGCAAGTGCACCCACTTTCCAGGCCCTAACCTTCCCTTTTCTTACATATAGGGCACCCCTATGGTAGGCCCAAAGTACCCCCCTGGGCAGGTGCAGTGTATGGGAAATGTGGGACATGTACTGGTGTGTGTAACATGTCCTGATAGTGAAATACTGCCAATTTCGTTTTTCACTATTGAAAGGCTATCTTGCCCCATAGGACAGAATAGGGAATGCTTTGTGACATTTTACAAGCATATCTTCCCATAGAGATAAGATAGAAAAATGGAGTTTGGTATCCCTGAACTCAGAATTTGATAACACATCTTTTAGTAAAGATGGTTTTTAAATTGTGTGTTTGAAAATACCACTTTTAGAAAGTGGCTATTTTCTTGTTCAACCATCCTGTGTGCCTCTGCCTGTTTGTGGATTGACTGTCTGGCTTTGGAGTGATAGGGGCTGGGGAGGTGCAGTGGCTCCAGGAGTCTGGATAAGTCAGCACTAAGCTGAATATGCCTGATCTGCATTTGGAGTGGTGGGAGGAGCAGCACCTGTACCTGAATAGGGCTGTGCCTGCCTTCCACAATGCTGGCTCCGCCCCCCTGTGGTGTGTCTGGGGCCAAGGCTCACACTGACAATGGATGTTGTTGTGCACTTGCAGAGTGCCCCCCAGAACTGGTTTGAACTGGGCTCAGAGCCCCTTACACAAAGAGAGCAAAGACATTTTGATTTCACCATACTAATTCACCACTAATCCTTTATGGGTTTCCGGAGTAGCGTGCTACTCGCCAAAAAAAAAAAAAAAGCAATTCAACACCCCATCAGGGGTTAGAAGCGCTATATATATGCAAACCTTTTTCCCTCTTCTATACCTCCGCTATCCTTCTGAATCCAAATAACTGACTAACATATCCACCACTTAAAATTTACTTGCATGTTTCACTATACTAATTCAACACTAATCCTCTATGGGTCCCGGAGTAGCGTGCTACTCGCCGAAAAAGCGCTTCGACGCCTCGTCAGGGGTAGTAAGCGCTATACAAATGCAATTACAATACAATACAATACAATATAAGTATTAGACCTAAAACCCCTGAACTTTAGATCATTCCCGGAATTCAAGAGGAACCTTTGCCAAGGAGAAGAGCTGGAGAGACTGAGGAGAAGTACTGCCCTTGCTGTGTGTCTGGGGTTGGCCTGCAGTTGCTGTTTCTGCCAAGGAAAGGAGAAGGACTTTGCTGTGTGCTTGTGTGCCCCGCTTGAAGGAGATCTCCAAGGGTCTGAAGTGAGCTGGCCTCCTGTTTGGAAGTCTCAGGGACACAAAGACTTCAGCCCCAGCTCCCCTGAACTCTGCTGCTGTAAGTTCTGACCTGCCAAGAGGTGCCTGTGCAGGTTTTTGGGCCTCTGGAGGTTGTTGCTACTGTTTGGGAGCTGGAAGAAAGAAGAAACTTAAAGAACTACAGAAATCGGCGCATCGCTCTTCTTGCGGCTGTTTTCCCGATGCATCTTCATGGCGCAAGAAGAATTTCCATGCATCACCATGCCGCTGCGGAAACCGCCGCAGCACCTGTCGCCACTGCAAGAATCGACGCATCGAGGGATCGCGTCTGAAGAGGACCGACACAGCGCCGCGCGACGCCGCCGCATCGATTGCCGACGCATCCCAGATTTCCACACATCGTACCTGTGCGGCACGCTTTCCCGATGCATCACCTGCGAACCGGAACAATCACGAAGTATCGATGCATCACTCCCCATACAGACCGGATTCGAACCAACTCATCCTCTGCGTGTCGCAGAATTGTCGCATCGCCTCCCCAAGGTCTCAGGAGTCTTGCATCTCTTTGTTTTCCGACTCTGCAGCTGTTTGGCTTTTGGAACTTTGACGCGTCTACAGGTACTTTTGTGAAAAGTCACGCATCCATAGTTTTCTATGGTACAAGTTCTTGAAACCTTTTGAAAGTCATATTTTTAACCGTGTATGTTGGATTTTTGTCGTTTTGGTCTTGTTTAGTTTAGATAAAGATACTTCATTTTTCTAAACTGGTGTGGTGTCCATTTGTGGTATTTTCACTGTGTTACTGTGAGTGTTGGTACAAATACTTTACACATTGCCTTTGGGATAAGCTTGTCTGCTCGTGCCAAGCTACCAAGGGGGTGAGCAGGGGTTATCTAAAGTGTGTATCCCCCTTACCCTGACTAGAAGCAAGGGTCCCTATTTGGACAAAGGTACCTACCTCTGCTATCTAGTGACCCCCATTTCTAACAGCAGGCTTTCAGAATATTCAAAATAAAGTTAAAAATTAAGTACATTCTCCCATAGTCATATGAATATGTGATGTTTGCTTGTATTTACTATAATTTCTATATACTTTCTACGGTCTAGGTTAGCCTTAAATAAGAACCATACACATATTTATTTGTGGCAGTTGTAACTTCCGAATGCAAGATGTGAAAACCTTTGTCCTATAAATAACACTTTAAGTGTGTCTCCCAGGACCTGAGGTAATCTTCATATCAATCTACCATTGTGAAAACATGGGTCTGATGGTAACGGGAAATCTATGGGAAGTCAGAATTACTCTGGCTCACTTCACTATGGCATGCACTGGTTACCTGCAATCCCAATTGATGTTCTACGCAGCCAGCCCAGCAGCGACAGATTGGTCATGTTGACTACAGACAATTGGACAGATGCTCTGTAGGGTCGACGCAGTAGCGACAAAGAGGTTGCACATGGTGTTCCCTTGTTGCAGGCAGCCAGGGTAAATGCCTTTTTTGAGTTGTTCTAGTACGTTCCTTACTTACGTTGTGATGGACTTGCATAATTAATTAGCATTGAAAAGGGGAATGTGTGGTAAGCATATTATTAGTTACAGAACATGCAGGTCTTTACTTCCTTTCTGAATTTCAGATGGTCTTGGACATTTCTTATCTTGACTAGAAGAGAATTCAATAATTTTGACAATTTTTCAGAGAGCAAGGTTCTCCCAATTCTTGTCTTTTGCAGATGAATAGCTGAGGTTCTAGACTCTAACCGAATGTTCTGTTCTGTGTGTGTCTTTGAAACATTTCCTGGATGAAGTATGCGCCTTTGTCTTGCATGGTCCTATGCACGATACTGAGTACTTTGAAAGGAGAGTGTCTGACCACAGAAAATGAGTGAAGCGTTTGGAGCACCAGTGTGGTGCATTTCTATGGGCGAAGGAATAGGAGCTGTCTTGCTTCAACATTTTGGATACATTGTATTTTGAGTAAGAGGGGTGCACAGGGGCACAGGACATATGGATAGTTTGCTTGTGACGTAATGAAGGTCATAGTGGCCTCTAGTTTGAGAGGGTAAGCTAGATACGTGAAGATGCATCCTGTGAGTGGCAGCATGCAGATGGTGCTTCATTTTGGTTTACCTGCTTTGGGGAAAGGAAAAAGTTTGAGTCCATATCTCTTTAGGATTTTATATTATTGGGATCGCTACATCCATCTGCTAAAATGTTGTATGTTGGGAATTTTTCTATTGTCCGCAGATCAGGATCTCAATTGCGGATGAACTGAGTTTAAGATAACTGCCTTGCATCCATTTGTCAATTGCACTGAGAAGGTTTTTAAGCCTGTATGAGTGTGGCTCCTTAGGGTTTTCCATATTTTGGATGATCTGTATACCATCAGCCTAACTGTATCAGGTAAAGTTAAGGGACATTTTTGATCCAGTTGGGGTGTAAAGTAGAGGAAGAACGTGTGTGAAGAGATGATATAAGTAGCATGTTCCTCAGCCCTGGAGCACATAAATGATGACTCCACACATATGGAGTTCAGTGTTACACATCTTTATTCCTCAAAGTGCAACCATTAACAGTACATAATGCATCATGAATTTAATTAACCACATCCAATCACTTACGTCACTATCTTACGGAGTCCATCAGGAACCACAAAGGTCATGTTACCTATAACACACATGACATTACATCTCTCCCTTTGTTAAATAAAAAGTACAAATAACACATATATACATCACAATTCCTCAATGAGTCGTCGAGGTGCTCAAACCACTGTTCCAGATTTCGTAGCATGAAATGGAGGAGACACAGGAGAGACAGCCATGACAGGCACTGGTGACACAGATGTAGGTGCTGTCCTAGGGCTCTCTGGACTCTCAGATGGAAGGGTTTCACGCCTGACATCTGGAGTCAACAAATAACGAGGTAGGTGCTTAAAATGTGAAGAATCTCTGGAAATGGACTTTCCAGGATGGTGAGGAGTCACCATGTGTCCCTTAATAGTTAGAACAAGTTGCTAAGGCAATGCTAGAGGTCAAATCAGGATCTACGCTTGACCCTTGCCCACACTTCATTTTTTCTCGACTTACAACAGTTCTTTGCCCTTATGTTACACAAATTTGCAATCGGTCGCTAGATCTAGCTGTGTTCCCGGAGTCTTGGAAACAAGCACTTGTATCCCCTCTGGCAAAAAAAGTTGGCATTAATGTGACCAATTTATCAAACTATCGACCAATCTCCCAACTTCCTTACCTGTCCAAAGTTTTGGAGAGATTGATTAATAGGCAATTATCTGACTATCTCGAGACGAATGATCTTCTGGACCTATCACAGACAGGCTTCAGGGCCTCTAACAGTACTGAGGCTACCCTGTTAGGTGTTTTAGGCAACATTAGACTTTCACTGGACCAGGACAAAGCTGCCGCCCTGATCCTTTTGGACTTGTCGGCGGCTTTTGACACCGTATCACACAAACTCCTATTGAGAACCTTATATGAAAAAGGGCTTCACTCCAAAACTCTTCATTCGTTCAAGTCATTCTTGCTTAGTAGAACTGAATCAGTACAAATGGGCTCTTTTTCCTCTAACCCAAAATAATTAAGTGCGGTGTTCCGCAGGGAGCTTCCCTTAGCCCAACTCTTTTAACGCATATGTCGCCCCTTTGGCTATGATTGGTAGGAAATGGGGTTTTAATACCTGGTCCTACGCTGATGATACGCAGTTGCTAATAGCTTTTGAGGAAAAATATGAGAACACTAAGAGTAAATTAAGTAACTGCCTCTCAGAAACCGCAGGCTGGATGTCAGACCACTGCTTGAAATTAAACGCAGAGGAATCTGAGATACTGCTCTTTGGCGGCGCACACCTAGTTTGGAACAAAACCTGGTGGCCCCAACCATTAGGCACTGCTCCCGAGCCAAACGTGTTGTAAAAAATCTGGGATTCCTGATAGATAACACGTTAAGCATGCAAGATCAAGTCCAAGTATTGTGTGGCAAATGTTTTGCCATGCAAAAATTACTAAGGAGACTTTTTATGTGGATCACCCTGAATTGGAGAAAAACAATCACTCAGGCGTTACTGTCCAGTAATTTAGACTATGGAAATGCACTTTATGTTGGCATGGCCGACTATTTATTCTCTCGTCTACAAGTCATTCAGAGTGCAGCTGCCAAATTGGTTCGTAACAGGAACAAGTATAGTTCTGCTTCAACCTGCCTGAAAGAGCTTCACTTGTTGCCTATGAGACAAAGAGCCAATTTCAAACTACTTTGTTATGAGCATAGAGCTTTATATAAACTTGGACCTAGAATCCTGCAGGACAAACTGGAATTCTATGTCCCCTCACGAGACCTTAGGTCATGCAATCATGCCCTTTCTAAAACTTTACGCATAAAGAAAATCAGAGCCAGGGGTCGCTCTTTTTCCTATTTGGCGGCTATTCACTGGAACAAACTCCCATTGGAGCTACACCTCATTGATGAACACACGAAGTTCAGAAAGAAGCTGAAAATGTGTTTTTTTCCAGGGCTCAAGCACTGATGTCCACAAGCTAATGTTCAATAGGCCTGGGCGGTAAATTCCATTCCGCTCGCGGAATTTGCGGAATTTGGGTAATTTCGCGTTCCGCGGAGAACGCGGAATTACCAAAAATTCCGCGATCTGCGGCTTCGTGGATTTTTTTGCTTGTTCGCGCTTTCAAAATGCGTATTCGCAAGATATTTCTCCCCGAGCACGCAAACAGCGTTCGCGAACAGGAAAAAAGCATCGCGAACGGGCAGAACAAGCAATTCCGCGTGTTCGCGGAACCTTTGCGTGCTCGCGGAGATTTTTTACCATTTCGCGGAGCTTTGCGTAGCGCAACTACGCAAATTCCGCCCACTCCGAACAAGACCCCTTGGTTTACGTCTCATGCTACTAAATTCCTCCTAAACAGGTTTTCACCTATCCTAGCACCGTGATATCCCTTGGGATGAGTGTTGCGCTCTATAAATATAAATACAAATTCAAATACAAACCCTCAGTGGGTCAGCATCAAAAGGAGCATCAGATTTGAGTTTCATTTTGCTCTTGTGAGAGGAATCAGTAACGTTAAGTTTATCAGCATCATTTAGTCTTTCAGTGGTCCATTGTGGCAACTTCATTCCCATAGCTCTCCCTAACATCAGGGTGGCAGAGCTTTTAGCCATTGTCGAATGGGCAGTTGACCTTTATGCACAAGTAGTGGAATGAAGAACTGATTTGAGCTCAAGCTTTTGCAGTGCAGTGCACTGAACGGCTTTTGTGAGGGTGCTCATAAAGCGTTCGACCACACCATTTGCCTGCGGCCACAGAGGTGTGCTTTTCTGATGCTTTACATTTAAATGAGCAAGAAAATCTTTAAACTCTCGACTGTTGAACAGTGGGCCATTTTTAGGACTTCAAGATTTACGGGACACCCAATGTTGCAAAAATGCCTCCCAACCTATCAATGACTCTGTCATGAGTAATCAACGAAAATTCTTCCACAAGAGGAAAACAGGAATACTCGTAAATAACTACCATAAAACGATGTCTGTTGTCAAGGGGTCCCAAGAAATCAACAGCAACTTTCTTCCAGACATGTTTTGGAGGGTCTGACATGTTTAACGGATGCTCGGTAGATGACAGGCCTTTAACTCTCTTTCAACTCGTTCATCAAGATGAGAAAACCACACTCAGTCCTGTCGTGTAGTTCCTATATTGCCCATACAGGACCAGCGCATTTGGATAACATAAACTGTGGGTTGGGTGGCAGACTGGTTCTGAGCACCCCCACCGAGAAATGTTAGCCTGTTTGCATAAGCTAGCTCACAGTGCCACTAGTGTCTCCTCTTATCGGGGAGAGATTAGTTTATGGCAACCTCAGAACATGACAACTCTGATCCCTCAAGATCGTGGAAACAATGTACTACTTTTCGCTCAGTCACTCGTGCTCACTTATCTTGTCTCAGAGATACACAGAATAAACAGCCTGGGCGTTTCAATAAGGATTTATTGAACAGTTGTTATTCTCGTGTAGAATATATGAGCTGCAACAACCATTAGACAGTAGCAGAGATATATGATTAGCAGTACAGAGAATATAAAAGGATAGTACAGTTCTACCATCTTGCAATAAGCATGAATAAATACATGAATATAAAATGCATTGGTAAAAGAAAGCGTGTACTCTTATGATGCCTATCTAGATGTACCTAAGTGTACCTAGCATGTGAGTAGGTGTAAAGCCAAGAATCCCTCTAGGATTTAGTCGAACCCCATTACCTGAAGTGTGAGAATGTAGGAGCCCCTCTTGGTCCCGAGTTGGACACCCCGCAAGGGATGTTCAGACCACTGTCAGCTGGAGCGTCTGCATGCAGGAGCCTCAGCGTCTCTGGTCAGTGTGTCGGTCTGGAAGTCTCGGTTCCCTCTCACTAACACTAGCAAGAGGTGCTATATTTATACAGAAAGTATCTAGGGCTCCTTTGTCCCTTGTTGCTTGTATTAGCCATTGTTGGATTTGAGGATGACATATAAGATGAACCGTGTACGTAGATATGGGGAGGAAGGTGGTGTAGCCCCAGCCTGGTTTCTAAGAACCCTTATGAATATTCATTCATACTGTGTGAGTCTATTGATGGAGTTATAGGACTCTATTGTTTAGGAGAAAACACTCCTTCTGCACCCAGGACTAGAACTAGGTAAAGTTTCAATCCTAAAAGGCTCGTTACAGTGTAGTGTAGGGGAGGTAATGTAGGTGAAGGCATATGATGTTACCTGGGCCTATATTAGGGTACCTATATGAAACATAACACCCACTCCTCGTCCGAACAGTCAACAATGATAAAAATGCTAGTGAACTCTACTCTTTACTAGATAGTAGTGCATAAAACATTTTTCAGTGAGTTCTGTAAAACCTTGTTCTAAAATCATTTTAAAAACAGTTTAAAAAGGTTAAAAAATAAATTTACTACGAAAATCATTTTTGGGGATGGTCACTTAAGTCACAGTCCTAATTGAGTTCGTTTATATAAGTTGAGGTTCTACAAGCGTCAAAGGCCATGCTTTTTAGCGAGAAAGTGTCAATTTTTTAGGAAATGTTCCAAATTTAGTTAAGTTTAGAGAAAATGAAAATCCGAATTCTTTCCCAGCACACGATGAGCCAATTACAGATTAAATGTCCTGACTGGGAGACGCAACATCATCACTGCTTGCTGCTGCAGGGGACGGTCCTTGTAACACCTCGCAGTGTACGTCAATGGAGCACAGATGATATTCAGTACTACCAATAGCTGGTGTGGAGGCAGCCGGTGCTGTAGTCGATACCTGGGTGCTAGTGGTGGAGCTAAAGCTCACCCCAGTTGTAAAAGGCACCTGCGGATTCTCGAGGAATGCAGCCATCAAGATGGGAATACGCTGGGGACATTGCCGAGCATGGGCCCTCAGGGGTTCCAGCCTGGTATTCAAGACCGCAGGAGTGTCCGTTGCAAGTGTCAGACAGAGGTCCAACACACATTCTTCACCGCAAAACAGGCATCGAAGAACAGGTAAGATGCAGTCCATCCAGACTGGTCTAAACAATAGGAACCAAGAGGCGCTTAGTTCCCTTAGGCGAGGTGTGCCCAGATATTGTACCATGAGTTCACGGTATTTCCGCTCCTGGAGCGCTTTTGCCATCTCGTTGGTAATTGGGCCATCCATTGCGTAGCAGATAAATGACAATCAGGATTCCTGCTATTGATAGCAGGATCAGAGGTAGACCTCCAAAAATGCTTCCAAATATGGAGTGTATAAAGTTCGGGATAACTCCGAGGATTATCTGAAAGGTGCTAAGAGGTCCTGACCCTATGGTCTTAAATAGATGTACAATACCACTCGTATCAGACATATTAAAGATACGACCCACCATTTCTGAGAAATGAATGGGGCAGTTTGTACGTATAAGTGCCTGTATCTCAGTCGAGGTCCTTGCGATTTGAAGATCAAAGGTCTCTCGAGCGGAGGTTAAGGGTACGGTTTGCTGTAAAAGCATGGCTTTCAGTCTGCTCAAAGTATCAAATTGTATAAAGGAAACATTCAATGAAGGCCATAACGGCGCCTCCCTGACTGTACTTGTTGGGAGAAACAATACTTGCATACAGCAAGTAACCCTGGAGTTCACAGTGGCCAGATAGGCAATGCCCGGAAGCATACCACAGCAACCTTGATTGTTCAGCATCAAGTAACTCCCATTTGAGAGCAGCTCGAATACCGGTTTGATCACGGCAGCTGGAGTCCCTTTAATGTGACAGGACAAGTTTGCTATCGACCCATTACACGCTCCGTGCAATGAAATGTCCCGGCACATGAGAGAACCGCTCAAAGCGTTCTTGCAGTTTGTACCAGTTAGAAACACTTCTCGATCCCCACTCCAGCATTGAAATCTATATGGTAAATCCCAGGATTCCTTAATGTATTCCTTACCCATTTTTTCATATTTGCCCGCCTGCCTTTGTTCAAGGCAATATTGAAACTGAAAAGTAGTGACCGGTAGAGTTATGTGGCCATGGATTAGCCATTCAGTAGACTGAGCTTCCGCTACTGTAAATGGTAGTCGGTCCAGTTTTTCAATACGCAGCATTGTATATTTAGCTCCCCTTTGTGCCATTTCAACCTGTTTATCTGTTAGATTATATTCAGAAAACAGAGACGTACTGTTTATAAAACGCCAAGGCACAAAGCCTGCACGCAAAGATTGCAGCATCCAGCTCAATAACATGATAGAACGTAATTGAGATTGCCCGTGTTGTAGTATGGCCAAATCTTGTTCTAGGATATCTATTGCAGAAGACACAATGTTGCCCAAAGAATATATTCTGGAGGACAAAGTTGTTAACCCATTGTCTACCACAGCCAACAATTTTTCTAAGTTAATACGGTCTATTTCCCGTATTCTCTCTGCGGCCTCTTGTTGGGATAATTTCCAATTTTCATTATAGGCAGCATAAATACTGACATATATGAAACATTTCTGATGTTGTTTCTTGGGACCTTGTAAAAAATCCCTAAGATCCATGTCTTGTGAGAGTAAGGCTAAGTGTTGTTTCACTTCTGTTAGTGTTGAGGTTTCTAGCCAATCAAGGCACAACTTCCCAACACTGTAGGATGTCACTACCCCTGGGTGTTCTCTTTGTACATAACGCTGGTCTGGCCTATGGATATTGAACCCTTTGGTGATACCCAAGAATCATTTATGACATATGTTTGTGTCTAAGGGCCAAACCACCCATTTTTCCCAATTAGGGTCTGATCTATTGTACTGTAAAATGTAATCTACTGTTGCCCCTTCCTGTGAAGTCGAATGTTGCCACCCTCCCATCTGTGATGGTGTTGGAAATCGAGGTGTGTTCAGGTCTTTGATCTTAGCTAATCCAAGACAGGATGTCTGTTGCACAGTTTCGTTTAGAAATATCATCTGCTGTGGAATGAGGCATGCTCTAAATAGCGCTTCTGTTCCCTGGACTTGCCAGTCCCTAGAACCCCAGACTGATTTTAAGTCTATTGTGTCCTTCCATAGGTCAAAACCCTGTTCAGACAGTTGGGCAATAAAGGAAGCAGAGTAAATCTGTTTGGTGTTTGTCAACATAATTTTCAGTGCTGATGTTGGTGTAACCTTATAATAATATGAGGTCGGGTCAGTGGTGTTAAAGCCTGAAAAGTATGAAAATTTCTGTGCAAATGTGTGCGAACTACTCTTTGGTGGTGTAGGGCAATGTTCCCACTGATGGTACTCAAAAACATTTCTAGGTGAAATAGATTTGTGCAGAAAATTATGACCATAATGTTGGTAACAGTACAAAGTGTCATAGTCTGAATTACTTTCTAACATTTCAGTGTTCGGAAATGCAGCAGTTTTTTCTAAATCAGACAACATGTTATTAACAGTTTCAGAGTCCCAATCATCAGAAAATGTACTGGAGGTAATGATATCACTTAATGAAATTTTAAATAAATGAGAAATTTTTAAAAGTTCAGTCGGTCCGAATATTTCAAAATCAACCTTGTCCCAAACTATACCATCCGGTATAGGAACCGCTGTGATGTTCACTGATAACAAGTCTCTCTGTTCATGATGAGACGATTGATGTGGTTTTAAAATCAAATTAACTTTCGGGGCTGAAGAGTTTTGCTGAAGATATCCTCCATTAATAAGCATGCTAAAAGTTATTACTAAGCCTAGCCAGAAAAGAAAAAATAAAATCCCAGTAATTACCCAGAGTTCGAACCAAGGTGATACCAGGTAAGTCTTTTTGAGAAAGTTCAGAAAGTCTGTAGCTTGCTGTTTGCGTGATTTTTGGGCTGGCGTCGTTTCCGGTTCACTTGGATCCAAAGAAAACGTATCAAAGTTCATGAAGTAGCCAGAAGCAGTTTGATCAATTGTAGGAATTGCATCGGGATTTGTTGAAATCGCATTTTGCTCTCGTCGAGGCATGTTGACGTAGACATCTGTATTAGGTCTAATTGCAACCTGGTTGTTATTTTGAGTTTCATTTTGAAGATGAACTTCAGGTTCAAGAGGAACGAGTTCCATAGCATTGTTGCATAGTCCTTCATTCCGTACAGGAGGCTCTTCAAACGTGATGAGTCTTTCTGTTTGAACTTCTTGGATTGTAGCGAGAGGAGGGCGTCTGCTACTGTGGAGTCCACGAGGCCTACTGTTCAGTATCGGCCACATAGTGTGGTTTGATTAAGTCAATTGAGACAAATCTTTTCTCCTTTTTCCCGGCAAGAGGTGGCAGAAGTACAGTTCTTGTTCCTTGTACTGCTAGGACCGGTACAGGCTTTCTGTAGGATGGCCTGAATTCTTTCTTGTCCGTTATTTTCTCTCTGACCAGATCCCCGACTTTTGGGATACAGACAGGTCTTGCCGTGACTGCCTTGACTTCTCCAGTGGCAGTCTGTTTGGTGTTGACGTTACTTTATCTTGTCCTGGATTCATTTAGATCCTGTAAAACAGCCAAACAATCAAGGATATCAAATGCTTTCCCATCCGCCACTGTGCCTTCACAATCAAGATCAGGTACCAACATTCTTGTCCCAAATAGGACCTCATATGGAGTGACACCCCCTAGAGAACTTCTTGGCTGATTGTTGAGTGCTCTCTGAACCCCATATAAGTGATTGACCCAACTACCGCCCTTGCCTAATACCCTAGCTGTTAAAGATTGCTTTAAGTCCCGGTTTTTCCTTTCCACGACCGAATTTCCCTCAGGATGGTACAGAGAGGAGTACCGCAATGCTACGCCCATACTTTCCATGGCCTCTTTGTAAGCCCGAGAGCTAAACGCCGGGCCACGGTCAGAATGTAACGTGCCAACTACGTATGTCCCTATAAAGACTCGCAAATCTTTTATAACAGTTCGGGCGTCAGCCGAGCGCTGAGGCCAAACCCATAGGAATCTGGAACAAGAATCCACTGCCACCAAGATATACTTGTAAGCTCCATCAGATTGTAAAGGACCGCAGTGATCCAGATACACACATGCGAGAGATTTGTCAGAAATCAGTAGTGGTGTCTGCCGGGCGTTTTATGGTGGACCCCTTCATCTGCTGGCAGATGTCACATTTCAAGACATAATCTTTAGTTTGTTTTGCTAGACCTGGCCACCAATAGCGCTGTTTCAGTAGCGAAATAGTTGCTGTAACGCCTGTATGTGCAGAACCCAAACCCTTGTGTACTGCAACAATCAAACCTTGCCTATGATCCATATTTGGTATTACTCCATCCCCCACTCCAGGAATCTGAGCATATGGAATGTTTTGTGCATCTAAATTGTAGGAGTACTTGAGTGGAAATTTTTTCGGTACTGCTGAGCTGCCCTTGCGTGAAGCAATGACAGCCACCATTATCTCGCCGTCTATTCTCATTTTAGAGCCAGTGATTGCAGCTATGGAAGCCGTTCGAACAGCCCCCTTTGCGGCTTCATCAGCCAATGAATCCCCTTCAACGTGAACGCCATCACGCTGATGACTCAGTGTATGGATCACTTGAGCCCTTGGAAGTTCGTTTTTCAATTCCACTACCTGTTCCCATAGCATTTTATGCTTAATTGTGTCACCTTTTGCATCTTTAAACCCGTTTAGTTCCCAATGTTGTAAGTACTCATTGTACGACTGTACACAGTAAAACGAATCACACACAATTAGTGTGGGAAATTCGTGATCCGTATTTACAAGTGCCAGTATCAGTGCTTTTAATTCTGCCAACTGAGCCGTGCAGTCTCCTAGAGATTGCGTTTTTGTGCAACTCGGATGGAACTTTCCATCCCGCATGCGACCTTTAACGATAGCATACACTGCGCTGTATTGTTGCTTACTCCCTATGGCCGGTTGAGCAGATCCGTCAGTGTAAATAATATATTCATACTGATCTAGAGGCAAAATCTCATTTGGTAGAGGATATTCTTGTTCGTATTGCAGGAATGCTTGTGTTTTTAGACTTGGATCAAATCTGTATTCAACGTCCGTTGCAGTAAGAGAATTAGCACATTGTATCCATCTCGGATGTAAGGCTTTTGCATTCGGAATGCTCGCCTTAGTAACAGCTTCTAAAGCTGGTACCGGGGTTACGACAATTATGCGTTTCCCTGAGCCAGTGCTCTTTCTCTTGCTACAGCGGTCTGAACAGCTGTCAGTATTTTTTCTGTTGAAGTGAAACGCATTTCTGCGTTTGTGTACAGGTGTGATTTGTATGCGATCGGTACTGTTTCGCCTTCATTGAAGGTTAAGTAAGTGTACCCGCATTGACCCGCTATTACACGGATCACTAAGTTGCGTGCGTTTACGCGTGTCTGTAAGTGTTTGGAAGCAATCATGTCTTCTTGTAATGAACGTAGGATATTTGAATGTTCCTGTGTCCAATGTCTAACTGAAAAGTCAGGTTTTATTAAGTCGTAGAAAGGTTTTACTCTTTCTGCGTAATCCAAAATGTATGTTCTGCCGAAATTTAGGAATCCCAGTATTGATTGCAAGTTTTTCAATGTTTTTGGAGGTTGGAGCAGCGCACACTTTTCTAAAAAGTTAGCTGCCAGGCTTTTCCCTTCACTTGAAAGCTCATATCCTAAAAATAGGACATTGAGGTGGGCTATTTTAGATTTCTTAAAATTAAATTTGTAGCCCTCAGAGGCGAATCCCATAATAATGGTGCTCACCCTGGTCAAGTGCCTTTTTAAGTCATCGACCGTTAGATAAATATCATCCACATAGGACAATGCTTCTTCATCAAAATTTTGGAGTAACTCAGTTACTCTTGCTGAGAATACCCCCGGGCTGTTCTTATACCCCTGGGGGAGGCGACAAAATTGTCGCTGGGACCCCAACGCTGAGAATGCGGTGAAATACCTGCTTTCAGGCGCTATATTTTGGCAGAAAAATCCATTTGATATCTAGTGTTGTTTTGTATTTTTGCACAATTTATTCATTAATGCGGCACTGTGTGCATTTTGAACAGCGAATGTCTTTGTGCATGTGTTTAAATGTCTGTAATCTAAAGCTAGACGATATGAATTATCCAGTTTTGATACTGGAAACAAAGGGTTGTTCATTGGTGAGGTGCATGTTTCAATCACCCCTTGGTATTCAAGTTGATCTAAGATCTCCCTGACCTGTTTTTAGCTTCTTGCTTTATTGGGTATTGTCTCTGTGCATTTGGTGAAACTTTTAATGGGATCACATGGTGGGTTGACCCCTCATCCCACCCTGCATGATTTTTATACAATGCTGGAGCTAGGGCTACTGCCCACTCCCGTGCATATGCATGTTTAAGGTGTATGGGAACGAGGTCGGAGAATGCTGGAAAAATTAGGTTTTCTTCCCTAGGGCACTCCATAATGAATGCTGGCGGCCAATCTTGTTCTGCTAATAGGATGTCATACCCAGATGACAGATTTTCCCAAAAGCGACCCTTAACTTTTCTGGGCTTGTCCCCCTCCATTTGGAGTGTTAGCTCGTGTAACTTATGTGGGACGCTCACCCTGGTGTCTGGTGTTTCCACCGTGATGTAATCATTCAAGTCCGCTGTCACCAGAAATTCCTTCAGGTTCTGGCGAGCTATTGTTACCTCTGCTGCACTGTCTAGCATCGTCTGAGCCCATTCCCCATTCAGAAGTTGCGTCCTCAGAATTCTGGGCATGTCCGATCTTTATGCCTGCAACTTTCTTTTTCTTAAATTGAGGTTTTGATTTTGGCTTGTCTTCTTTTTTGGAAGTATAGTTTTGAGCGTGCTGCTTGTCTCTGGACTTTGTACGCTCTTCTTTGTGTTCTGACCGTCCTTCTCTCTCGGAAGTTTTCGTCGAGCCCTGAAAGGAATGAGAGGAACGTGTATCAGTATCCTGATACCTGTCAGGTTTCCTAATATTATCCCTATTCCTGAGATTATACCTCTTTTCAGAGGGCTCCTGTGGAGGAGATCTACCTCGGGATTGAGATCTCTTTTCTGAAAAGTTTTGTTGTTTTTTATTATCCCACTTCTTTTTAGAAGAAGCAGGTGTCTGCTTGGAAGTGTCCTTTTCAGGACTGCCCATCAGTTGTGGTTTTAAAGCTTTCCCACCCAAACTGTCTCTGCCTAATTCTGCATATGCAGTTTCGATTATTTTGGGTAGTTCGTGTGGTTGGTCTAACGGACTGAACTTCCTTAGGTGTTGGCGGATTACCACTGAAGCTGCTTCCCCTTTAATATTAGCTAGTATTATGGCTGATACCTGGTCATAGTTATTTAATAACTTCATCCCTAAGTTCAGGGCAGGCTCTGCTCCGTACTCGTTTTGTATTTGTCTTAATACATCTGGTACTACCGCTAATGAAGGAATACCATGAGTTCTGGTATATATGGCAGCAAAGACTGTACCCCAAGTGGTACAATCCTCTAACTGTGGTGTTATCCCCATGGGCAAGCAGATTGTTAGCATTCTATGTTTTTCAAACGTGGTAGTATTTGGAAATACTGCCTCGAGCTGAGTTATTTTCTGAGCTATCAAGAATGGTATTTGTTCACGTTTCGTGGGCATTTTGCCCATTACTGCATGTAATGTTTGTGGAGTTATTTTAGTTGCTGTACCCTGAGATTGAGTTCCATTTGTTGCAACTGTTGTTGGTTGGACTGTAAAAGTCCTCATGACGTATTGCGTCAGGTTCCTGTAGATTTTAATTAAATCTTTGTGTTGTATGAGTAAGTCTGGTTGTGGCATTTTATCAATGTCAGGATGTGGTGTGTAGGCCGCTAATATTGGCCATGTTGCCACGTCTCCTCCGAGCGGGCCTAATCTTACTCTGTGTCTTATATGGGGTAGGGCACCTTTAAACCAGTATAGGTGTTCCTGGTATGTGAGTGGAACCTCTATGTCCTCGCAAGGACCATATTCCACTGGTGCATCTCCTTCTGTATAGAAGTGAAATGTGTCTGTTCTTGCATCTGCTTCTGGGAATGTAACCCATGAATAGAATACCTCTGTTTTGTTTGATTTGTGTGCCTCAATCACGAAAGCTACTAATCCACCCCTAGCTGATAAACCATTTTCTAGTATTTTCAGGGTGATAGTACGTCTAAATTTAGGTGTAATGAGAATTCCATCCACCTCTTCGTCTGAGAGGGGCAGTGGCATTTGCAGTGGGTCTAAGACCTGGTTAGTCATTGTGTACAGAACACAAACTATCTTTCCCAGGAAACTATGATGAGGTTTTATGCACAACAAAATGTCCTTCAAGCTTGATTAACCAACAGCCAATAAATAGGATATTTCGCCTACTCAGCTATGGCGGAGTTTTGTGCCCACCCACTCCAGATGTCTCTGGTGTTTGTGAGTAGGGGTCTCTGAGAATTAGCACGACTGAACTACTCAGACTCTACTGTTAAATCAGTACCCAACCAACGTTGGCGGTGCCATGTCGTGTAGTTCCTATATTGCCCATACAGGACATGCGCGTTCGGATAACATAAACTGTGGGTTGGGTGGCAGACTGGTTCTGAGCACCCCCACCGAGAAATGTTTGCCTGTTTGCATAAGCTAGATCACAGTGCCACTAGTGTCTCCTCTTATCGGGGAGAGATTAGTTTCTGGCAACCTTAGAACATGACAACCCTGATCCCTCAAGATCGTGGAAACAATGTACTACTTTTCGCTCAGTCACTCGTGCTCACTTATCTTGTCTCAGAGATACACAGAATAAACAGTCTGGGCGTTTCAATAAGGATTTATTGAACAGTTGTTATTCTCGTGTAGAATATATGAGCTGCAACAACCATTAGACAGTAGCAGAGATATATGATTAGCAGTACAGCGAATATAAAAGGATAGTACAGTTCTACCATCTTGCAATAAGCATGAATAAATACATGAATATAAAATGCATTGATAAAAGAAAGCGCGTACTCCTACGATGCCTATCTAGATGTACCTAAGTGTACCTAGCATGTGAGTAGGTGTAAAGCCATGAATCCCTCTAGGATTTAGTCGAACCCCATTACCTGAAGTGTGAGAATGTAGGAGCCCTTCTTGGTCTCGAGTTGGACACCCCGAAAGGGATGTTCAGACCACTGTCAGCTGGAGCGTCTGCATTCAGGAGCCTCAGCATCTCTGGTCAGTGTGTCGGCCTGGAAGTCTCAGTTCCCTCTCACTAACTCTAGCAAGAGGTACTATATTTATTCAGAAAGTATCTAGGGCTCCTTTGTCCCTTGTTGCTTGTATTAGCCATTGTTGGATTTGAGGATGAGGTATGGGATAAACCGTGCACGTAGATATGGGGAGGAAGGTGGTGTAGCCCCAGCCTGGTTTCTAAGAACCCTTATGAATATTCATTCATACTGTGTGAGTCTATTGATGGAGTTATAGGACTCTATTGTTTAGAAGAAAACCCTCCTTCTGCACCCAGGACTAGAACTAAGTAAAGGTTCAATCCTAAAATGCTCGTTACAGTGTAGTGTAGGGGAGGTAATGTAGGTGAAAGGGTATGATGTTACCCGGGCCTATATTAGGGTACCTATATGAAACATAACAGTCCGATTAGGGCTAATTTCATGGCGACAATTCTGTGATGTCCCTCATGTGCCAGTTCAATGACCTTTTGTGTCAAACTTTCAGGTATGACAAGTCTTGAATCTTGTCAGATAATGCCTTCTTGGGTAACAGAAAATACGTCCTGCACATTTTTGAATTTCTGATATTCAAAATCATCATCAAAAGGTTGAGTATGTTTACTCCAGAATTGATGTGCAAGACTGTGTTTGAGTATAAGCATATCTCAGTCTGCGCTTGTGGCATCGATAACTTGCTCCACTGATAAAGCGGCAGGGGAATTTGATTTCACGATGAAGTTAATGTCAACTTCATCCGTTTTGAATGTGCTACTCTGACATGGCATTGACACTCATGAGAAGTAGTCAGCGGGGTTTTGATCTTTCCCTGGCTGGTGCACAATGGTGTAATTATACTCCTGCAAACACAACCTCATCTTTCAATGCGAGGGGGCATCTTGGCTTTAGGATTGCCAAAAATGGTGAGCAACGCTGTAGGAAAGTAGGGTCTGCTTCTTATGGTTACCCCCACTTTTTGCTTGATGTGATGCTGTTTTTGACTAGTCTGACTGGGATCCTGCTAATCAGGACCCCAGTCTATCTGCTTTCTCCTTAAACTGTTGTGTTATGTACTTAGGGACACCCCAGATTGGATACTGGGGTACCGTTGTCAGTCCCTAGTATATGGTACCCAGGGCATAGATACCCCAGAGGTCTCCCATGGGCTGCAGTATGTATTATGCCACCCATGAGAGACCATTCAAAATGGAACTACAGGCCTGCCATTGCAGCCTGTGTAAGTTGTTGCATGCTTCAATTGCTAAAGATATAGGTTTACTTTATCTAAGGGTCACTACACTTCAAACCTATAAGTCACCCCTATAGCAGGCCTTTACAATCCTGAGGGCAGGGTGCTTGGTTCTAAGTGAGAAGGTACCCCTGCATGAGCAGGACATCCCTGCAGCCTATGGAGTCCATTCTTCCGGGTTGTCAGTGAGCAGTCATTTACTATATAGAGGGGCACCGCGTAATCACGTGATGACCATCTCAAAAAATGGCTGCAACGAATCCTATCATGTTTGGTATCAAACATGTTGCAATCATAATCCCCACACCGTAAATTGTGTGGGAGGTATGATTCCAAGCACTGGAAGAGCCCTCCGTTAGGCTCTCAGTGTTCCTGGCACCAGCCTTCTAGTCCCGGACAGCACAAAATGGTTGCTGCCGACCAGAGACACATTTCTGCCCTCCTGCTTCTGAGCCAGGCTCAAGCAGGGGAAGGCAGAACAATGGGCATCCTGTCACAGGGAGATGTGACCACCTCCCAGACAGGATATAGTGTATTGGGGCTGGGTGGGTACGCTTGCCAGTGCCTAAAAGTCTGCATGAGGGGCACATTTGGTGTCCCTCTGCATCGTCCAGTTCAAACCAGTCCTGGGAGCCGTTGGTTCCTGCTCTGGTGCGAAACTGGACAAAGGACATGGGAGTAACCTCCCCCCTGTCCAGACCCTCCCCTGGGAGGGTCCCCTAAATCTTCCCAACCCTTTCCCTAGGGTACTTAAGGGCTTACCTGGGTGTAGGTCTCTAGATCCGTCATGGGATAAGATTCAGAACTGAAACCACTGCACTTCTACCGTCTGTGCACTTTGGACCTCGCTGGACTCTGTTTGGGCCTGACTTCATCTCCCTTCCAGTCTGCTGCATTGTCTGTGCCTGTGCATCATACAGGAACCTTCCAAGGCCAGTGAAGCATCAAGGACAACCAAAGTAATCTCCCTTGGAGTGAAGGAGTCACTCCCCTGCATTCGCAGGCACCGCAACTAAGTCGATCCGTCTGTAGATCCCAAGCTCCTCCCGGACTCCGTGAGCTCTGCAACAAAGGTGGTGGTTTTCCTAAGCTCCCAAGGCCTGCTCTACCCTCTTACCAAGTTTGAGGCCAGTAGTCCTTGTGGGGGTTGCAATAACCAAACCCCTGGGTAACACACCTCCTTTGCAGTTGCAAAGCCTCGTTGACATCTTTGCAAGAAGAACTTCGAAATCCAAGTAGCCCCAACCTGAAGCACCTCCAGTGACCAGAATCTTTGGCCACACTGCATTGTGTGCATCATGGCCTGCCTCTTTTGGTTAGCTGCTTGAGGTCCTCTCGCGACTCCTGTGCCTTTGGCCTGTGGGTCCATTTGAGGATCACCTTTGTTTTCTTTGAGCTCCCCTGATTGCTCGGGGCCTGCCCTGACTACCCTGCTTGTGGTGAGTCTCCTGGACCTTGCTGGTCCCAACCGTGCGTCTTCTTGACTTCCTGTGTGGGTTGCATTTGCCAAGGCTTGTTGGTGCTCCTGCCGGACACCGACCCCTCAGCACTCGACATCCTTTGTGGAACAGCTCGTATCCAGGTCCTGGTCTTCCTCAGCATTGCCTGGTCCTCGCAGCTGAAGAGTCAAGGTCACCGTCATCCTTCCTGAAGCACCCGACCTCGGAGGGCATCCGTCTTCCAAGTCTCCTGGTCACCCCCGAGTGACACAGACACTGTCCCCTCTGCTTTCAGGTACTCCTCTTTGGATTCCTCTGGACACTTTCTCCTCTTCCAGCAGCCATTGAGTTCGACGGCGGTTTCCGATGACAATTCACACCAATGCACCCGGCTTCCCTGGGATAGGTAAATCGGGAACCATGGCATCCACGGGTGGGGTGGCTCTCCAACCTTTTGTCTTCCACAGGGTTTCTTCAGGGTCCACTGGTAAGGGTGCCTAATTTTTAAAAATCAAACTGCGACTTGCACATAGACTTGTGCGGAGCACGCGGTCGTGTTCACACACTGCACACGCTCTCCGTGGGGTCCCTATCTACTTACCTGGGTGTTCTGTGGGTCCCCAGCATTTCTACATCCTCTCGACATTGTCCTGACTTGAGTCGTGGTTCTTATACCACTTTCTTAGTATATGGTTTTGTCCCCCCCGGGACCCACTGTATATTAGTGCTATTTACTGTGATTTATTTGCTTAAGTATTGTGTGCTTTGTGTCTATATCTGTATGGGATATACTGTAACATACTAGTGTTAATAAATACATATTTTTATAAATACTATGTGTAGTTCTCTTTTCATTTAATCTATACTATAAGATTGCATTCTGGTAAAACAAGCTGCATTACACTCCTTCAAGACTAAGCCTGAATGCTGCTCGCCACAGCTACCATTTGGATAGCTTTCTAAGGTTGTCTGAGACCTCTTAAATCACCATAAAGGTTTTCTGGACTGGTGCAAGGTGCCCACTTACATTAGTGGACATCATATACCAGGTCAGCTTCTCACAAATGCCTAATGGTCAGTGATAAGAGTGAAATGTTTTCCAAACAGAAACACATGAAAGTGCTCACAAGTCCACACTACCGCTAGTGGGTACGATCGTTCGGTTGCAGATAAACTCTTGCTACCATAAGCCACAATGTGCCTTTGCGCCTATGGACGTCTGCTGTGTTGAGCAAGGATCACACCCAATCCCACCTGGCTTGCATCAACAACAATCTCTGTATGTCGCTTTTGATTAAAGTAGGCCCTTTCTGTGGTGTTTTCAATGTCATATTTGATTGTCTTGAAGCACTGATCACATTCACGTGACCATTGAAATGAAGCTTCCCATTTCATTATGTGTCTCAGTGGGGCACTTACTGTGACAAAATCACAACTATAACTTGAGCAGTAGCTAACCATGTCAAGGAAGGAGAGCAGCATGGTTACATCTTGTAGGGGACTAGTGGATGACAAAGCCTGAGCTCTAGCTGGATCTGTAGTTATTCCCCCATCAGAGAAATTATGACCAAAGGACTTGAGTTTTGTTTTGTGAAAAATCACACTCCTCTGCATTTAGAGTGAGGCCTGCATCAGCAAGTAGATGACACGCTTGTGTGAGAGCTTTATCATGTTCCTTTTGTGTTGCCCCAAAAACCAGTATATCATTACTGTAACTGAAAGCATGAGCGATAGGCTGTATTATGCGGCGAATGACATCTTGAAAAAGTTCTGCAGCTGAGGGCACTCTGAAACTTAGGGTCTTATTACGACTTTGGCAGTCCTCCAGTGACGCCGCCACCGTGTCATCTGCTGGAGGACCGCCAAGGCCGTAGTGCACCCGCCGAATTACGATTGTTATCCATGGTGGGCGGGAGGTGCAGTGGCGGTCTGATGGCGGTGGTCTGTTAGGCTCATGGGAAAGCCTAACACGCAGATTGCTGCTGTGAGAGCACCAACTGCACGTTCCTGCACAGTGTGGCATGCATGCCACACCGTGCAGGAACTGGGGGTGCAAATCTAGGGTTTACAGCAGGTGCCCCCCTGCATGCACCTTCAGGCCCAGGAGCGGCAGGGGGCCCTGTTAGGTCCCCCTTTTTTGCCTCTCCGTCACTCTTTTCATGGCGGGCTCACCGCCATGAAAGGGGCAGTGGATAGGTAACTTGTAATATGCTTGGCGTTGCCGTAGTGGCACTGCCAGCATATTGTAGCTCCCTGACCGATGTGCGACCAGCGCAGGATCCTGGATCCTCGACGAACGTAGTGGTCCTGCGGCGGTCTGACCACCTCAATCGTAATACTGTGGGCGGGCCTGCAGTGTGGTGGTGGTTGAACTGCCACCGCTAGTACGTGGTCCTATGGACTGCCGTACTCATAATAAGGCCCTTAGGCTTTTATATCTGAACAAACTAAAATGAGTTTAAAAGGTTGCAATGTACATGCAATTTTCTTCCAGTTCTAGCTGATGATACCCTTTGTTCAGATTTAGGCGAGAAAATACTTTTGCACCATTCAGCTGCGTAATCATGTTAGCAATGTGTGGACCTGGATGCCATTCTCTTTCGATCGCCTTGTTAACTTGGCTTGCACTTCCCCTCCACTGACCCTTTTAGGCATTATCCCTATGGGTGACATCCATGGCGTCAGACTAGTAGAGCCTCAATAATGTCATGTTTTAATAGGGTCTTGAGTTCTAATTTTTGACAGCTTCCAGTAAGTGAAATGCAAATCGCAGATGTTGCTAAGCAATTGGGTAAATGTCCTCATTAATATGGAATTTCACTTTCATTGTTTTAAGTTTCCAGAGTCTATGAAACAACGCTGAAAACTGACTCACTATTTCATGATAGGCATTGACATTGCAGTTTCCAGAAATCAGACCCATGTCAGCAGCAGTACTGAAACTAAGCAAGCATGCACCCAACAAAGTGCCTGAAGGACATGAATCAGAGCTTGTACTTTCTTTTTTATATGCTTCTTGGTTGCGACAAATAAACCTTGACTTTGTAATGGTGTCGAGGCAGCCCAAGTATAAACCTTCATTTTCAGAGGTGTGAAACAGGGCACTAGGAGACAGTTCATTGTACTTCTCCTCTGGCATAATGTTTATCGATGCACCACTGTCTATGATAAAAGGTATGGAGCAACCGTTCACCTTTAGTGTGATTTTAGGTTATTGTCCAAAAGAATTTTGTGATTTCACTTATTGATCTCTCTTCAATGGGTATTCATCTTTGCACAAGGCTAATCTTACATGTGCACGTCTTTCAGCCTTCGACATGGACATTGCACACCCATCTTCTTCACTGTCGCTTGACAATGGTGACGACGAACACCTAGATGAGGAGTTTGATGACAATCAACTTCTTTCCGTTTCTATTTGCCTCAACTGGTGTTGCTGTTTGGCCCTGTGAAAGTGGCTAGAATACATCTGGAATTTTTTGGCGTCCATTTTGTTTTCTCGACGTGACATGCTTGATTTTTCCTTCACTTTGCAAACCATTACAAAATAATTCTCTTTCCAGCACCCTTTGCATATCTGTCCAATAGTGCAACATTTTACCTTCATGTGGAAAAGAAAATCTACATCGAAAACACAGTTTTCACTTTGTGACCTTCTACCTAGTGTTTCTTTTTGCTTTTCATGCTCAACGCTGATTCATTCTGGGTTGTTCCGGCCTCCATCTCAGCTGCTTGTTTCTCTGCACGTTCCTTGCGTTCTGGCAGCCACGAGAACCAAGGAATCGGGAGAGCAAACATCTATAACCCTGAGACATATGGCTTCTTCATCATTAAATTAATTGAACTTGCAATGCTTAACAAGCGACTCAAGTCATTCAACAAACTCATCCATCCTCTCACCAGCTTTCTGTCTTTCCTGGTTGGAGATGTATACCTTTCACAGTCGACATTCAGCATTTGATTAAACTTGGAATTCAACACCACTTTGATTTGACGGTATGTCACTTCATCATTTCATGGTATTTTTTTTACCACTTCTTTTACTCCTTCACCTGCTAGGTTCTTTAGGTATTTGATAATGTATTTGTCATTTGCTTCTTCTAACACATAAATGAAATCCTTAAAGGATTCACTCCAGGCAGTCCGCCTGTCACCAATATTATTTTAAGTATCGAATGGAGGCATCGGTTTTAGAAATGCAGCAGCATCATAACCTGTTGAATTTTCTGCTGTTAAGAGCAGGTCTCGCTTGTGCAATGCTGGCTTCCCCCTTGGATCGGCATCTTCGTTAAACACTACCTACATGCTTACGTTTGGGTCATCGTGCCTGATCTCCAGCTGTGAAGCGCCCACTTCTTCTTTGATGGTGAGTGATGGTTTAGCCTCTGGTTTATGATCATCACCACTCTCACCCTTCTGCATCGAACCTGGTTTTCCTCGCCATTAGTGTTTTCTGTGTCTGACTGCTTCTGCTTTTATCATGCTTTTGCACCTGGTTGTCGCTGCCTTTAGCGTTCTTCTACTGTATGAATGATGGCTCTGTGTTAGGTTGTGGCGCTGTACCTTGTATCTCAGCTCTGTCAGCAGATTTCTGGCTGATGATGAACGAGTTTCTCTGTAGGGCCTTCTTTTCCCTTGAAAGCCTTGCACTGACTGGAGTTGCGCTTTGACTCCACATACACCAACCGTCACTTTCCACTTCGACTGAGGCGCATGTAGCACGCACGAGCAGTTTGCTGGACCTTGGCAAACTCTCTGAGATAGCACTGTCGATTCTTCTAGTGGCTGGGTTTGCATATCCCCCATCCACATCACCAGTTTTAGCCTCCTCCTCAGCCCTGGATGATCACACAGAGCACAGTGTTACAAGTCTTTATTCCTTAGAGAGCAACTGTTAACTGTATGGAACGAGTCATGAATTTTATTAACCACACTCAGTGACTTATGTCCCTATCCTATGGAGTCCATCACGAAGGAGAAGTGTCCTGATACCTCTAGCGTACACAACACTACCATATACTCAACAGTGATGAAATTAGTTTGTGTGAAATTGGTGAGTAAGACCATGTTGGGCCAGCCATGTTACTAACAGTGACAGCCGGTGCAGATAAGAGCGGTGGGGTGGTGGGGCAGGGGGGTGAGTAAACAGACGACCAAGAGGGAAAATAAAATTTAAAAAAAGAAAAACACTTAACTTACACCCGCCACATCGCCGCCCCATCGCTCTTACCTGCACCGGCCATCACAGGTTACTAATAGATGACCCAGTTAGGATATTTCCTCTTATGCGTGGCTACTTTAATCTCAATAGTATTGTGATGGACAGTGTCAAAGGCAGAAGATAGTTCCAGAAACACAAGTGCCACCATTCCATTTCCTTTAAAAGTCATTTACAAATCATCGCAGATGGATATCAGGGCATATTCAGTGTTGATGCCTGGAAAGAAGACCAGATGGTCAGAAAGTAGTTTGTTCCCTTTTATAAAGTCTGAAATTTGGGTGAAGGCAGCTCTTTGAGTTAGTGACCCTAATAATGGGCCACTGGAGATCACACTGATAGGTCAAGGTTCTTTTTCTGATGACTGGTGTAATCAAGAATGTTTTGAGCATAGCAGCAAATACTACAAATAAGATGACTAGACAGTTTGTGCCAGGGAGGGTTCTGGTAGAGAGATGACTCACTTGCCTTGACCAGTTCCTTGAATTTGACTTCTCGCTGCTGTCTGAAGGCGACCATTAACTTTTATGTGCCAGCACTGTTCGTTTTCTTTCTCATGTTACTTGTAATCTGGATGTAGCCTGAATGCAGTTTTTAGGTAGCCTCCTGTGATGTGTAAGGCTACAGAGTTTTTAAAGTGGGAGTGGAATTTTGGTCTGCATCCCTCTGCCCACACACTACCTCCGTAATTCAAACACACACAGCTCTTGATGAGACTGGGGAAATACAGAGGCGAGGCCGGTTTGGGGGAAGTGATTGGCTGAAATCCCACCTGGAAAGTATTGATGATTTTATCCCCTCAAATTCTGTGCCAAGATCTGGTGGTGACCGCCCCTTGGCAATGTTTCAAGTGCCATCTTTTGGGTTACGAAGAGCGGACTATGGCGAGAGCTAAAAGCAGCCTTGGCAGTGTCTGGCCGCCAGCCTCGTATCGCACAGAGTGAGCAGAGCCAGCTGGCCGGACTCTCTTCGGGGGAGAAGGGGTTTTGTCACCAAGAATTCTTTTACAAAGCAGAACTAATGAGCACATCCAGCTTTCATAATACATTGGCTAAAACACAGGTTGTTATAGGTCATCCTGAAGAGAAACTCATGAACTATTAAAATTCTTCAGGGTCTGGAAGAGGACCAAAGATAATTATTTATAGTGCTTTGAAGCTTAGCAAGACCCGACATGGGTGGGGCATACAGCTGCCGCAAGTGCTAGGCGCTATGCAAGAGGACTCTGACGGTATCGCAGTTTCACCATGTAGGAAGGTCTGGTTCAAACCTATTCTGTTGATTTGTCTTCCCCTCAGGACACATTTTTTATTGAACAGAAGCAATAAAACATCTTAAAAGTGAGGGGAAGACATTTCAACGGACCTTAAAATAGGAGTCTTATGTTAGCCACACTTTTGTAGAGGTCCAAGCTTCTTGCTGAGAAGTCAAGGATGGGCAAATGTCGACGGGGTTCCTGTAATGTGAAAGATGGAGCATATGTGGAGTGGGAGTACTAAAAAGTAAAGGGTTGGGAAAGCAATGGGTGGGGTTACTGAAAAGGAAGATGAGGAGCATTTGTTGGGGCACTGAGCAGTAAATGGGTGGGGTCATTGAATAATAAAGCGTGGGGGAAGGAAAGGGTGGGATTACAGAGATCTAAAAGGAGGGCAAGTGATGGGTATTGTCAGAGGAAAGTGTGGGGCGTGTTGTGAGTTGTAGAAGTAATGTGATTAGGCACGTGCTGGGTGGGGTTCCTGAAACTTCAGATTTTGGGTGCGGTGACTAAGCAGCCTAGGGACATGGCAGGCATTAAGAGGGGGTTCTGAACATTTTAGGGGGGGGGAGGCAAGTGTTGGGTTTGGTTTAAAGGGAAAGCGTGTGGCAATGCTTAATTTGTGGAAAAGCAAGTGCCAAGGCCTAAGATATTTCTCAGGCGGCCACTGAGGCTTCCACCCCCCACCCTCCTTGTCAAATGCTAAAACCAACGGTACCTACTTACCATCACACTCCTGCAAACGTCACAATTTGGACTATTCCTGCCCACCCACAGCTGTAAGAATAGCCTGGTGGAGCTGGTATTATTTGTTTATGTTTCTTGCAATGGTAAATAATCAGCTGTTGTTTGGAAATAGACAGACCGTTCCACCATGTGGTGGACTATCCTAAATATGTGCTGGTGTCATGAAGCAAGTGCCGGGGCCCAGCACCGGCAAACACCGTCACAAAGAAAGCACTGGCATGGGGTAAGCGTGGTGAGGAGAAGTACATTGGTTGGGATAGGTCTATGGAGCTGTACAGTAGCTTAGCAGTAGTTGGGTGGAGCTAATAGTAGATCAGGGGCATGCCATCTGTCGAGGTGGAGTTACTGAGCAGTACAGGGACGTGGCAAGTGTTGGGTAGAGCTAGTGAGCACAGGGACGTGGCATGTGTTGGGTAGAGCTAGTGAGCACAGGGGCGTGGCATGTGTTGGGTGGAGCTACTGAGCACAGGGGCATGGCATCTGTTGGGTGGAGATAGTGAGGAGCACAGGAGCGTGGCAGGTGATGGGTGGAGCTACTGAGCACAGGGGCATGGCATGTGTTGGGTGGAGATAGTGAGGAGCACAGGAGCGTGGCATGTGTTGGGTGGAGCTCCTGAGGAGCACAGGGGTGTGGCATGTGTTGGGTGGAGATAGTGATAGCAGTAGTTGGGTGGAGCTAATAGTAGATCAGGGGCATGCCAACTGTCGAGGTGGAGCTCCTGAGCAGCACAGGGGTGTGGCAAGTGTAGGGTGGAGCTAATTGAGGAGCACAGGGGCATGGCAAGTGTTGGGTGGAGCTACTGAGGAGCACAGGGGCGTGGCAAGTGTTGGGTAGTGACACTAAGCACTGGGGCGTGGCATGTATTGGGTGGAACTAGTGTGAAGCACAGGGGCATTACCTCGAGGTCCTCGTCCTCGGCCCAGTCATACTACTTATGACTAGGCCGAGGACGAGTAGGACTAAGAGTAATGAGGATTACCAAAGTAATCAGGGCATGGCAGGTGTTGGGTGGAGCTACTGAGGAGCACAGGGGCGTGGCAGGTGTTGGGTAGAGCTACTGAGGAGCACAGGGGTGTTGCAAGTGTTGGGTGGAGCTACTGAGAGCACAGGGGCGTGGCAAGTGTTGGGTGGAGCTACTGAGGAGCACAGGGGTGTGGCAAGTGCTGGGTGGAGCTACTGAGGAGCACAGGGGCGTGGCAAGTGTTGGGTGGAGCTACTGAGGAGCACAGGGGCGTGGCAAGTGTTGGGTAGTGACACTTAGCACTGGGCGTGGCATGTATTGGGTGGAGCTCCTGAGCAGCACAGGGGCATGGCAAGTGTTGGGTGGAGCTATATGAGGAGCACAGGGGCGTGGCAAGTGTTGGGTGGAGCTACTGAGGAGCACAGGGGCGTGGCAGGTGTTGGGCGGAGCTACTGAGGAGCACAGGGGTGTGGCAAGTGTTGGGTAGTGACACTTAGCACTGGGGCGTGGCATGTATTGGGTGGAGCTAGTGTGAAGCACAGGAGCATTACCTCTAGGTCCTCATCCTCGGCCCAGTCATACTACTCATGACTGGGCTGAGGACGAGTAGGACTAAGAGTAATGAGGATTACCAAAGCAATCGGGGCAGGGTGGAGCTCCTGAGGAGCACAGGGGCGTGGCAAGTGTTGGGTGGAGCTACTGAGAGCACAGGGGCGTGGCAAGTGTTGGGTGGAGCTACTGAGGAGCACAAGGGCGTGGCAAGTGTTGGGTGGAGCTACTCAGGAGCACAGGGGCACGGCAAGTGTTGGGTGGAGCTACTGAGGAGCACAGGGGCGTGGCAAGTGTTGAGTAGTGACACAGCACTGGGGCGTGGCATGTATTGGGTGGAGCTCCTGAGGAGCACAGGGGCGTGGCAAGTGTTGGGTGGAGCTACTGAGAGCACAGGAGCATGGCAAGTGTTGGGTGGAGCTCCTGAGAGCACAGGGGCGTGGCAAGTGTTGGGTGGAGCTACTGAGCACAGGGGCGTGGCATGTGTTGGGTGGAGCTACTGAGGAGCACAGGGGCGTGGCAAGTGTTGGGTGGAGCTACTGAGAGCACAGGGGTGTGGCAAGTGTTGGGTGGAGCTACTGAGAGCACAGGGGTGCGGCAAGTGTTGGGCGGAGCTTCTGAGGAGCACAGGGGCGTGGCATGTGTTGGGTGGACTTACTGAGTAGCACAGGGGCGTGGCAAGTGTTGGGTGGAGCTTCTGAGGAGCACAGGGGCATGGCAAGTGTTGGGTGGAGCTCCTGAGTAGCACAGGGGGGTGGCAAGTGTTGGGTGGAGCTACTGAGAACATAGGGGCGTGGCAAGTGTTGGGTGGAGCTCCTGAGTAGCACAGGGGCATGGCAAGTGTTGGGTGGAGCTACTGAGAGCACAGGGGCATGGCAAGTGTTGGGTGGAGCTCCTGAGGAGCACAGGGGCGTGGCAAGTGTTGGGTGGAGCTCCTGAGGAGCACAGGGGCGCGTCATGTGTTGGGTGGGATCACTGACAAGTAAAGGGTGGGGCAGATGCAGGGGATGCTCACAAGTAAATGGATTAGGCCACTGATGATACATATTTTAGGGGTGGTGCCTGAGAGGTATAGGGTCTGGCAGCTTAGGGGTGCTGCTGAGAAATAAAGGGGAACATCAATTTCTTAACAAATTGAGAGATGCTTGGAAAGAGAGGGAGGAAGGTGATTACTGAAATAAAACAAGCATTGGCATAGCCAATAGGTCTCGCCTTTGGGACCTTATAAGTGTTTAGCCATGCAATAGTTAATGTTGTTGCACCAAGGATATTGTGCTGCATAACTAAATACTTATAAGGTCCCAAAAGCGAGACCTATTGGCTATGCCAATGCTTGTTCTGCTCCTGATGTAGTTCATCAGTTTCTATGTTTTGGAGACAAGCTTGTTTGTGATGGTGGAAAGGAAGGCTTGTGAGTAAGCAATTTTGATGCTGGTGCATTTTGAGCATCAGAATTTTGAGAAAATCCTATTTAGTACCTTGAATGGGCATTTTGCAGTAGAAATCCATATGGAGTAATAGAGTCTTTTTACATTCTTGATGCATGCTTTGTATATACTTTAGGTGGTGACGGTGTAGTTTATCAATTTTGTCATTTGATGTTCTCATTTGGTAGTGTAGAGTACCTAGTTCTGTGTCTTAGCTTCTTTGCCATTTCATTGAGCCACAAGCCTTTTCACTTTGCTTGAGACATGTGGTGTCTTTTGGGTATTAGACTGTGTAAGCCTCCGATGGGTCCATTGTAGAATTGTTCCACTTGATAAAAATATATGCAAGTGCTAGCATATTGAGTCTCTCCATTGTCCGTAAGTAGTTTTGTGATAGTTGTTTGGTCAGAAGGGTCCCACAAAAAAGTGATGATATCATAGTAGCTCAAGAATTTGAGAAACCTTCCTATTATTGTGATATGTACTGGTGTAGCACAAATGAAACCCTAGGGGACTAATTTGCCAACTGCAGTTTGTAATATGTAAAGTGGTACTACAACAGTAGTACTACTTGCTTACTACAAAATGCAATTCACAAACCTATAGGTGGAAATGTCTACCTCCACATCCCTATCTTTTCTATGAGGGGATCAGTGATTGTGCCCGGAAGAAGTTCATGATGAATGAAACACGTGGGCTACAAGTAGTTCTTTGTAAGGCAACAACTACACAAATGGACTGATGTGCATTGCCTGATGGAAGTGGAATTGGTTCCTTTGGATCAGAAATACTTATATTGAGGAGGGTGCTGAGTGCTCTTTATTAAATTCTGTCTAGATAAATGGCCTTTTCAGCTGTCCCAATAAGATGATCCCTGGTCAATGTATGCACTTCAAGAAAGATATAAAATGAGTTGTACATAGTACAGACGTTGACATGTGTGGTACTTGCTTGCAGCCCCAATCACCAATTGTAAATCAAGAGTTACATTAACTATTCATGGAGTTTGGAAGGAAGGGTGGCAGAACTTTTCTATGTTGGGAAAGCAGATAGAAATCAGTTGTGTAGTGTGGTGTGGTGTGGTGTGATTCAGGATTCATTTTGTTTTATTTTTAGTATCAACTCAATATTTATAAATGGTTATCGTTCCTTCCAAACCTTTGCAGTTCCCTCCCTGGCAGGAAGATCGAAAGGGGGTTTAGTAACCTTAATTTCAAACACGCTACCTATTAAGGTTATTAAAAATGAAAACCCCTCCCCGTATTTTCATCTTTTGCCCCTTGAAGGAGGTCGCCACCAGTGTTGGATATTAATAAATTACTATAATAGCACTTTTGGTGGCAGCATGGGGGCTGTTATAGACTCACTGGACATAGAACTGGAGAAATTCACAAGGTCTTTTTTGTGCAAAGAACTCCATATCATATGGTTAGGTGACTTTAACTCCCAACCATGCCCTAACTCACTGGGCACGGTATGTGGTCTGGTTGACATGGAGGGAGACCCATTAGTTCATTTCATGCACCATGATTATGGGAACACTTTAAATAGGTTCTTAGCCTCAAGGAATTTGGAAGTGTATAACAAAGTAGACGTGGGAGGTTTGTAAAAAACTTTCTTTAGGGGCACTTCAAATTCCACACTAGATTTTATAGTTGCAACCACTAACTGCCGGGGACATCTTCACCACACGGATACCATACCGTCAAACTTTAGTGACCATTCGGCATTATTCCTTGAGTTTTCTGGATATGAAATCCTCCCCCGCCAAGTGGAGAGGGCCCCAAAACCAATTCTGGCCAGGCTAAATGGCTACCAGCTGAAATGGGATAATATAGACAAGACCAAAATTATCAAGGAAGTTACAACTAATAAGCTGATTCTGATCAAAAATTGTTTGGACTTGGCTACTCCATCAGATATTCAAATTAATAATTTCATAGAAATCCTTCAGGAAATAAAATTAGCCCTGTTTCGGAGTAAACCTAACAGGGTAAGACCGGAAACACAATGGTTCGATGAGACTTGTACTTTGGCCCTAAAGAACCTTCGTGGGGCTCTGAAAGCATTGCCCAGAAACCAACCACAGATTAAGGAGTTGCGATTGGTCTACAAGAGAGCTCGCAAAACATGGGAAGCCGAGCTAAAAGATGAGGCATGGGAAAACCTGGCTAAAGCTGCAGCCCTTAATAGTAGCAGGGAGTTTTGGAAGACAGTAAATGCCCCTTTCTTCAAGAAAGAGCAGGAAAAACGTTTAGAAAACCATGTGGATGAAGACACATGGGTGGCATATTTTGAGGTGATTTTTGGGACCGTGATTGCCCTAGGGGGTGAACCCCACATCCCCTCAATGACCCCCTCTAAGCCTATAACCTTTAACCTGGAGGAAATAACCCTTGCTCTCAGCAAATGCAGCCATGCCAAAGCACCAGGGCCGGATGGGGCCCCGATCGATTTCTTCCTAGAACACCAAGACCTATGGGCTCCTTTGCTAACCAACATATTTAACAAAATTTCCAAGGCTGGCCCACCTCCATCATGGAGAACAAGCATTATAGTGCCAATATATAAAAAAGGGGACAAATCAAATCCCCAGAATTATCGCCCTATTTCCCTTCTGGATTCCACCGCCAAATTCCTGGGGCGTATTTTACTTACTAGGTTAGAAGACTGGGCAAGAGAAAACAATGTCTTGATGCCTTCACAATATGGATTCCAGAAGGGCAGAGGCACTATTGACCAATGTCTAAACTTAAGCTTTATTATCTCCAAATATACTAGAGTGAAGAAAGGGAATATATACGTGGCCTTTATGGACCTTTCGTCGGCTTTCGACTGCGTAGTCCACTCTAAACTCTGGACAACCATGGCTGCGATGGGCATAGATCCCAGGCTGATCGTTCTTTTACGGCAAATGTATTCAGAGGCGACAGCCTCAGTCCGTTATGGAAGGGACGGGGAATGCACCAGATCATTTAGGATTATGAGAGGAGTCAGGCAAGGTTGCGTCCTCGCCCCTTTCTTATTCTCACTTTATACAAACGGAGTGTAAGGAGTCTTGAAAACGTGCTCGCCTGATGTCCCACAGTTTCCCTCAGGTCCATTACCAATCCTGGCTTACGCAGACAACGCCGTCCTGATAGCCAGGACAGGTGTAGCATTGCAACGCCTAATTGACACCTATGTAGGCTTTATGACATCTATGGACCTTAAGGCCAATGAGTCCAAAACATTCATCTTAGTCTCAGGGCTACCACCCCCAAAAAACTTTCCGCTGTTCCACATTGAAACTCGAAAATTAGCTGTTGTGGAGACCTTCTCATACCTAGGGATTGTTTTTGACATCAGACAAACCTGGTCTCACATGGTGGGCAGTAGGGCCCAAACAATGGAGCACACCATGGCGGCAGTTGCTGGTTTTGTTAAAAAACTAGGTTCAAAACACCTAACAATAATAAAAAAGATCTACATTGCTAAAACGATCTCGGCAGCTACTTATGGGGCAGGGGTCTGGGGCATAGCACTAACCAACCCCTTACAGAAGCTGGAGAATGTTTTTTTTTAAAAGGATGGCCTCCCTCCCTCTTTCATTCTCAAGTCATGTCACTCATTTAGAACTGGATATGCCCTATGTGTCTGACATGGTGAGAGTGGCACCAATCATGCTGTGGCACTCAGTATGGAATAGGGACACAGTGGATCTTAACCAGACTATCATATTAAATTGCCTCTCACTGGACAAAACTCATAAGATTCCCTTGTTAGAGTACGTTAAAATGACTTTGTACTCTCTAGGAGTCCCTGAGCTCTACGTAAATCCCATCTCGTGTACCCGGTTCCCTAAGAAGAGGTTAAAGGCACTATTTTTGGCAAAGCTAGCATATGAAAGGGAGGAGTCCCAGAAGCTAAAAACTACCGTGAAGGCCTATTACTCGATTCCACCAGTGCCAGATGGTGAATATTTTTATCTGGATGCTGTAAGGAATCTGCAGCACAGGTTTATTCTTTTAAGGTTCCGTTTAAATTGAATCCCTCTAATGCTAGGCTTTCCCTCAAAACAATACGCTCATAGTGACCTGACAACCTGTCCATGCGATAAATCATCAGCCCAGTCCGACCTTAACCTTTTTATCTTTTGCCATTTTTATAAGGAGCAGAGAGCCAGATATATTAGACCTCTTTTAACGCTGCAAGGTTTTAAGCAGTGCTGCGTCGCCCTGTTCTATCTTAAGAAGCTTTATGATCCCTTTGTATGTTTCTGTGTAGCCTCATTTCTTTGGGCTTGTAAACGAAGGAGAGGTTTATTAGAATTGGAAAGCTATGTTAACCCTTAGCTTTAAACACACCTTGCCTCTTTGAACACGATATTATGGCATTTTGGGGTTTGCACATTTCCTAAGCTTATTTTCTGGCCTTTTTTAAATTGTTAGTTTTTAAGAATTCTTATTTAAATTCACCAGTTTTTAAACTTATTTATCTATGAGATAACTGGCAACCTGCAGCTCAGCATCTACCTTTGTATTATGTCCCTTGCACAAATAATACCTATTGAATTGCGTAATTTGCACACTCCAATTTTATACCCTCATTGTTTTGGGGTTCGAATTTGTACATCTCTCTTTTTCTTCCAATTTTTTAACTGTTAGTTTTAATAATAACTTATGATTATTGAATTGTATTGCACTGAAAAGAATGACACGGTTTTATTGTTTTAAAAAATGTATACTTTGATGATCTATGTCTTCAAATCAGATTGAATAAAGTTATGGAAAGAAGAGCTCGTATCAACCTGTTACTGATTTTTTTAGGATAGAAGGCACGGCATGCAGGATAGGGCAAAGATCAGGGGCTATACATGATGATGCAGTACACCTATCACCATTTGCTATACTAGTGACACTTAGTTGGGGGAATGGTTTACATCATTATAGCCTACAAGACCGATGACTGCTACAGAGGACTTAGATACAAGTGAACGACACAGAGTTTTTATCTGGAATATTATTGGCCTTGGTGATAAGACAAAGAGAGGAGTGGAAGCCCTGTATCTTCGTATCCATGGTCCTCACATCATTCTCTTATTAGTAACCTACTTAATGTGGATTGAGTGTAACTTTCTGGTGAGAGAGAAAAATACATCATTGGCACAAGCTGAATTTACTGAGGCCTCACATGGAGCTCCTTAATTGGCTATTGGGTAAGGAGTCACCTCTTTAAATTGAAATAAACCCGGTTAGATATGGGGGGCTGTTAGGCAAGTGTCTTTTGATCATGGTGTTAGAAATAACTTCACTCCTTTGAATGTATATGCTCCACAACATCTGCATAGAGCTGGATCAGATAAAATGAGTCCACTGCTCTTGGAAGCAGCTCCATCCAAACTAATTATAGAGGGAGACTTCAACAATGTATTGGCAGTGGACATGGAGAGATCAGGCATAGTCAGAGACACTGGTGCCTGAACACACTTAGCACAATATATGAGGGCCATGGAGTATAGCTGATGTGTGAAGGCATTCTCACCTCACCTGGACCAGCATAACTCACACTTCCCTGTGGTGCATAGATTGTTTCCTAGACTAGACTATTAGTGAAGTAGCTTAACGTTAGAATCATGCAAAATGTAATACCAACATGAAACTTTGCACAGAGCTTAATAATAAGGTAAAAAATGAGTGATGATATAGACCCCAAAACTCGTATGGCTACTTTGCCTGTATAACGTCATAAAAGAAAATGACAGCCGCTATTGTTTGAATAGCGATGATGAATCTAATGTTAGGCATCCATCACATCATTTTGCACGTTTTTCTGGTCGGGAATGCCAAAAGTTGTACAAATTCTGCATTTTAATTGACCCCTGATGAAGTATGAGTATTTTTTAATGGATCCAGTAAGTAAATACCTTATGATGTAAATAAAAAAGTATGTTGTACTGCCCTTGTAAACTAACAAATTATTTTATTTGTTGCAGGTTTCTGAATTTGTGAAAGGATTATCCGCTGCCAATGAGTAAAAATGTCTACCAAAAGAAAATGTGAATTTGTAAATATTAATGAAGAGTTTATATCTAGTACACAAAATGTTGGAACTGAGATTCATTGGAATCTGTGTGTATTGTGTCAACAATATTTACCAGATGTTTTAGTGCGTCCAGCTAATAGTAAAAGTTCTGATAAAGGAATTGGGTACAAAGGTTTGCTTGACAATCTGCTAGCTTTTGATGAAATAAAAGGACTTCATCAATCATCAAGACAACATTTTTTAAAAATCATGATGTAGTTGAACAACTGTTAAATGAAAACTGTGGAAAATTCCATAAAACGTGTAGAAACAAATTTGACAAACACAAACTTGCAAGATTGTCAAAAAAATCTAAACTAGTTAAAGACACTTTTCATGAGACTTCTTCAAGGTGTACGCGTGCTTCATTTATAGTTGGTGAATTGAAAGATACATGTTTCTTCTGTGACGAAGAGTCATGGGCAGAGCTTATAAATGTGCGTACACTTGAATTGGGTAATCAGTTTGAGATGCTGTAGTTGCATTAAGTGACTCAAAAGTACTCGCCAAGTTAAGTGGTGGTGATATAGTTGTGGCCGAAGTGAAGTACCATAAAAAGTGTCTTGTTAGTTTTTATAACCGGCTTTGGCAAATACATAACAAAGAAAAAAGCAAAAACAACAAATTGACATTAATTTATGATATTAGGTGAAATTGTAAACTACCTCGAAGATACACATCAAAATTCTGAAGCATCATCAGTATATACTTTATCTAACATCAATTCACTCGTAGTTCATCGTATGACAGAATGAGGTTTAGAAAATGCAGATAAATTTGTATACAGCACACGATTAAAAGAAAAGATTCTTCCGTTCATACCAGAACTTACAGCTGAACCAATAGGTAGAGATATTCTTCTAATATGGGAAAATGATATAGGAGAAAATATATTCAGTATCTGTAAACAAAATGCTCTTCAGGATGGTGTCTGCCTGGACAATGCAGCTACTATTATTCGAAAAGAAATGTTTCAACTTGAAGTAGATGGATTTAGTGGACAGTTTGAGCAAAATTGCCAAGAAAAGTCAGTAGGGACTGCTATGCTAAATATAATATGAATGATTATGGAAGGTTGTAACATTTCAAGTGACAGCACAGTGAATGATAAGAGGAGTGCAGCTTTGTCAGACTCACAGCTTGTTCAGTATCATACCAGTAAGTGTAAGAAGGCAAATCGTAAAGGAAACATCTGCCACAAAAAAGATAATGAAATTCCACTACCTCTTTATATTGGATAACTGTGCATGCTAAAACACGATAATGGGAATTAGTTGACAAACTGCAGAAATTAGGTGTATGCATGTCCTATGAGCGTGTTCGAGAAGTGTCAGCAACAATAACTAACAAACAATGCAAACAATTCTGCAATGACATGGTTGTGTGTCCAGTAGACCTTAAACTCTCCAATTTCACTTGTGCTGCAATAGACAATATTGATCACAATCCCTCGTCCTCTTCATCCACTCAGTCATTCCATGGAACAGCCACATCTCTGATACAGAGAAAATCAGATGCACAGAGTATATCATCCTTCTTGAAGAAAATGTGTGAACCAAGCAATGTACTTCATCCCTACCTAAATGGTCGTTGCAACGACAAAAAACAGCCAGATGTACCTGTAAGTAATATCAATGCCTACCTGCCTCCTCCTATTCATAATGAACCTATGTCAGATGAATGGCTGCAGATGATTAAAACTTTTGATCTCCATAATCTAACCAATATAAGCCACACCAGTTGGGCTGCTTTCCACTCCAACAAAAGGGGTTCTGTCACAAAAACCATACTGTATTGCTACCTTTATTAAATGAGTCAATAAATTCTCCTACTACAGTACGCCACTGCTTTGATATACTAAAGCGCACACTGGCCACAATTAAAACTAATCAGATTCCTGTGGTGAGATGTCTATGCAACAGCTAAACAATTACAGTGGTTACTTCCAAAATTGTATGGAGAAGACAAAAAGGTAGTCATGATAGAAGCATTACATTCCTTGCAGTTTTAGGAGATTGGTTTGATGGTAGTGGGTTGGCCGATATTTTAGTTGAAGTCAATGTTACCAGTGAGGGTAAAGTTGGACAAGATCTAAAAGCGTCTCATATAAAACAATCCAGCTACATGCACGAAGTTAGTGTTGCATCACTGTATAAACTTTTGAAGAAGGCTTATGGTGTCTCTACTGATGGCCAAATATCCATGAAAGAATGGATTACACGAACAGTTGCAGAGTCTGTTAATTTCAAATATTGGTATATTACACTTCAACTCAAATTACTGCTATTCCAATTTCTTGATACCATTCGATCAGCAAATTTTGAGAAATGTATTGTAACCCTGCAAATGACCTGTCCTTAGAGGTTTGCTATGGACCACATCCACTATGCCAGGTAAATGCCAGTGTTCATTAAAAAGCTTGTTGAGCTGAAAACAAGAATTCCAGATGTTTATGAAGAATTTTCAGACAAATAATTTGTTGCTTGTAAAAGTGATAGACCTTATTTCTGCACATCTCATGATCAGATGCATAAGCAGTGTAACAAGGGTATAAAATCAGACGGCAGGGCAGTTGGTATTCTTGATAATCCTAGTGCAATGATGAAATGGATTGTGTCTGGACCTCAAATTGCCAACTTACTGGGACAATTCGATGAAGAAATGGGATTCAGTGAAAATGAAAATAACTGTGTTCACCATGAAGACAATGTCTCTTGCAACTCCTGATTTGTAAATGATGTAATGAAACTAACACAAGTGTTTTCACATGATAACAGAAATTCTTATGCCTGAGGTATTGGGGAAAATCTTATGTATATTGCATCCAACTTAATCATGAGTGATAATGCAAATAAATCTGTGTTCATTGCTGATGACGTGGGGAGAACCCAATATGGAACTTTTGTTCAAGAACGCCTGGTACGCTGCAGAAAATCTATTTTTGAACCTAGTTCTAAAACAAACTGTTCATTTCATAAGGTAGTCCCAAAATCAGTGAACCACAAAGTATCCATCTTAAAAAGAGACTTCTCACGTTTAACTAGACTGTATATTATTTGCAAAGATAGAGAAGGAGATTTTATCGGAATTGTTTGCCCATGAAAATATTGATTATCCCCATCGCTTTCTGAGGGAGGATTGCTAAGAAAAGGGACAAAGTCTGACATCATCTCTTGTTTGGAAAAGCTTAATGGTGCTGTAAATAACATGAATAACATTCCAGACACTGCAAGTTGTGTTATTATGGATGATTGGCAATAATCCATTTCTTAAAACCCGACAACGTACTCAATTTGCAAGACTACAGCACCTATATATTCCAGCCTCATGTAATGAACATACTTAACAAATTGAAACAAGTAGACATAGTATTTAACCGTTACATAGAGGGGTCTCTGAAAAAGGACGATTCTGGATATGAACCTCTGTGGTCACTTTTGCCTGATGTTTTAAAATACTGCAAGGAACATGTTAAGTGTGGATGTAAAACATTGTGTACCCATGCTTGTAAATGTAAACAATTGTCTCTTCCATTATTTGTCTTTGTGTTTGTGATGAAAAATGCAATCAAGAGGGCGTGTTTTAGATGTCTGACCAAGTTGTAACCTGTAAAGAAACTGTTGGCTAAAATAACAATAAACATTAATAACAATATCATTTGTATCTTCATTTTATTTCAATAAAAAAATTTAATGTTTAAATGTTACAAAATTCGTTTTTATATTATAACAAAAAATGTAGCAAAAATATGCAGGGTGTCATTTAAAATTTTGTAATAGACTTTTGGTACACCCGGTATATGAGGCCCAAGTGCCCCTAAAATAGAAACATAAACTAGACATTTTTTGATGAACCATGATTTTTGTTTGAAATTTCTATCTTTAGCTGTTCAAAAGTTATGGGGGGTGAGGAAGTTATGTGGAATACCCCGTATATCTACGATATATCTACATACTTAACATAGTGTACTATGAGTCAATTAAATTGCAACATTTTTTAAATCCTTCTGTGCTGGAAGAGTAATATTACATTTATGATGAATTACTGGCCCTTGTGGGCGCATTTTGTATTATAACACCACACGTCAAAGGGGTCAGATTTTTGGAGTCTATATCAAAAATCAATGTTCATATGACTACCTAACACTGTGCCAAGTGCCATTTTAGTTTCACATTTTGCACGATTCTGGTATTTTTTTACTCTAAGCTACCTCATGATGGCCCTGATTAAGACTTTTCGGTGAGGAAACCGCCCAACCATAGGTCGGCTGTTCCGATCACCTTATTACGATGCTACCGCACATAGGGGCATATTTACAAGAATTGCCACTGAGCAGTTTTCACGCTGCTTAGCGGCAATTTTTTTACTGCTGTCGATAGCTAAATCCTAACGCGATGTCTGCAATGTATTTACAAGACGTCGCTACATGGTGTTAGGATCATCTAGCGACCGTGAAAATTGACGCTAACTCTAGCGTCAAGGTGATAAAAAAACGACACAATAGCGTGAAGAAAGTGACACATGGCCAATTAGAGGCAAGAAAGTTCACGCTAGTCAGCCCGAAGACACTTTTCAGCTTCTAGCGGGAAAAAAAACTACAAATATGCCGCTAAGGAAAAAAAAAATTTGTACCTTAATGAAGAATGGAGCAGCCTGGACCCAGTTAAGCACCAAACAAAAACACCTCAAACCCCCCCAACAGCCAGGATGGCAGCCAGAGTTCCAGGGGAAGAGGAAGAGGAAATCCAGATTCAGTCAGGAGGAAAATTAGATCCTGATTGTGGAGGTGACGGAGCATCAACACCAGCTCTTCCTCAGCTCTAATGTGTCATTGGGGACCAAAAATGCCATTTGGCAGTCCACTGTCAGCAAGGTGAACACTGTAGCAGAAATCAAGAGGACAGTGACCGACTGCAAGAAGCGCAGGCATGAAGCTAAGCGCAAGACTAAGCAGAAACTGGCCAGCAATCGACAGGCAGCACTGCAGACTGGAGGTGGGAGTCCTGCGCCACAGGAGGAGCTCAATGCCTTGGAGGAACAGGTGTCCGCCATTATCTATGAGGAGTCGGTGGTTGGAGTAGAGGGACAGGACAGTGCTGACTATGACCAACTACATCAGCAACAGGGTAAGTAACAATCAGGGACATTGGGGGGGAATGAGTAATGTTGTCCCAGTACAGGTCCCTATGTCTCAGTGCCCACCCACAATGTGTGCAGATCAAATGCTAGCCACATAGGTACTCTGGGGCTTATTCACATGTCCCTTGAGCTGTTGGTATAATTTTAAATTACATTGAAAGTCACATACCGGCAGTGTAAGGGCCTAGTAATTAAGGACTTATGCATACATACAATGACAAGTGAGCAGTCATGTGTCTCTTAACTAAATGTTTGCATCAGGCAGTGTTTCAAGTCTCACAGTTATCCTAGATGAACACACATTGTATTAGCAGTCATGTGCATTGTTGGCTAGATATGGTGCTAACATGTACTAACTCTGGGGCATACATACCATAATATTGTGGAGGGCAGCGTCAACTCAAAACTGGTAGCCCGGTGCTCTTACAGAATAGAAATGTAGGGATGTGCTATGTGCACACAAAATACAACACACCCCAGCATGTCCCTCAGTCCTGTTAGCATCACAGATTGAGCAGAACAAGTGCAGCCACCCTGCTAACATGTTGCTAAGGTGTCTGTGCAGCAGTGCCAAATGTAGATGTGCATGAAGGGACACCTACCTGCACATAACCAATCATGCATGCTGGTTTGCTGTTTAATATATGTTGCACAATGCAGCACACATAAAAACGTTGTAGCAAAAAAGGGGTGTGGCCTGAGGCGGATGGACTGGACCTAATCATTCAAAAAGAGGAAAATGTCCTAGCTGTCATATTTATCTGCTGCTAAAATGATTTAACAGACTGAAAGCAAGTAACTGAATTGAACAGGACTTGTCACATTTATTTGCTAAGTCATTCATTTCATGTAAAGACATAAAACCACATTATTTCTTTTAGTCAGACACAAGTGGATACGTATGGTTAATATACGTTTTAACACATAAAAAATGCACAAAAATTAAATCAACATTCTCATATAACAAAACAAAGTGACAATGATAAACATCAGTGATTATGAATGATAAAACCAGTCAAAGTTCATGGAACAACAGCAGCAACTTGACAATCATTCACCGTCTAATTGTCTATAACATTTAACATTGCTGCTAAACACAGGGAAGCAACTGTAATGCCTAGTAGTTGAGAGTTTTGGAACATTTCTACTAGGACAAATTTAATTAAATGAGAACAGTCCCCGCGTTGTGTAGTGCCAACGCGTTTCGATTCCAAGAATTATTTACAGGATTCTCTTCAGGGCGTGGACTGGGTTATCTTTTCATGAGAGACAAAGTGTTGCTATGCTGTGCTCCCATGGGGCCAAAGAAAGTTGCAAAGGTTTCAGTATGTGGCGAGTCTTTAGACACTTTAACTTGTCAGTGTGTCAGTTGAAACTAACTGCTCGCGTACTCAGTTCAAAGTTCTGTGTAAATCAACCTCGTCTTGGTTTTTCGAGCATGCTGATGAGTCTGCTGCTGGTTTTATCATTCATAATCACTGATGTTTATCGTCACTTTGTTTTGTTATATCACAATGTTGATTTAATTTTTGTGCATTTTTTATGTGTTAAAACGTATATTAACTCATACGTAGCCACTTGTGTCTTACTACAAGAAATAATGTGGTTTTACGTCTCTACATGAAGTGAATGACTTAGCAAATAAATGCGACAAGTCCTGTTCAATTCAGTTACTTCCTTTTAGTCTGTTAAATCATTTTAGCAGCATATAAATATGACGGCTAGGACATTTTCCTCTTTTTGCACCCATAAAAACAGCAAATAACAGGACAAGTCAAGCATTTCTCCTTGTTGGGCAATGTTACGACCCGGTTATTCCTGCTCTTAATCTTGGCGCTGCCACATATTAATGCCATCCTTGTAAATACGGGGCACCCTAAAATCAATGGATGTTGTGGTGGAACACCCACCGCGACACCCATTGCCCACCCCTTTCACGCTAAGTAGGGGGGCCTTATTTACAAGGCAGTGCAAAGCCACATCAAGTGGGTCAACACTGCCTTGAAAATAAGGTGAAACTCGTTTTGCCACAGTAAAGTATAAAATAGTGGGGCATATTTACAAAGAAGTGACGGAGCATGGTGTTAGCCTTCTTGGCTGAACGCAGTGCTCCGCCACTTCCAACACGCAAGGCTGCACCGTATTTACCACAATTCGGTGTAGCCCTGCGCTTCCCCCTGCGCTAGCACTAATTTCAGCTGCCTAGCGCCAACGCAGGCACCCTTGCACCATAGTGCAAGGGTGCCTACATTGTGGGAAATGATTGTTTATGTGCAGGAAGGTGTCCCTTCCTTCACATAAACAATCCTAAATGGCGATATGTAACTTCTATGTGTGCTGCTTTGTGCAGCACACATAAGTTGAAACTTGTCATTTTTAAAATGATTGTTTATGTGCAGGAAGGGACACCTTCCTGTACATAAACACTCATGCAGGGCCTTTTGCTGTTTTTATATGTGCTGCACAATGCAGCACACATAAAAACAGCAAAAACGAGGAAAAATAAAGCATTTCTCCTCGTTGCGCCCTGTTAGGACCAGGTTTTCCCTGGCCTTAATTTTGGCGCTGCCCCATATTTACACCCACCGCAACACCCACTGCCCACCCCTCTCATGCTATGTATAGCGTGAAAGGGTGCCTTATTTACAAGGCAGTGTTAAGCCACGATAAGTGGCTTAACGCTGCCTTGTAAATAAGGCAAAGCCCGTATCACCACCACAACGTCAAAAAAGTGATGCTCCTGTGGTGATAGGGGCTTCTAAATATGCCACAAATAATAGTAATTGGTCATTTGCTGGTTCGATGTGTGCAGCTGAATGCAGCACATATACCAAGATCAAAAAATATTGGATATATCTTCAGGAAGTTGTCTTCCACTTACTTTTTTCCCTGAAAACCTGGCACTCTTTTGCAAGCACCTTGCGCTGCTGGTGTGTCTATTTCACAATGAGTAAAAATGACATACTGGAGGTGCAAGGTAAATTTTAAAATGGCCCTAGTGTTTTCCATTACTACATCGTTGGTTCTGCCCCAGCATTGTAGGAATAGGTTTATTAAAATATCAACATGTCTGTTGTGGATGGAATGCTCATTGAAACACACATTCACCATGTAAGTGAAGGCTGAGAAGGGACCTCATTCACAAGGTTGCACGTTAATTAGCTACATACTGCCTTACAAATTTTCCTTAAAATGCATTGATCCACATGAAAATTGCTTAAAGTGATGTTCTGTTGGCAATATGACATTGTATTTATGGCCCTGGCATTTGTGGTCAAGGACACACATTTACATACGTGGCAGGGAGAAATGCATAACTATTGCTTTGTGTAAAATTTCTTCCTGTAACCAATGCATGGAAGGACCATGTACACTACAGTATGTCTCATCCATATGCTCACCCCTGCGATGTTCTACAAAGGTCAGCTTGAACCCTGCCTCAAAGTTCTCTGTTTTGCTGCTTGCATGTTGTCATCATTGTCACTGCTGTGGAAAACACAAGGGCATGCACAATTTGCACTCTGGTCCAGTCCTGAGTATGGAGAAATATGTTAGGTTGCACAGTTAAAGTTGTCGCCGCACCATGTCTATTCAAAATCTTGTCTAAGGAGTCTATGTGGTGAAATCTCACCATCATCCCAAGAAAAACATCTTCTGGTGTGCTGCATGACACGTCACCTTCTAACAGATTGCAACATCATTCTGTTGTGGCAAGCCATACATGATGCAAGAATAGAGAATAGTAGGTACAGGATAAACCACTCACCAATATGGTTACATAACTGTGGGGCAGTTAGTTGTTTGTCCCGACCTTAGTCTTCAACACAGAGGGATCATTGCACACATACACGTGTTCAGAAGAAATCCATAAGCTGTCTCACATCCTGCATAACACCTACCCTGAAAATTATGAAATATGAAGGATATCAGTGATTCCCATCTGAAAACTAGTTGAGGACGTAGCCACTTTGCAGTATTTTACCACAGAAAGGCAAAGTGTGGGGTTAATCAAAAATTGTTAACACCACGCTTCATAATTATGAAATATCTGAGATGTGTTGATTGTCAAATTTATGGTGCACCCCTGTGTTTGCTATTGTGCCTATGGGTATCTACGTTACCTTGCACCAACACAGGCACCCTTACACCAAAGTGCGAGGGAGTCTGTGTAGAGGAAATGATTGTTTATGTACCGGAAGGTGTTCCTCCCTGCACATAAACATTCATTTATGGGATTTTGCTGTTACTATGTGTGCTGCACACTGCGAAAACACATAGAAAAAGCAAAAAATGCAAAAACTAGGAGAAATAAAGCACTTCTCCTTGTTTTGCCACGTGAAAACCAAAGTATCCCTGGTCTTAAGTTTATGAGTGGTCTCCTACTTATGCTACACTTGTAAATAGGTGGCAGTGGCAACATCAATGGGGATGCAGTGGAATGTCCACCTCAAAACCCAGTGACCACCACTTATACACTAAGGGGTCGATTCCGATTCGGGCCGGAAATCTCTCCGACCGAGCCGGACCCGGAGAGATTTCCGACCGAATCGGACCCGTGCAGTCCGACCGAACGAGTACGATGCGTCCGTATGTTATCGGACACGAGTCGGTCGGACTCCCATTGAACTCAATGGGAGCCGGTCGCACAACATGTACGCGGGCTCCCATTGCCTCAATGGTGCGAGGCGGACAAGGGCGCCCCCTACAGCGAGTACGCCGCGGAGCGCTCGCGGCGTACACGCACAGGTAGGGGGACCCATGGGTCCCCCTGTGTGCGCCGCACGGGTGCACGTACAGGGGGTCCGACACGGACCCCCAAAGTACGGCTCCGACAGCGAGTTCGAGTCGGACGGCGCGTAGTCGGTCGGAGCGGTCGAGGTGCGCGATCGTACTTACCCGGCCGGAAAACGTCTCCATTGGCGCGGTGCGACTCGTGTCCGACCGAGTCGGTCGGAGCGGCACGATCCGGGTACGAGTCGGTCGGAGCGGTCGGGTCGCCCGGACGAGTCGGTCGGCGATTCGCATCGTACTTCGCTCGGCCGGACCACGCGTACGGTTCGGTCGGGAAACAGGGCTCCGAATCGGATCCGGTAAAGCTGAATCCTATTCGGAGCCCTACCGGCCGAGATCGGAATCGGCCCCTAAGTGTAGTATGTAAGGGGGCCTTATTCACAATGTAGCGTTAAGCCACATGAAGTATCTTTACGCTGCATTGTAAATAATGTGAAGCACCTAGCACCACAGGAAGGTCTGAATCAATGACGTACCAGCGGCAGTAGGGGCTTTTAAATATGCCCCTCACTGTTGACATACAGGCCTAATGTTAAAATCATGATCAACTCAATTGGAACAATCAGGGACATTTAAAGTGACATACAAAGCTTTGTGTAACAGGTGTACCATGTAACACAGGAGAATGGAAAGTGTCATGCACTCTGATTGTCAAATGCTAAACTACATATCAACATGTAACAGACACAAACAATAGTGTCTGCCCTTTACATTCCAGAGGATAGAACTTCACCTCCTGGTCAGCACTCAGTCCCAATCATCAACGATGATGACGATGTAGATGATGATCTTCTAACCATCAACCATGACACTCTTCAAGAGCTGATTGACTCCATAAGCAACCCATCCCCAGACACTGGCTCTGTTCCTGTAGAAGCATGGGACGGTGGCTAGGGCGAGGTCGGCTGAGCGGAGGTTTCTTTTGGTGGTATGGAAGGAGAGGCGGTTGTTGAGGTATTGTGGTCCGATGTTGTGGAGGGCCTTGTAGGCATGTGTGGTGAGCAGCTTAAAAGTTATTCTTCTTCGATGGGGTGCCAGTGGAGGTCGCAGAGGTGTTGGGTGATGTGGTTGCGCCGTGCAATATCGAGGATTAGTCTGGCCGCAGCGTTCTGGACGGTCTGGAGTTTGCGGATGAGTTTTTTGTTGATTCCGGCATAAAGGGTGTTGCTGTAGTCGAGTCTGCTGGTGATGAGGGCTTGAGTGACCGTTTTCCTGGAGTCGGGGGGTATCCATTTGAATATTTTGCGGAGCATGCGGAGGGTGTTGAAGCATGCGGATGAGACGGTGTTGATCTGTCGATTCATAGTGAGCGATGAGTCCAGTATGATACCGAGGTTACGTGCATGGTCTGTCAGGTTGGGTTGGTTTCCGAGGGCGGGGAGGCCACCAGGTGTCGCCCCATGTGGAGGGGGTTGAGCCGAGGATGAGGACCTCTGTTTTCTCTCTTCATCCAGGTTGTGATGGCTGTCATCCCTTCTTAGAAGTTGTGCTTGGTGACGTCAGGTTCCTTGTTGAGGAAGATGATGATGATGATGGGTGTCATCGGCGTAGGTGACGATGTTGAGCCCATGGTTTCTGACGATGGTTGCGAGGGGGGCCATGTAGACGTTGAAGAGGGTGGGGCTAAGGGAGGATCCTTAGGGTACTCCGAATCTGGTCTCTGTCGGTTCTGAGAGGAAGGGGGGAGTCTTATTCTCTGTGTTCTGCCCATGAGGAATGAGCATATCCAGTCTAGGGGTTTTCCTTGGATGCCGGCGTCATGGAGTCTGGTGGTTAGTGTGCGGTGGGAAACCGTGTTGTATGCTGCTGATAGGTCCAGGAGGATGAGGGTTGCTGTGTGGCCTTGGTCAAGTAGGGCACGGATATCGTCTGTGGCAGCGAGGAGGGCAGTCTTGGTGCTGTGGTTGCTGCGGAATCCAGATTGGAAGTTGTCTAGGATGTTGTTGGCTTCGATGAAGTATGCTAGCTGGGTGTTGACGCCCTTTTTGATGACCTTGGCTGCGAAAGGAAGCAGCGAGATGGGCCTGAAGTTCTTGAGGTCTGTCGGGTCTGTGGAGGGTTTCTTCAGGAGGGGGTGGACTTCGGCGCACTTCCAGTTGTCGGGGAATGTGGCGGTTTTGAGGGAGCAGTTGATGGTTCGACGTAGCTCGGGTGCGATGGCTGTGGCAGCCCTGTGGAAGACGTGTGGTGGGCAGGGGTCCGAAGGTGTTCCGGAGTGGATGCGCTTCATGGTATTTGGGGTGTCTTCCATCATGAGTGGGGTCTAAGTGAGTAGGGTCTGTTGGGTGGCGTCGCTGGGGGTAGGGGTTGAGGTGGTGCAGAGGTCTTGGTCATCGAAGTTATCATAGAGTATCTTGATCTTGAGGTGGAAGAAGGAGCTGAGTCTGTTGCAGAGGTCTTGGGAGGGGGGCTTGTCTGTTGTCTCGCTGTTGGGTTTGGCAAATTCCTGTATGATGGAGAAGAGTTCCTTGGATTTGTGGGTGTTGGAGAGGATTCTGTCTTGGAGTAAATTCTTCTTTGTGGATTTGATGAGTTGGTGGTGAGCTGTGGTGGCTGTTTTGTAGGCGGTGTGTGTTTCCGGAGTTTTGCTGTTTTTCCACGTCTTCTTTTCCAGTCCTTGGCAGGAGCGCTTGGATTCTAGGAGTGCTGTGGTGAACCAGTTTGCTTTCTTGTTGTGTCGCCCTGTAGCCTTCTGGAGGGAGGCGAGTGTGTTGGCGCAGTTGGCGATCCATTGGTGGAGGTTTCTTGCTGCGGAGTTGGCGTCTGTCGTAGTTGGGGTGGAGTGCAGGTGAGGGCGGAGATGAGGTGTTCTTCTAACACTTTGTTCCAGTTACTGCGTGGGAGGCAACGTGCGTGCTTGTGTGCGGTGGGTTTTCTGAAGGAGAAGTGGATGCAGTGGTGGTCAGTCCAGAGGAGTTCCATGATGTGGCTGAAGAAGAAGCTGTTTCGTCCTGTGAAGACGGGGTCAAGAGTGTGTCCTGCTGTGTGAGTGGGGGCGGAGACAAGTTACTTCAGTCCTATGTTGGTGAGGTTTTCTAGGAGGGCGGTGGTGTTGGGGTCATCGTGGTTGTCTAGGTGGAAGTTTAGTTCTCCGAGTAGTATGTAGTCTGAGGAGGCGAGGGCGTGGGGTGCGATGAGGTCGGTGCTGATGTTGGTGAACGGAACACGGGGTCCAGGTGCTAGGTAGACAAGGGTTCCGTGGAGCGTCGTTCTGGGGTTGGTCTGGATCTGGAAGTGGATGTGTTCCATGTGGGGCGAGACATCGTCCGTGTCAGTGGTTGTCACGCGAAGGGAGCTTTTGTGGATGATGGTGAGGCCCCCTCCTGGGCGGGTGGGGCGGTCTTTACTCAGGATCTTCTATGCGTCAGGGATAGCAATTGCGATGTCGGGTGCGGAGCTGGCGTTGGTCCAGGTCTCTGTGAGGAAGGTGACGTCATGCGGGTAAGTGTTGAGGAGGTCCCAGATTTCTATGGCGTATCTGTGCAAGGTTCGTACATTGCGGCGGATGCAGTTCAGTGGTTTATGTGCACTGGCGTCCGGTGGACTGGGGGCTGCTGCTGGGGTCTAGAGGTGGGTGAAGGTATGGCAGCAGTGTCGGCAGGAGATTGGGCCTTGGGTGTTGCTTGGCATTGAGAGCTGTTGCGAACGAGGTTGAGAGCGTGGAGGGTGCTTGGGTTGTAGCAGCAGGGGGTCAGAGGACCAGGGTTCCTGGCGCTGGTCGTGGTCAGGTTGGGGACGGGCATCGACAAGCTTGCCTTTGGCATGCCAGCTGCGCGCCCGCTGCGCGACTCCGCTGCGCCATTAAGTAGGGGTCGGGTGATATGCTGGGAGGCTGGAGCAGGAATGACACGCTGGGGGGGGCGGTGGGGCACAGCAGCTGAGGGGAGCATGGGAAGAGGGACCGAAATGAGGCAAAAGAAGCAAGAGAGAAAAAGAGAAAAAAGTGGCAAAAGAGAAAAAGAGAGAAAGTGGCAAAGTGGCAAAAGAGGCAAAACAAAGCAAGTGGCAAACTGGCAAAAGAGGCAAAAGAGAAAGAGAGGCAGAAGAGAAAAAAAGGCAAAAGGGAAGACAGAGGACACAGAACAGTGAGGAATAGCAGAAGAGCAGGGTACTCTTCCACTAGACCACCATGGATGAGGCGCAGGCAGTGGAGGAGGGCCTCGAACACCTACCTGGCGAGGAGCTCGGAAGCTCGTGCTCAAGGGCAGACCCTTACCGGTGGAGCTGCTCAGGGGGAGAGCAGTGAAACTGACCAGGAAGGTCAGAGGTCTTGCTCTTCTTGCTGCGCAGTGGGCATCCTTAAGTAGGGGTCGGGGAGGACGATCAGCTGGGAGGCGGGAGCGGGAATGACACGCTGGGGGGGGAGGAGCCGCGGGGCAGCAGCGGTCGGGAGTACGGGAAGAGGGAGCGAAATGAGGGAAAAGAGGAAAAAGAGAAAAAAGGGGCAAAGTGGCAAAAGAGAAAAAAGATAGAAAGTGGCAAAGTGGCAAAAGAGATTAAGTGACAAACTGGCAAAAGAGAAAGAGAGGCAGAAGAAAAACAGGGCAAAAGAGAAGACAGGGGACACAGAACAGAGCAGAATAGCAGACCACCAGGGATGAGGCACAGGCAGGAGCCTGCGGGTGGAGGAGGGCCTCGAACACCTACCGTGCGAGGAGCTCGGGAGATCAGGTTCAAGGGCAGGTTCATGGGCAGACCCTTACCGTGGGGCTGCGCAGGGGGAGAGCAGTGATACTGACCAGGAAGGTCAGAGGTCTTGCTCTTCTTGCATCGCAGCGGGCGCCATTAAGTAGGGGTCAGGGGGAGGGCGATCAGCTGGGAGGCGGGAGCGACACTCGGTGGGGAGTAGCCACGTGGGCAGCAGCGGTGGTGAGCATGGAAAGAGGGAAAAGAGGCAAGAGAGAAAAAGAGAAAAAAGTGGCAATAGAGAAAAGTGGCAAAATAGCAAAAGAGGCAAAAGAGAATAAATGGCAAAGTGGCAAAAGAGGCAAAAGAGAAAGAGAGGCAGAAGAGAAAAAAGGCAAAAGAGAAGACAGAGGACATAGAACAGAGCGGAATAGCAGAAGAGTAGGGTGCTTCCACTAGCCCACAGGGTTAAGGCGCAGGCAGGAGCCTGCGGGTTGAGGAGGGCCTCAAACACCTACCTGGCGAGGAGCTCAGGCTCAAGGTCAGACCCTTACCGGTGGAGCTGCGCGGGGGTAGAGAAGTGGCACTGACCAGGAAGGTCAGAGGTCTTGCTCTTCTTGCCGCGCAGCGGCTGCCATTAAGTAGGGGTCAGGGGGTGGGCGATCAGCTGGGAGGCGGGAGCAGGAGTGACATGCTTGGGGGGAGGGGCCACGGGGGCAGCAGCGGGAAGAGGGAGCAAACCGAGGAAAAAGAGGCAAGAGAGAAAAAGAGAAAAAAGTGGTAAAAGAGAAAAAAGAGAGTAAGTGGCAAAGTGGCAAAAGAGGCAAAAGAGAATGAGAGGAAGAGAGGCAAGGAGGCAAAAGAGAAAAAGAGAAAGTGGCAAAGTAGCAAAAGAGGCGAAAGAGAGGCAGAAGAGCAAAAAGGTAAAAGAGAAGACAGAGGACGCAGAACAGAGGGGAATAGCAGAAGAGCAGGGTGCTCTTCCACTAGACCACCAGGGATGAGGCGCAAGCAGGAGCCTGCGGGTGGAGGAGGGCGTCGAACACCTACCTGGCAAGGAGCTCAGGCTCAAGGTCATACTCTTACCGGTGGAGCTGCGCAGGGGAGAGCAGTGACACTGACCAGGAAGGTCAGAGGTCTTGCTCATTGACACTGCCCCAGATTTACAAATGTGGTGTAAAAATAGGACAGCGCCAACATTAAGACCAGGCAAAATCAGGCGTTAACAGGGCTCAACAAGGAGAAATTCTTTATTTCTTCTTGTTTCTGCTGTCTTTTATGTGTGCTGCATTGTGCAGCACACATAAATGAAGGAAAACACCATGCATGAATGTTAATGTGCAGGAAGGTGTCCTGGCGTGCACATATTTAAAAGTTAACAAATGACGAGTTGCTGCTTGTATGTATGCTGCACAAAGCAGCACACATAGAAGTAACAAATCACCTTTGAAGATTGTTTGTGTGCAGGAAGGGACACCTTCCTGCACATAAAAAATCTGTTCCCACAGTGCAGGCACCCTTGCACTATGGTGCAAGGGAGCCTGCATTGGCGCTAGGCATTTGAAAATAGTACCAGTGCAGGGGGAAATGCAGCGATGAACCGTTTTGTTGTAAATACGCTAAATCCATGCGTTTCAAAAATGGTGGAGCTCGGTGTCAACCCAAGAAGGCTAACCCTGCGCTAAGTCACTATTTGTGTAAATATGACCCATATTGTGTTGGACAACACAGAGTAATCTTGGATAGGGCAGCTTATTTAGCAGCCTATCCCCATGCAATGACAACAAAAACCTTTTACACTCTACATTGTATGCATGTCTGATAATGTCAATCAATAAGCTGTACGACTGTACCCTGTCCCTAGATGATGAAGTTAAATGCTGATGTTTACATAAACTCAGACAGAGTCTACCAGGGGAATGTACCCAAGGAGACTGAGTCACAGGCCCATTGTGGACCCAGGGCATGACATTTACCCATACTCATAGTATGCACTGGATGCATTAGGGGCATACTACTAGGCACCAAAGTGTTACTCATATGAAAACTATAACCATTTGTCAACTGCTATGTACTACATAGTCGGATGTGTCTCCACAGCTACATATTCAGTGTTCATGCTGTACACATCTACTTGAAGCATGTGAGTAGTTGTATGTCACAAGGCAGCTAGCCATACCACAATGCTCCAAAGAATTAGCAGATTGGAAGAAAGACAGGGAACATTGGTGGGGAGTGTAGTTGGCCACATCACATTGTCAAAATGTTGTTCTTTCGGTTCCAGCCCGTTGTAGTTCTGGTTTAGACAACTCTTCCAACATTCTGATAAACAATAGATCCCATCTTGTATATGAGACAAGCTCATTGTATGAATGAGTGTCATTGACAAGTCTAGCTGCAATGCTCTGTTCCTCAGTGACTGCGATATCATGCCAGTGTGTACATGAATTCCCTGTCTGGTCATACACATCACCAACATCCCTTTAACATATTGTTGCTTGTATGTACACTATGAATCACAGATGCAGAGGCAGATGTAAACTAGACATTCAGCACATATGTACATGGTGAAAGTGCTACACTAACTTCACAAGATTAGCATACTCCCAGAGTCACACTAGCCTACACCATGGTGGCATATGATCTTTAGCCATACACTGTGTACTAATACTGCCATGTACACATGCTACTCTACCAGGAAGCCATATTTTCTTAGGGAGATGCAAAAGATGTTGCTGTTGACTTCTCAACACTACGCCCATTGCAGGTACATGGTGCATCAACATCACACAGTATCAAGGTCTGTAGCTGCACCATCAGGTCACAGCATCAATTGCCAAGTAGAAGGATGGGCCCAATGGGTACCATAGTACTATAGATCAGTGTGCTAAAATGTGTAGGGACATCCTTTGAGAAGATTGTTGAAGCATGGTGTCATGGAAATTTATCAGGCAATCAGCTCCAAGATCTGGGAAATGCATGGAAGCAAGGACTGTGCAAAAATAAGGGGCATCCCTATGTTTTCACAAACACCAGTGCCATGTTTGGCTGCCTAGCACGAATGCAGGCAATATTGCACCATAGTGCAAGGGTGCCTGGTTTGGTGCTAGGCAACTTAATATGGCACATGTCTGAATCTGATTTGGAAGTGTCAGTGCATGCAGCAGCATGCATTACACATTTTATTAGCATACTGAAAGGTAAATGCTATGCTTTATCCTTGTATCACCCTTCTTATTCCTCCTTTTTGGAGCCATTACATATTTGGCCACAGTCTCAGATGACTAAATCTGGGTCCACATCATGAGGCCAAGTATGTTGCAACACCCTGTGCATCCCCCTTAAATGCTAAGTGGAGCATGTGCATGGGCCTAACATTGAATGCAACATTCAGTCACGTTATGTGGCTTGACACCACTTTGAAAATCAGGAAAGGGTGAGTTTGACATCAAAACATTACAAAAAGGGACGTTCTTTTGGCGGTATCCACTGGTAAATGTGGCCCTGAGTGACTTAAACACACATTATACATGTCCCTTTACATGTGACAATATTTAGATTTGTGTCCTGCATGCTGTAGCAAAAGTTGCTTATGTGACACTATGTGGCAGTGGCCATATGTGCATGAAAGTGTGAGTAGACTGTGGCATAGGATGATGTGGCACACAAATGAAATTTGGGTGTGTGTTCATGTTCATGAGTGTTGTGCACATTCCTGGAGACATACGACAGTATATGACATGAACATTTTCTAGGAGTAGATGCTCTTATTTGTGTTCAACTATGCCTGCAAATATGGTGATATGTTGACATGTGTAGTGGTAACAAATACCTAGATCACATGCAGTAACCTATCAACATTTAAATTGGTTGTGTAGCATTACCTAACTAGGTGATGCTTTTTCATTGTGATACTATAATTTTGTTGTAGATTTTGAGCACATTGTATTTGCCTTTGAGACTGTTATTAGTTATAGGTTACTTGCATGTATTGGCAATGCTTGTAGGGATACCTGACGCACTATACTCATGAGTTTAGCATCATTTGTTTTGAGGTTGTAGACACACAGTAAGTGTGATGTTATGAGGTTAGCGCCAGTTGTCAGAATTACTTGCCATGGCACACTCATGGTGGTGGGCATAGGACAGCCACACATTTTTTTCATTACATTGTCATACTATTTGGCCTACGTACACAATAGCGTACCCTGTTGCTTTCTCAGTTGTCCCATGGCTAACCTATGTGTCAGTCTTTCTGCATTGCGTTTTATGGCAATTTAAGGTCAGTACAATGTTGAAAGATGTGTCATACACATTGTAATGCAAGACATTTACAAATCTATTGTTACAGTGAAATTGAGTGAGGTATAGGGAAAGTATCACCTGCAAACCCGGACATTATGTTTCTAATTGGTGTAAGATGGAGTACCTACGCTGTATTGATTCAACAGTATGTCTTGCTACCTTATCCTTTGAATCTTCATCCTCCCCACCTTCTAGTTGTTCCTGCTCACCATTGTCATGTACGTATGGCAATTCTGTCAGCACACACATTTTCAATGTGACACAGTACACAAAGATGGTTTAACAAAACTTTGGCAGTGATTAGAGCAGTCTGCCCCCAGATAAATCTATGCACCATAAGCAGATTATCTTGAATCCTAAACTCTAAAAACAATGATGCACCTGATGGTTCCTAGGGCACAATGCACCAAGCACATTGTATTTCATAATGATGCTCCAGCTGCATTTTGTAGTTATGATGCACAATACATTTTATCAATCCAGCTTTTGGTTTAGTTTTTGTCATATATTATGCTGGGTGATTGCTCTGTGTGACACTATTTGTGGAACAACTACAGTATGCCAGATTAGTGACCTTCTCATTACAAAAACAAAGGGTACAAGATATTGGTCAAGTGATTGTTTATTTAAATAAATTGTAAGATGAAATAATTTGTGCATAGTTGCACGTGAAAAATGATTTCATGTGACATTATGTGAACAAATTATTGATTATTGCATCCCTCCTCAAATTTGCTGCTGCTGTACTAGCAGGTTGCCTCTGATCCTCTTCTTCAACCACCATATTGTCAGGATTTTGCAGTTCTTCTATATCATCCGGCAGTTGTGTAACAGTCCTGACACAAATGTTATGTAGTATGCAACATACTAGTATGATTTTGCATACCAAGGGTGGCGGATACAGGAGTCTCCCACCTGAAATGTCCAGGCACCTAAACCTGGATTTTAGCACTCCAAAGGTCCTTTCAACTATGGTCCTGATGTGGCCAAGTGCCACATTGTAGTTTCTCTGTGTCTGTGTGATTTTGATTGGTGTCATCACCCACAACATGAGTGCATAGCCCTGGTCAGCTGAAACAGAAAATGGAGAAAAGGTACATTAGTCTCTTAGCATGATGTGGGTGAGAATTAATTTTTGGGCTTTGTGTCCTGTGTCCAGCATTCTACATTCACCTTGCACACGGTCTGGTACATGGAATTAAAACAGCACCTAGGCCATACATTTTTCAATTGTTAACAGCTTACACATAAATACACTGCCATTGGCGTGGTCCTATGTGATACCTCCATAGTTTTACATTCAGCAATGTGCAAATGCCTTATAGGATGTGATTATTCAGCAATGTCAATATGTACATCATGATTTCCCAGACACTTGTCTGACATGGGTCACTTTTGTGGATGTATGGGTACCATTCCAAAGAAAAAATCATCATTACGATTACATGACACATGGCAGTATCTGTAGGAGTTACTTCATTTTAGTACAAAATTTGGTAACACTTTTTTTCTGGATCTACAAGTTTCAATGTGTCAGGCATGGACATGAAAGTGGATGTATGTGACCCTGTGCGATATTTGTCAATACATGTTGGTGCTCACTGTCCACTGTAGGGACACCATACATTAGTTACTAAATGTGTTGTGAGGTTGCACAGAAACATTGGACAAGTAGACTGCATTCACTGCAAGGCAAAACACCTTGGTGCCAGTGCATGCCATATCTTGACAGTATTAGGTATTCATTCATTCCGTATTTGCGCTGGCAGTAGCAATGCAGATTTCCACTGTGACACTCACAATATGCCCTTGGAGCTGTTGTTGTTAGCTTAATTATAGGAGATGTGTTGTGTGTATGAGGAAGCACCTTGCTACACAGTCTGGGCCTTTGGACGATAGCCAAGTTGATTCAGTTATCACAATTCTTTGCCTGTTGTGTAAATTGTATGGGATAGGTGTCTTTGATTTGTGATGTAATGCTGCATTGTTGGGCATAACTATTGCAGTACTACTGTCTGTAATTGATTTGCTATCTCATAGAAGTGTGTTATGTCATATCTCCTCTTGCCCATGGGAATTACTTGTGGGACACAGAGTTCACACCGGGGATGCTTTGCTTTCTCAATGTCTAGTTGTACCTGATCATTATGAAGTGTGGTTAAATGAATGTTTTAGACAATATCTGGTTGTGCACATGGTTCCTCATGTTCTTTGTTCTGCCACTGTACATCGCTGATTGTGTAGAAAGGCTGAGCTAACCTGAATGCAAAGCAAAGTGTTGGTATGTGCTTTACTCTGACATACACAACATCCATGTTGTTCTCTGTCCAATTAATGACTAAATTATGGGTTTTTTGCCTAACTGAGCAGCCACCATTGCTGCAATGTGGACATGTAATCTTGTTGTATGGAGATGATATTAGGTCATGTAGTACATATGTCACAAACCTTGCAATGGAACCTGAGTTAATCCCTCTCACAATATGTGATATAGGTTGCAGGTACTGATCATAGTGTAGATGAGCATGAGCCTTATGCTTCTGTATCCTCAGTTGTGATTCTGTAGGGTGGCACACCTCTTGCACACTATCACATGGATCCACTACATTGGATATGTATAACAAGGGTGTGGTCTAAATTGATCTTGATTGTTAATGGGTATTACATTTTCCATGATGAACAATTTTGACATTTGCAAAGTGTGTGATGTCCTTTGTAGTGGTCTGCCTTACTGCATATCTATTGGTCTTTGCAATGTTCAGCATAAATTGTTGACATGACCAGGTAGCGGGGAAAGGGCCATGTCTTCCACAATAGCATCATGATAGATAACAGTCCCTCATCCCATGAGACTGGTTTCTGTGGCCCACAATGGCTTAGTGAATGTCAACATGTCCAACGGCAGGTCTAGGGTAGCACATCCCTTCTTAACTATCATCTGTAGCTGAAATGTCATTGTAAGGCAGAAGGAGAAATGTATCAACAGGGGAGGCATGTAATAGTAGGCTACAATTGTGCGTCAGAGGGTTTAGAAACAGTGACCCAATAAAATGACCTTAAAATAACTGAATGAGTAAAGAAGAAAAGGAAAATGAAGCAGGATAGAACTCAAGTACACAAACAACATAAATCGTGGGTTACAAAAGGGAGGGTGAGGGAAAGAAAGACTTAAGCTTGGAAAATGGTTTAGTTAGAAACACATCTTAGTACAAATATAAGTTTATGTGATTAAAAACGGAAGTAGACTAAGTAAGTTGTAAAGCAGACAAATAAGATTGAACGTAGAACTGCCTGATGTATGGAAGGGCAAGGGAATGAAATAAGGCAAAGTAAGATTTGATGAATAGAAGGAAAACAAATGGTAATGTAAGATGGTAAGAAGGGGAATGGAAGGGCTGGAGGGTGATTAACCGACAGGACAAAAAAAAAAAAAAATGAGAAGATTGAGAAAATAGGAAGCAGAAATTAACATATATGGAACAAGAATAATGAGGGGGGTAGAAAGGTGGAAGGTGAAGTCATAAAATGTTGTGAATAAACAAAAGTGAGGTATGATTTCCAAAAGTTGAAGATGAAAATGGAAATGGAGCACATAAATATAATGTTGGAAAGAAACAGAGAGTGGAAATACGTAAGGTTTTAATGTAGGAAAGTAATACCGGTAAATGTGCAGTTTTGCACAAAACTTTAAATGTACAGCTGCGATATGCATAATTTTTAAAAATAGTGGTAAGGGGTCCCAGGGACACAGGCACTTGAATGGTAAGTGTTAGGATCAATAACCTTGGAGTGATATTTGTTCCTTGAGGGACAAAGTAGGTGATAATGTACTTTCCTGGCTACTCCCTTGGTGTGACTTATTAAGTATATGTTGTACTTTGCATTATATGTTTGTTCTTGAAAGTTGGCACAGCAACAATATATGCACAATGTAATTTACAACATGAGCAATTTGACACTGTTCACCTACATGATTGAGTGCCTTGAGGTGTGTGGTGTGTTGAGTTGTACTTAGCAACAAGCAGTCCATTGCCATAGTTGCCATTCTGGAACCGCTGGTTGATGGCAGATTGACGGAAGATATATGAATCATGAACACTGCCAGGGCACTTTGCCATGACATTGATGAAGACACCAAGATGGACAATGATAGCCTGCACATTCATTGAGTAGGTGGGCTTCCTGTTGTGGTATATGTGTGCAGTTTCCGCAGGAGGCACAAGTTGCACATGGGTGCATTCCGTTGCCCCCAACACATGCGGAAATCCAGCAATGGCATAAAAGCCTTGCTTGTTGGTGAGTTGTTCTTGTGAAATGTTGGGGAAATGGAGGTACTGCATAGTCAGGCTCATTATGGCATCCAGGATAGTGGGTAGGAGCCTGGAGAAGGATGCCTGTGATACTCATGCAACTCTGGCGGTGGTTGGTTGAAAAGTCTCTGAGGCCAGCATGTGGAGTACAGCAAGTAGCTTTGTCTGTAGAGGGATGTTGGTGCAGCGATGGGATGTGGGCTGCAGCCTTGGTGCAATCTGGTTGAGGAGGCGAACACTGGACCCCCTTTTTAGCCTGTAATGGGCTATGACCTCCGCTGGCTGGAGGCGTATGAGGGTGATCCTCTGTCGGTAGATCCACTCCTTTCTCCGGCGCTGCCTTTGTGGTGGTGGTGGCGGTGGTCTTCTTGGTGCTCCTAGTTGTAGTAGCAGAAGCTCCATGGCGTTGTTGAGGTTGCCAAAGATGATGTGGGAGGGTTTACCTCATATGCAAGTGTTTTTTGACAAGCTCCAAGCACTCAATAGTATAAACACTGTTGTTAGATACAGTCGTTACTGTCCAATGTCTTTTTATTCAGACATAATTTCTCATTCTCATCCAGTTTATAATTTTCATCTGTACATAATTTTCTTCATTTGTTCGACAACACCTTAGATCATGCCAACACGTGTTTCGTCCGTTAACATTAAACTGGACTTCATCAGGGCTCATAGCAATTGATATTTTCCATCAAGCTGAAATACACAAAATCGTGTAATAAGGAAATGAAAGACTCAGTGTGTTGCAAAGCGACCACCACCAGATCACCCGGTGTTGCAACATAGGTGGGCAAAGTTGTTATTTTTTATAAATATATAGTCCGTGAAATAATAAATAAAGATAATTATGGAGCATGCAAGTGATATATAAAATGAAGGTTTTTGTGTGAACTTCACTGTAAACAAAAAATTGAAAATTAAAAATTAAAATGTTAAATAAAAAATTGTCAATAGTCTCCCTTCCTACATCGTAATACAATAGGTCTATGTCATGAAAAAATCAGCTCACCTCGTATCAATTATTGTTAGACCAGATATTCCAAATTCAGTAGATCTCCAATGTCTGCAAATTAGAATAATAGTATAACAAAAACTAAGTCCCCCAACCAGGGGTACAACTGTATCCAGTTATGTAGTTGCCACAAAGAGAAAAGGCTTACCTAATTTTAAGTCCGTAATTATTCTGGACTCAGGGTTAAGATTATGCTCCCTTATCGTAAACTATGGGGTCAAAATGAGTAATATGTCACTAGTATGGTATATTCGAGTGTCCATCAGAATTAAGACCGCACTACGGTTTACAGTTATTATATCATTCCAGCCATCAAATTATATGGTGCATAAAATACACAGCTGGGGGTTGCATAGCTATCAGTTTCTCCGCACGACCGGCCTCTATAGTTACAGCAATCACGTTGCATAATACATTATATATACATCCGTATATCCGCACGACCGGCCTCTGTAGTTACAACCAAAACCCCACATGGCCATACGCAACACCTCTCAAAATCGTCACACCCTAATCTATTTAAATAGCTTCAACATCATGACATACCGTAAGGTAGAGTACTCCCGTCGGTCAGACGTCTTTCGGCGTTGTGCGTCCGCGCCATCTTAGCGCTCTCATTTTCAAGTTTGCCGGACCGGAAGTACCCAGACCGGATGTGAAGCACACTGTTAGATGGCGGCCATCTTGTAGTGTGTTGTTTTGCCGAGTACAATGTATGTAGTTTAATAGTAAAACTGTTAAATGCATTAATTTATCATTATATCAGTCCTGCAAACATTGTAATGCCACGCAGGAATTATATCGTACAGTGTCCGCTATAAATAAAACCTAATTCAAAAGCGTACTAATACATAGTAGTAATATTGTGCTATGTACGTTACGAATACCAAGTACACCTTGTATCGGTACTACACGCTATGTAGTACCTCACAGAGATATATTGGACAATATTCGCTATAGAAACAAGGTAAAGACCGGCCATCTATGGATATCAGAAAGTATATAAACATCATGAGTTGCGTCTTGTATAATTATATAAATTCCACGAGAAATCGTATCAGTCCTTGATATAAAAATTATTCACATAATTAACCATTCAATCTGTTGTGACTTGGGGTGACAGGTGCTATTGTTAGTATTACATAAGTCCAGATAGCAGAGGTTATGAAGAAACCCGCAGGAATCCACGACCACAAACCCCACCATTGATGGGCTACGGCGGAATACCATACCAAGGACCACCGCAAGGATGGCAAGCCTACCAAATGTATGCACCAAGACCACTACATACCTTCCCTCAACCCTACTTTACCCCTCCTTTTTTAGGCAGAGGTTGGGGCAGAGGCCGAGGAAGAAGAAGAGGCACACAACAGAAGCAAGCGCAGTGGCAGAATCAGGACGAAGAGACATCCAGACAAACCAGGAGCCAGACTGCCAGCAAGAGAACCTAATTGTGAACTTATCATCAAGGATTCTCACCAGACAAGAAACTGCGGTGCTCGGGAAAGGCCTTGGATTCGTACCCACCCCTAAAGAAGATCGGTTCAGAACCATGAACGAACTACATCGTTTCTTCAGAAAAATACGCCTCCATGCCTTCTTCAAGGACAAACCTCCACCGGACCAGACGGACTCAGGCTTACATGCCCCTTCAACTTTCACACCCACCACAGGGGTGGTTCCTCCGGAAGTCCTCACTTTCGAGAAGGCAGTACTCAAAGATGTGGCACGCTGCCCCCAGGGACATCACTTTACGAACATGTCCAAGGAAGAAACAGAAGCTATGCACTCCCTTGGCAGAGACGAATCCATTACCATAAAATCAGCGGACAAGGGGGGTGCCATTGTCATCCTCGACACCACCGACTACGATCTGGAATGTGAACGACAGTTATCCAACCACGCCCACTACACGCCTATCAGAGAAGACCCGACAGGCCGCCTCACAAAACATATCACGTCTATTGTCTTTGCAGAAGAGACACAGGGATGGATCAGCAAAAGGGAAGCCATCTTCCTGGTCAACAAGAACCCAAAGACACCGTATTTCTACACCTTGCCAAAAATCCACAAAGCCACAAGACCACCACGAGGAGACCGATAGTATCAGGGATCTGTTCGATCCTTGAACCTCTGTTGCAATTTCGTGACTCCTTCCTCCAGCCCATTGTAACTACTACACCATCCTTCCTCAAAGACACCACTGCGTTGCTCAATCTCCTCGAAAACCTGGGAGACGATATACACGTGGACACTATCATTACCTTAGACGTAGAATTGTTGTATACGAACATACCCCAGGACGACACACTTGAGGTCATTGAGATTTTCCTCAGAGCATCTAATTGGTCCTCTGTTACCCCCATCAGCTTCATTATGGAGTGCGCCACCCTGGCACTCAAGGAAAACTATTTCCAGTTCAAAAACACGTTGTACCACCAGACCCAGGGAACATCAATGGGGAGTACCTTTGCTCCTAGTCTAGCCTGGTTGTACATGGCAAACTTCAAGCGGAGGTGCATCCTCCACGGTGACAACCCTTTCCTTTCCAACATTTTGGTGTGGCGCAGGTATATTGACGACATCTTGATCCTATGGCAAGGCTCAGAAACCACGTGTAGAGAATTCTGTGAGTGGATGAACACACTAAACCGCTATCTAAAATTCACTAGCAACACTTCCACCACTGAGATTGCCTTCCTTGATCTCATGATCACCCTCAGAGACGGCAGGATGACAACCAAAACTTACAAAAAGCCCACTGACAGCAATAGTTTGTTTAGGTATGACAGCCACCACCCGAATCATTTGTGGGATAATCTCCCATTCGGTCAACTTTTACGACTGAGACGCAACTGCAGCACCACCACTGACTACAAAGAACAGGCTAAAAGACTCACCAGAGACTTGGTAGTCAGGCAATATCCCCAGATGGTGGTGCAAAAAGCTTACAAGCGAGCACGTAATAACCACAGAGAAAGTCTCCTGGAACATCATGAACGACCTACGTGCCAAGCAATCACCTGCGTCACCTCATTTACACCTCAATAAAATATGATAAAAAAGATCATAAAAAAAACACTGGCCGATCTTGCATACAGGAGACCTAACACCAGAGGCCCCGCGTTTTTCATTTAAACGCACCTCAAATATAAAAGACACCATTGTCCGTACTAGACCAAGCCCTACGCGCCCACAATGACAACAACTACAACAACTCTGGGGGCTCCCCCCAGTCCAAGGCCATTTTCCTTGTGGCTCATGCAGCGTCTGCCCCTACACCTGTCCATCTAAAGAAGTCACATTGGGCCCCAACCACTTGTGGACCCAGCGGGTTCACACCAATTGCAATACCCGCAATTGCATATATCTAATCACCTGCCCGTGTCAGTAAAGGTATGTGGGGATGACGACTAGGGCAGTTAAGATCTGCATCACTGAACACCGCAGTAACATCAGGTGTGGTAGGTCCACATCCAAGATGCTATCTCACTATATTGAGATGCACCATACACATGAGGAGATCCAGTGGACAGTTCTCAAATCCTTCCCCAACATCACCCAACAAGGGTTGTTCCACAAAGAACAACGCTGGATCTTTCGTTTGTAAACAGACACCACGGGGTTAAATGACGACATTCCGTGGGCAGAGGTGACCTTGTGACGATCAGCAGTACGTTTCTACCCACCTCGCGTATAGCCCAACATCACTCCATTGTGTCACACTTTAATGGTCAGTGTTTTATTGGGACTTCAATAGAGCCACCGGATAATCCTCTAAATCATAGACTTTGCATAAGTTCTAGTACCGTTAATGCTAAAATGAATTTTTTATAAGGCCCTGCATCATCAACAGCAACGATAAGAAATTATTTCTACACATTTTAAGACAATGTAATCACTCTAACATGGCCGCCGTATCTGGCTGACATGTCCCTTTTTTCATCGTTCGACCTATTCAAATTTCACCCTTCTAAGATGGCGCCTGAAATGCCAGACCATCTTGGTCACTCCAACATGGCCGCCGCATATGGCTGACATTAGTCCCTCTTTCATCTTTCGACCTATTCCAATTTTACCCTTCTAAAATGGCTCCCAAAATGGCAGTCGCACACGAGTCTTTCTTCTCTGTTTCCCTATCGACACAAATAGATTGGGTATTTAAAATCGACACTACTCGCACCACGATACCAGCGTCCCTGGCGTCCAGACGTGGGTAGGTCCCACACTGAGGAGCTCCGCACTGGAGGTGAGTCAATCTAACCATAACCCTGAAACTGTCAGGCATTCCAGATTGCAGCCAGCACCCGGCTTTCATTACCCCGGGGCCCCTACCTTGCCCTTTATCTTAATTCCATCATATTGACACCAGCCCAGGTCCCGCTCTGGACTCATCTGGCCTTGCTAGACTATAGCGCAGCGTTATTCTCAACACGCCCCGTGGGAGACCGTCGGCTACCCGCGGTTCCACAGGACTTGACCTAGTCCTTGTTTTCCGACATATTTCATGAGCGCTTCCCGCTTTCCACCCGTGGCAGATTTTTCACCATTGGGATACACCTGGGCCATATGCCTCGGCCTCCGCCCATACCCCTCCAACCGACCTATCCCCACATTCACAGTATGTTTTTTAGGGGTTATTGAGGTCGCACATTCCAATAAGTCCCCTAACATGAGGCGTCCGTACGCAGCCTGTATTTACATTATATCTGTATATGCTTGGGGGTAGTTAGCACGCACTTTTCTAAAATACCCCCCAATTTGAAGCTAACGGTAGGGACACTGGACTTCAGATATCCACTATTCATACAGCACATAGTGACCAGGCTTATAACATGAGTTTCTCCAGATTGCGAGGGATGGCTTTACTTAATTACCAGTAGAGGACCAAACCCATTACCTGGACTTTACCTTCCTCCAGGCTTCTACCTTCCGTCATTGCTGCGGTTGGTGTGGACGCACAGGCTGACGCACCTGCTCCGGAACCGATAGGTGAGTCCCCTGTGTCATTAGTGGCGCTACACTGTAACGATGATTTGTTTACAATCGGAGCAGGCCATATCATTGTGCTTCTTGGTCGTGAGCATTAGTAACGAGCATTGGGACTGTACTATGCATGTTTTAAATGTTACCTCTTTCCATTTATGTATAATAGGGTTCACCGACTGGTGTGGGCCACGACCACGTGCAGATAATTGTTTGTGTCACGATTGTTCTACTCCCCACGTGTGACAAACACATGGTAGCTCACTGCAACTGTTTACAGGTTTTCCTGTATGTTTTTGTCTAGTTGCCTTACCCTTGCATTTGTTTCCCACTTTTCCTTCCTTCCAGGTCCGTGAGAAGGACGTTTCCCACCCGACTTGACATTTCTACCCCCCACACGGATTACTTTGGAATCCGTTACTATAGGGCAGTACACTTAGGAACCTCCTGACTGTCCCCCTGAATTAGAGAGTAGATTAGGTACCCCCTGCACCCCGGTCCTGAAGAAACGCCACTCATCCGTTAGGAGAACCAAGGCGTGAAACATGTCGACCTTTTAAACAAACACTATCCCTTCACACTTCACAATTCGAGCTGTAGCAGGTTTAATTCTCTTGCCAGCCTGGACTCTTGCAGTCTGTTTTTAGCCATAGCACCAGTGTCCAGCGAATAAAGGACATTTTGGACACTTGTAGCTATTTTTAAAACACCACTACACCACTCTACTCACCTCATTTCCTGCCCCACTGCTTCACCATAATAGGGCCAAACGGTTTAACATCACTAAAGATCTCCGGCAAAGAGCCCCCCGCGGGGCCCGTCGGGCATTGCAGCGCCGGCCCGACAAGGAGCTGCCCTATGATGAAGCATCAGAAAAAGAGAGCCTCGCAGACTTGGTGTTCATTATAATTCATTTTTTATCCAAATTTTTATAATTCAAAAACAATACATACACCGACCGAGAAGAACCACAATAGTGATTATATGTCCCAAGCAAATGAAACCATCTAATACATTGTGAACAGACATGTGATATATACAGAACTTGGTTTCCACAATTATTGAAAAGACAACTACCACAACATGAATTGATAATAATTATAGCCTCTGTGTACAATAGTCAGAGCTATTTAAAATGGTTCGCTATCAATCGAGTCGACGACGTTTCGACCCTCTTGCAATGTGGGGTCCCCTTGGTCCTGAGGAGACCCCACATTGCAAGAGGGTCGAAACGTCGTCGACTCGATTGATAGCGAACCATTTTAAATAGCTCTGACTATTGTACACAGAGGCTATAATTATTATCAATTCATGTTGTGGTCGTTGTCTTTTTCAATAATTGTGGAAACCAAGTTCTGTATATATCACATGTCTGTTCACAATGTATTAGATGGTTTCATTTGCTTGGGACATATAATCACTATTGTGGTTCTTCTCGGTCGGTGTATGTATTGTTTTTGAATTATAAAAATTTGGATAAAAAGAATTATAATGAACACCAAGTCTGCGAGGCTCTCTTTTCTGACATCCTTAACCCTAAATGATCGCGATTGAGCATTTTTAATTACCAGTATAGATTTATTGTATTCTCGCTAGAACCGTTGTTTTCGGATACATATGACTTACCCTGGTTCCTAGTGAGTAGGGTCCCCCTTGTCCTCTTTTTCGCCTATGATGAAGCATGACACCTCTCGGGGTGTGTGAGGGCCCTTGCTCCTATTGGAGCACTTCCCTTCCCTACTATGGTTATTTCTCCGTCTGGCAGTCCTCCCTCCCTCCCCTCCACTCCCTGTCGCTTTCCCCCCCCCATAGGAACTGCATACCCTTTTGTGTACAGACATTGAGTAGGGCATGTATGCAGGACCTAGATATTAAAAGCCCTTGTCCCCCTTCGGTTTACACAATGCTCACTTCATAGACAGGAGAGAATGGCATTGCAACATGTGCAGATATCATGTTGAATAAAAATTTTCTATAACAGATGTCTGAACTCCGAATCTAAACATGGGCAAATACATAAGAGATGCAACAAGGTTACCAAGTGGTAGGAGCACAGTCAGCAGGTTTACAAGACTGGCTGGTCGACCCATTTATGTAGAAGGTCAAGGGAGGGACAGCGGCCTGAGTGAATATACATTGGACAGGGAGGGGAAAGCAGCCTGAGCGAAGCTACATTACACTGGCTTTATAGTAGGCTTTGAAGGGATGGGCCAGATAACTCTGTCCTTGACAACTTCTGTAAGAGTTTATTACAAGCCATGCGTGACTTCTTTTGCTGAAATTATGTTTGTCCTGAGTGAAAGATGTTTCTTTTAACACCTTGTTGACCAGCTTCTTGAAATGGGCATGCGACATGTGCATGCAACATTTGTTGACTGCACATACCATCCCCGTCCAACTGCAGGTGGGCTTAAAGCCTGCCTCTGCTTCTCATTTGTTTGTTTCAGTGTCTTTGAAAGATCCTAGTGGTCAATCCTTACTTTGTCCCTCCTTTTTTTGGTTTTTCATTTCCTCCCAAGGAGCAGGGACCAAGTACTGTATCTTTACACTTTGCTTGTTTGGGGGACTATTTTTTATTTCCCTGCTTGTGTATCTTTACGCTTTGCCTGTTTGGGGTACTATTTTTTATTATCCTGCTCGTGTTACACTGTGGGTGCATTCAGTGTGCTGTGGAGACCATGTTTGCCTTTTTTCAGCTTTTCGCTCCGATTGAGCGCGCACTCAGCAGTCCCCCTGGAGCACAAGCAGGGACCGACTTGAGTGCTCCCGATCATCGCCCACTCAGTAGTCCCCCCGGGGGTAAAGCAGGCATCTACTTCTGTGCTCTCTCGTTGTTTTATCCAGTGTTGCCAGATTGGGCGTTTTCATGCACAAATGGGTGAGATTTTTCCTATTTGTCTGGGGAAAAACACCCCGGGTGGGTTAGACAAACTTGGGCAATATTTGCCTCTTTGTGTGCAAAACTAAGTAAATGGCAGCACCATTCCCCTCCCCCCCCACCCCCCAGACACTTGGAAAAATAAATGCCAATAACTTAAAGAGGGTCGTCAATCATTCGGAATGCGAAGGCACTACCTATGATGGCCCAGCTTCATGTGGATGGCCTGCCCTCAGAGTGACTGGACCAGTGTTGCTGTGATGGGCAGGCCTGTCGTGTTGTTTATTTTGTGATTCCTCTCCCAGAGAAATATTTGTGCTTGGAGTGGTCAGACTTGTCCATGAGGGAGGAGGAGTAAGAAGACTCGAGGGTGATTGACCTGCCCATCAGCCAGAGCCTGACCCTAGACTTTCTTATCCAGCAATTTTCAGGTAATTTCAGGTTTTAGCCCTGCCAAGTGCCATGGTATAATGGGTTAAAATAACACATTCCAGTGCATGTTCCCGCATCACTGCAGTGAAAGGCTAAGTCACGCAAGTAGAAATCCTTAGTGCCTGCTTTGACTCAAGGTGATGTGCCAGTAGGAGCTATCATACCGCACTAATACCCAGAGTGCAGGCAGTGACTGTCAGTCTGGGATTCGAGCACTGGTGAGGTTGCCTTAGATACAACAAGGCTTGTGCTTCTTGATAGGACATGGTTGCATGTGATTAGCCCCCATCATCACCCTCTGCTGTGACTTGAAGTGGCGGTCCTGTGCTCGTCTCACATCAGACCCCTGCCCATTCAGAGCTCTTGTTGACTATTTTATTTTTTTAGTTAAATTCAAGAAACAGTGTGCTGAGGTATTGTATAGCAGATTTGTGAAAGATCACTGAGCTGCTTCTGTGCTCAACGGTCATCGTGCTTTAAAGTAATTTTCTTTTTTCTCATTTATGGAGGTATAATCTGGCCTTTATTGAAGGCAACCCTATTATGATTTATGTTAAATACACTCATAGTCATTCTTGTTTACTTTATTTTCGTAGTGTTGAGCCATATAGCATTTTCTCTATGATGTGAACGTTTAAGGTGTTGAGAATTATCTTTAGGGCGGCACTTTCCCTAAGCTCTTATCCTTGCCATCTGGAGTAGCAAGCTATGTCATTACTCTTTTGGTTCTGTTGTGTGAGTAAAATGTTGTTCCTCAACTGGCTCAAAGTAATAGTGGTTGGTGACATGCAGTGCTTTCTATCAATGTTATCTACTTCAGCTAGTATGCTACTCAAAGTGTTACACATAAGGTACTGAAGTGTCACACATAAACACACTGAGAATATGGAAATGTATCACATAAGTAAAGCAAAACCATGGCAGCTACGATGATTCTTCCTGTCACAAACACTCTAATTTCATCATTCGAGGGATAACAAATTTGATGTTAGCAATGCCATCTAGTGGCCTAAATGCACAGTTTGAAAGTAGAAAATCTGTGATTAATCCCAGCTTCCCTTCTTGTTGAAATTGCATGATCCTAGTCAAACACTTTATTTTACCGAGCCTCCTTGTTTGTTCATTGTCACAGAAGCAAGACCATTCAAATATGTGAGAGTGGGATATCAGCTGTACAAATACTCCCCTTGTGTTTGACTTAATAGCCTATAATGTATGACCATTTATAGTACAAATCTAGGCCACATATAAGGTGCACATGGCCCCTGCCTTGTCTTTAGTTCACTAATAGCATTGTCACTTTAGTATAGTGGGCTTAAAGCCCACCTCTACTTTTCATTTATTTATTTCAGTGTACTTTAAAAAACCTTGCTTGCTAGTGGTCAATCCTTACTTTGTGCCTCCTTTTTTTTTCTTTCGTTTCCTCCCACTTCAGTATATATTCTTTGTGGGCTTAAACCCCGCCTCTGCTTTTCATTTGTTTGTGTTAGTGTTCTTTAAAATTCCTTGCTGCTAGTGGTCAATCCTTACTTTGTCCCTCCTTTTTATGATCTTTCGTTTCCTCCCACAGAGCATGGACCAAGTACTGTATCTTTATGCTTTGCTTGTTTGGGGCACTATTTTTTATTTCCCTGCTCATTTTATTTAGCTTCAGGCATTTGATCATGACAGGATCCGGAACGTGCTACTGCAGCCACGTGACGGCGCATGCCGCCGGCACTAGGGCAATCCGGTGAGGTGCGGTATGCTAGGCTCGCACTGCTACTCTGCGTGCTGCGAATGCATATCTCCTCTGTAGGGGAGACATTTTCCATCTGTTGTTGCTCCTGACTCTCTGTAATCCCAAAATATTGGGAGGTTCGCGCTCTGCTTGTTGTGTCTTCTTTTATCGGTTGTGAGCATGACTTTATTTTCACTTTCCTGTAGTTTAGTTCTGGGAGAGCAGCATCAAGCATGAGCGTACTGAGCCCCAGCAGCGTGTTAATGAGATTTCTGCATGCCTGGCAGCCCTTTTGAGAAGGGCTGATTTACTTGTAACTCGCTGCTGTAATTCTGTGATGCAAACATCAATTCCAAACATCTGTTCAACTTGACAACGGATCAGTGTAATAGGCAACCAATTCTTAGGAACTGTTGCATGAGCTTGGCAGCTTCCTAGGGTATGGAGGATTGTTTGAATAGTGGCCTTGGAGGAATCAGGTGTTTTTAAGGAACATTGTCACGCCAATGTCTGTGTGTCTTCCATTTTGCGGCTAGTAAAAAGGGAATGGTGAGGCATGTCTAAAGGCTCAGGAAACATTCACATAGTGTTATTCCTGGATTAATATCAATGTGCCTCTTCAGTGGTGTGTACATGTGCCTTGAAGAATGGACATTTTATTTATTTAATCATTTTTTTGCTTGAGTAGGATACCTAGATGACAAAGGGACCCCCCAGCCCACCAAATCCCTTACATGGTTTCTTGCACAGCATTCCCCTCCTCAATTTCACCAGGTATTTCTTAAGCTCATCATCCTTCCAGTGCAAATCACAGGACAACAAGATTAACAAGCATTTGCAATGCAATAGGTCTCGCATTTCCGAGACTTAGAGCTATTGGTGTTGTAAATGAAACTGTCTTTTATGTATGTGTTTTGTTTGGAGTGTAGTGGATGCGTGTGGAGTGTAAATATGTTGGTTGTCTTGGAAATGTTAGTTGTGCAATTTTGTGTGGTGGAATTGTGTGGAGCCTACTTGTTTCGTGGAATTATGTGGCATAGTGGATAGGAGTAAGAGCTGCGCAGAATAGATAGAAAGCAAGATAGAGAGGGATACACTGTTTGTGTAGGAAGTGTTGAATGACTTTGGCATCTCTGTGAATTTTAGCGCAGAAGTTAAGAAAGAATGTCCAAGTATATTTGCAAAAGGGGAATTGGTGCAGCTGCCTTAAGTGCGTGAGCACCATTAAAGAATGCTGGGCTTTTAAAATAGTTACTGGACCAATATTATATAAGTGGAAATGCCAGCGATTTAACTAGGTAAGTGTTTAAGTATTAATTCTAGGTTAATCAAGTTTTAAACGGGTAATAAACTGCTGATTTTAGTTTTATATTTGACAGAAATGTGAGATAAAAAGTGTTGCACTTTTTACCTCAGTGCATGTTTAGTTCTGCATACATACTGTATGAGTCATTACAATGTGGATTTTGGAACAGCACTGCTAAACATGCTACACCCACTAAGAGGACGTCACCAGGCGAGTCAACAAAACTGTATAGCCTGGCTTGCTGTTTGCTAAAGGAAAGTGTATAATAATTTTTTGTTTAGCACAAAAGCACAGTTATTTATGGCTGAGGAGGAAGAAATAGATTATTAAACATTTTTATCGCGTTTTCGTTTGCACATACTCCTCTCGAAAGTAAGTCCCAACAACGGGTTGCAGTCATGACACGTTAACAATAAAGTCACACAAAATATTCACACAATTTATGCATAATGATCACACTTAAAAACAGAAGTCTGGATTGAAATAGATAACGCCATGTGAAATCTTGTGGAGTAAAATGTTTTCCTTTGACAATTTCGGCTATAAACATTTTGTTTTGCTTTTAACATGATAAAAAAAACTCATGAATTATGCTACCTAGGTTACCACGCTTCTGGTTAATGATGACATTTCACCTCCCCTGCTAAACTGTGTTATGAAGTGCAAACACGAGTACTGTAGAGCACTGGAGGACTGCATGTTAAGAGTCACCCTGGCAGCAAAAACAAGCAGGACACTGAACGCTGGCGGGCTCCGATAATGAATGTCAGCACGAGCAAAGCTGGCGCCCTGCTGTGTTCATTGTGTGGCGCGCCCTATAAAAACAAGCATTTGCAATGCAAATCGGTCTCGCATTTGGGGAGAGTTAGAGCCAGTGCTTTAAGTGGGCCGAGTCCTGCCTACTAGCATAGTGTGTAAGTAGGATGGGGGTAGGTTTATATAAACAACTTCTGTGGGGGCACAGTACACCAAAGCAAATCAATAGACGTACTACAAAATAGTACAATATTGTGTGCCATATCAGCATCATTGCCACAGAAAAAATGGAGGGCGCTGTAACCATTGCCACTTTACCACAGGAATGCAGCAATACTGTATAGCGTGCCAAATCTGTGGGATCGCTTATAATAGTTTGCCAAATTCAACTTATTATTCCTAGAATAACTGAATATATGACGCGATGAATTAACAAACAGTGATATAATGCGGCAAATTCTCATTACAATTGATGGAGCAAGGTTTCAAAATTGAAACTTGCTTGAATGCAATCTTCCTCATAGTATTAATTTATTAAACTTGTACTGTCAAATACTAATACTTGCATTCACGAATACAAAAGGGATAGATGCTTGCCTATGTGTTTTACTAATGAATAACGCTTGTCCATAACTTAAAATGGCCGCTAAAGCGCGGGTACTTCTCTGCGCATGTCGCAACCTGATCACATGGTGTGACGTCTTTCTTTGCTTGGTGGGAAACTTCTGCTTCTGCGCAGTGTACGTTAAAATGGCCGTTCAATGTTCTCACATGCTTAAGCTTGCTCTCATGTTATTATTAAATTGTCGTTTTCTTAACGCTGCTAATGCAGGGTAGTATTATGATTAAATGGGAATAGAGTTAGGGAAAGTGGGTATACAGTGAAACGTTTTATTTGTGATTTTAATATTTTCCTCTTGCACTTTTAGTAATTCGTAAACTTGGGATTGGGTTGGTGACTTGAAACTCGAGAGACAGAGGGTTCTGCGCATGTGTCCTGTATGACTGCCAAAATGAAGTCAACTTGGACGTCTCACAAGGCCATGACCTATTGTCCGAAGATGATGTACCCAATGTATCCGGCGGATAAAATGTTGCTCTTATCCTGTAAAATGTATAACATTTGTCGTGAGAACGGGTGGGAAATAAAGTAAATGTATTAATTTGAAGGGGCGGGAACGTAAATACAATAGGCTTCACAAATTAAGCCAAATTTGTCATGGTGCGAGAATCCACCTCCTGTCCCTGCCCAATCAGAAGTAGTGGTCTCATATTTTAGCAACATTAAGGGGAGGTACATGGGCGTAGAAGGGTATAATAGAATATAGCATTAGTAATTAGTTAGCACAGTCTCTCAGAACATACAGAAGAGCTCCAGGCTGCCATGCTGATCGATTGCTGACTGAATCCCTGTCCGGAAGAGGTCCTGAGGAGGGGGCGGCGGAGTCCATTAGACGGGAGAATCGAGGAGAAGTCGAGTGCCAGAGAGGGGAACGGCGCAGGCGTCGTTGTAGAGAGGTCACCAGTCCTGTCCTGATCCTGAAGGAGGTCCTTGCCTTTCATCCTTCCAGGGTCCTATTCTTTCAAACTCTTTGGCTAAGGGGTTTGGTTCTCGCATTTAGGTAACTATAATGCAACCTTTAGTTGCGCTGCTGTCTCTATCCTCTCATATTTCCTTAAACACTGTCATTTATTAGCAAATTTGTTCCTATGCTTCTTCTTGGGTATTCTGATCAAATACCGTATTTTCTGTATTTTACTCTGCTAAAACTTTAAATAAACATTTTAAAACTTCCTGACTCAGTGGTTATTTCAGGATTATGTACTATAGTGAATGTCACTCATTTTAAACTTCCCAAATTAGCAAAGGATCCATTGGTAAGTTATTACTCTTCAATCAGAAGGTAATTGGTAGCAGGGATTTTTGATATAAGAGTATATCTGACACCCAGCGTATTAGCGTAGTGTGAATGTATGGGCCTAAGTGAGTATATGGTGTATGTATGCTGTTTGCTAATATCGCGCTGGATCAGTTTTCTGGTAAGCAGAGGACGGTTAGTGTTACTCTTTGTTAATTGGGTAATGAGAATTTTTGTATTTTTATGAACTAACATTCCGCTTAAAAGTTTTGTTTTATGTTGTCTAGAAATCCCCGGGGAAAAGAATAGCGGGTGGCAAGTGGAAGCCATACTGCAGTGAGGTTATCTGTCAGGCAGAAATAGTACTGAGAAGTTAAGCAGGACTTCAAGTACTGGTTAGGGACTCTATGCGTGTGAGAAAATAGCAAAAAGGGTACGCTGATAAAAATTCGATGTTATATCACCTAGTAAGGGTAACATTGGAGAAGTAACAGGTACTTCTGGAGCTTGTGTGAAGAGTAGACGGAAGGGTTTTACTCGTAGTGTATGTTTTAGTAAACGGAAGGTTTTACTAAGAGTGAGAGAAACTATCTTTTCGAAATTAGTGGAAACTGGCACGATAGCGAATGTTTTACGTTGTTACTGAAATTTAATTAAGATTTATAGAGAAAATAAGTTTGCGTAAATTTTGTAAAGGGAGGGTCAGTTGCCGGAGAGGGAGCTGACGTCACAAAACGCCGCGCTGTGGTAGGTTGAAGCAGCGGGTGTGGAGAGACTCTTGTAAAGGAGGGGTCAGTAGTCAGGAGTGGTACTGACGTCACAGGTGCCGCGCTGGGATTGGTTAAACCAGTGAGGACAGAAAAGAGCAAATTGTAAAGGAGGGGTTGACAGAGAAAACGTCACCAAAAGGCAGCGCAAGGATTGGCTTAGAAATAAAAGTTAGCAGACATTTGATTCGTTGAGAGTTTAGAAGCAAAATTCTAAGTGGATAAGAATTGCATGTTAAAACGCGATCCGACTTTAACAGGGAATCGTCCAGATAGGAGATTTTTAGGGTTTGCAGAATATAATTTTATACACCGAAGATTAGATAGAATGTACGGAGAAAGAAGGAAAATGTCATTCTTACAAAAGATTAAGAATTATTTCAAAAAGGACAAACCAATCAAAACTAGGGAAGGAATTATTATTCCACCAGCTAAAACGCCAGCATCATACATGATGATGGAGAGAGGTTATCATACTTGTGTATGGATGGAGAATTGGATAGAATACACCAAAAATGATGGAGTATTAACATTTCCTGAAAATGGCACGTTCAATGGGCGAATTCTTCAAAATTTGAGATTAAGGATGAATGATTTAGAACCCAGACCTAGATTAACTCAATACGAAGCCTTAGAAGAGTGGGAAACTGAGGCATTTGAACGTGACCGATCTAGAAGTAATAAAAGTTACCCAGGATTTTATCCTAGATATTTACGTGAGTCTAGAGAAGGTCAGATGAAACAATGGAGAAGGGCAATGATTACAGAGGGACTGTATCCATTATTCACAGAAGGAGAGAAAACAGGAGGCAAATGTACAGAAAAGACAAAACATTTCATGAGAAATGAGGATTCAGAAGATGAATTTATGGAAGAAATGTTAAGAAATCCCCCACCATATCAGGAAGGGACAAGTGGATGCCCTCCTAGCGCACCACCACAAACTCCAATGGTACCAAAGGTAATACATGAATTTACCCCGACTAGAATTCTTCATGACAAAGAAAAGGAAGCTTTAGAAAAGACCAGAGCAGAATTAGTACGGAAAATAACTCAGATAAAAGTACATCCTGATTCATTAACTATTCCGGTAACAATTGGTCCAGTAGTTCCATTATATGGTACTCAAGGAAACTGCCCTCCATTAATACCTGTAACAACTCCTATGAATACTCCTGTAAATCCTTCCCAACATGAAACTCCAGTAATAATTGAAGATCAATTTAGTGATTGTGATTCCACAATATCACTCATGGACTTGCCTATTAGAGGTCCAGTAAAGGGCACTCCTAGGAAAGAGGTACCTGAAGGTTCAAAAGATGTGAGTTTAATAACTTCATCAGGGGCAAAGAGTGCCACCATAGTAACACCTGAAGATCTAGAAAGATGGGTACAAGGGTCAGTTAAACAGTGCGCACCTACAAAAGTACTGGATATCCATAAATTGAAAGTGGAATTAGAAGAAATAATAGCAGGAAATGTAGGAGTAGAACGCTTAAATTCCTATGATGAAGAAGAATTATTGTTCCTGTGTAGGAGTATCACTAGAAATGTGAGGATATTTCATGAAAAACTGTCCAATCTAGCACTACAGATGGGAATTGAAATAGGGAGATCCAAAGTCCTACAGAAACCCTATAGAGCAGAATTTTCAGACAAAGATTTAGAAAACATGAATGCATCTGGAAGAAGACTACAAATAAGAGAATTAATGTTAGTCTTACAAAAATGGGGAGATCTAGATAAATGGAGATCTAGGTGGGCCAAGAAAAAGGAGGAGGCAAGAACAAGTAGAACAGCATCTGAATATGTGATGAAAGAAGTAGGAAAAGCAGATCAAATGTATCCCATGCGAGAAGTAGCGGGAGGAGGATATGTACATGTCCCATGGAGCAGACAGGATATTTTATCATTTACAAATGATTTTCCAAAGCTGAGGGAAAAGCCAATTGAATGGTACAAGCAGGTTGAAAGGTTTGTAAAAGTGTCAAAGGTGTTGTTGAAGGATTTGGATGGTCTGTTTGACATAGTGGTACCTGCCGATTTATGGACAGATTGTAAGATCACAGTGGATTGGCCAAGTGATGAGTATCCCAGAGATCCAAAGACAGGTGCCCCGGCAAGTGAGGTGATGAAAAAGTATCAGCAGGTGATAACATACCTGAAAGGAAAGATACCCCGAAAGAAACAGATTGGGTAAAAATAGATCGAACTACCCAAGAAGCCAGTGAAACAGTACATTCTTACTATGAGCGCCTTTTACAGGTGTTTAAACAGTATAGTGGATTTGAGGACATTGGAGACAAAAACATGAGTCAGTTTGTGTATCGATTTGTTTATGGTCTGAAGCCAGAGATTTGCCAGATGATTAAACAACACATGCTGTGCTGGCAAGGGAAACCTATTGATGAGATTCTGAAATATGCTAAATATTATGGAGACGATATTGAGGATAGACACAAGAAATTGCAGGAAAAGGTGATGTGGCTCAGGTGAAAATGGCAGAGAAGCAGGGGATTAATTTGGAAAACCCGAGTGAAAATCAAGGAAAAGAGTCGGGAACGAGTGGTGATACTGGGAATGGTGGAAAATTTAGAGGACGAATGAGTAGAGAAGAAGCTAAAAAGAAATTCCCTTGTCATGGATGCGGAAAATTGGGGCATTGGAAGGACGAGTGTAAAAAGGTTCGAAATAATAATGGCCCAAGTCAAAACTTAAATCAACAGACACAGAATGACTCACAGCAGGGTGTAAATTAAGCCTGGGCGTAGTTCGCGAAGTGGCGCTACGCGAAGCTACGCAAAGTGCAGTTCGCACTACGCGAGCTACGCGTAGCACTACGCAAACTGTGTAGTGGGCTGTTCGCAATGATTGCACAGTGCCGGATGCTTGTCCGCACTGTGCAATCATTGAAAACGGCATCTTGCACAGTGCGAGCTGTCTTTTACTGCTACTCGAGTAGATTTTTACTCGAGCGGCAGCTTTCTCAACGCGGACTGGTAGTTTCTCATCGCGAGCGGTCGCGAGCATATGCGACCACTCGCAATGAGAAACCTGACCTCCCGCGTTGAGAATCTCGCCGGGAGGTTTATTTTCCACGCTCGCGATCGGCAACTTGATGTTGCTGATCGCGAACGAGAAAAGTCTCGCCGGGATGTCATTTTGCTTGCTCGCGGTCGCCAACTTGACGTTGAGGACCGCGAGCAAGCAAAAAATGACCGCTGCACTACGCTACGCTACGCTACGCTACGCGTATTTGCACTGTGCTACGTGCAATTCGCGTTGTGCGAAGTAGCGCAAACTACGCGAGCATAGCGTAGTGCTTTGCCCAGGGTTAGTGTAAATCCCCAGAGTCAGTTGCCACCTCCACCTGTTCAGGGTAATGTAAGCAGAGCAAAGCACGGTACAGACATCGGATACCCAGGAGGAAGTGGTAAGAATGATTATATGACATCGCAATTTCTTTTGCAGGAAAATTACAGCGAAAACTACTCATGACGGTGCCTGGGAGAGGGGAAGAAGGAGTGCGTACTTGGCGCATCCTTACAGGTAGATCAGTCTGGTCCATTTGTTGAAGGAAATGTGAAAGGTAATGATATTACTTTCCTTTTGGACACTGGTGCTACCAGGTCTACTGTGAGATCAGCAGACATCCCAGACCTTCCTCTCTCTGGTGAAGATATCCAAGTAGTAGGGGTAGCTAATCAAAGGATTAGAACACCTCTTACCGAACCAATGGAAGTAAAAATTGGAAACTTCAGAGAAATGCACCAATTTGTAGTGTGCGATTCTAGCCCCGTGAATTTGTTAGGTAGGGATTTATTGTGCAAGATGAATTGTACAATTTTCTGCACACCGGATGGTGTGGCAGTTCAAACACCAGATGAAGACCATGTATATAAAATTATGGTTGCGAAACAAGGGACAGAAATAGACGAAATGTTCTCTTTGATAACAAAAGATGAGTTGCCAGATGAATTAAAAGGTACAGTAAACCAAATAGTATGGGATTTCACTGGAAGAGAAGCAGGACTTATGGCAAAAATAGATCCAGTTCAAATTACGGTAAAAGAAGGTGCAATTTTCCCCAATACTAAACAATACAAAATGAGTGCAGAAGTAAAGGCAGGAGTCATTGAAGAAATAAATCGAATGGTAAAACAAAACATTCTGAAAGAAGTAATGAGTAGCCCATGCAATTCACCGATCATGGGATTAAAGAAACCTAGTGGGAAATATAGGATTGTTCAGGACCTGAGGAAAATAAATAAGATTGTAGAACCATGTTGTCCTATAGTACCAAATCCTGCTGTGATACTGTACCAGATTCCTTGGAATGCAGGATGGTTCACAGTAATTGACTTATGTCAAGCATTCTTCTCAATACCACTACATCCAGACAGCCAGTATCTTTTCTCATTTAAATTTGAGAATAAAGTCTATGTGTGGAATCGTGTTCCTCAAGGGTACACAGAAAGTCCTTCCATCTTCAACCAGATACTGAAAAAGTGCCTTGAAAAACTAGTGATGCCAGGAAGCTCAGTTTTAGTTCAATATATCGACGACCTATTAGTGGCGTCGACCACCAGAGAAGACTGTGTTGTTGATTCCATTGCATTATTAAATCTTTTGGCTGAGGAAGGGCATAAAGTCTCACCTGAAAAGTTACAGTTTTGCAGAACAGCTGTTAAATATCTGGGACATCAAATTGAGAGGGGAAAAAGAAGAATAACCTCTGAAAGAGTAGAATTAATAAAAAGAATGCAGATGCCTGTAACCCAAAGACAAGTACGAATGTTCCTAGGAATAGTGGGATACTGTCGACAATGGATAGCAAATTTTTCCATGTTGGCTAAACCCCTAATTAACATGACAAAAAAGAAAGCAAAAGATCCTGTTGAGTGGGAGGATGAAAGTGTAGAAGCTTTTGTAAAATTGAGAAACGCTCTTTGTTCAGCACCTGCCTTAGGCATGCCTGATTATAAAAGAGAATTTGCATTATTCTGTCAAGAAAGAGAAAATTGTGCACTTTCTGTCCTAACTCAAAGACATGGACTAGACAGACGTCCTATAGCATATTTTTTGGCTACTTTGGACCCAGTAGCAGCTGCGTTGCCAGGATGTTTAAAAGCAGTAGCAGCAACTTGTTTGAGCATTGAACAAAGCGAGTCAATTGTAATGGGACACCCCGTAAAAGTGTATGTTCCACATGCAGTCGTGATTCTGTTGACCAGAACTCGAACTCAGCATCTTACTCCTAGTCGGCTGACTAAATATGAGAGAATAATAATGGGTGCTGAAAATGTGACCATGGTAAGGTGTACGATAATAAATCCAGCAACCTTACTGCCAGACCCATATCACGAAACAAATAAAGATGATGAAGAAAATGAACATGATTGTATACAGATTACAGAATTATGTACAAAACCACGCCCAGACATTGAGGAACAGCCTCTTAAAAAGCCAGACCAGGAGCTATTTGTTGATGGATCATGTCAAAGACATGAAGATGATAAACTAACTGCAGCATATGCAGTATGTGAATTAACTGGAATAGTCGAAGCATCCTATTTACCAGGAGTCAAATCTGCACAAGTAGCTGAATTGATTGCATTAATAAAAGCTTGCAAAATTGGGAGGAATCAGAGAGTAACTATATTTACTGATAGTCAATATGGTTACGGGGTCGTGCATGATTTTGGCCAACTGTGGATGCAGAGGGATTTCATGACTTCTTCAGGATCCCCCATTAAAAATGGACAATTTGTAAGGGAATTGCTGGAAGCAATACAATCACCAAAAGAATTGGCTGTGGTGAAATGTGCCGCACACCAGTCAGGAGATGACTGGGTGGTAGTCGGCAACAGATATGCTGATCTGGTGGCTCAATATTGTGCCAAAACCAGAACGTCAGTAAATAAGAGGGTGGAAAGAATGGGAATCAGCTGCCAACTTATGCTGTATATGCCACCAGAAACGTGGAATGAGGTGAAGAAATTGCAAGATGAAGTCGAGGAAAGTGAAAAGAATTTGTGGATTAAAGTAGGTTGTTCACAAAGAGGAGATGATGAAGTGTGGATCAGTGCAGATGGCAGACCAGTAATGCCAGACTGTTTACTCTCACAAATGGCTAGAATGTATCATGGAGACACACACATAGGGAGAGATGCAATGATTAGGCTGTTCAGACAAAATTGGTACAATCCCAAATTCAGAGCTGTCGCAGAGAGTCTTTGCCAGAGATGTCTAACTTGCCAAATGCACAATCCAGGCAGGAAAACGATAATTGGGTTTGGGAAGATCGGGAAGGCAGAGGGTCCATTCATAAGACTACAGTTCGACTTCGTACAGTTACCACCATGCAGAGGGCTGAAATACGTACTAGTCATAGTGTGTCTGTTTTCAAAGTGGGTGGAGGCTTATCCAACTAGGAGAAATGACAGCATTACAGTTACAAAACTGTTACTACGAGAGCTCATACCTAGATTTGGTTTCCCAGTATCTTTGGAATCAGATAGAGGAAAACACTTTAACAGCGAAGTGATCAAACTGATCTGTGAAGCATTTCAAATAAAACAGAAATTGCACTGTGCATATCGCCCAGAGGCTTCTGGAGTGGTTGAACAATTGAATGGCACTATAAAGTCAAGACTGGGAAAAATGTGTGCATCAACATCATTAGAGTGGCCAGACGCACTGCCACTTGTTTTGATGGGAATAAGAAGCATTCCTGATAGAACGACAGGATTGAGCCCACATGAAATTATGATGGGAAGAGCAATGAGACAAACACATGTTCCCACAAACAAATTGGTAAATATTTCTGATGATATGGTTCTGGATTATTGCAAAGGATTGGCTGACCTCGTGCGTTCTGTCTCTCATCAGGTTGGAGAAGACGCAGTTTCCAGGCAGCCTGAACTAGAACATGATCTGAATCCTGGTGATTGGGTGGTAGTGAAGAATCACACCAGAGAAACGTGTCTATCACCCAGGTGGAGCAGACCTTGTCAAGTCATATTGACCACCAACACAGCAGTGAAGTGTGCAAGATTTCCTAATTGGATTCACGTAAGCCACACCAAGAGAGTACCAGAACCTGAAGAAGAGAATCTACCGACAACACCAGTCACTGAAGAAGCTGAAGGTTGCCCAGCTGAAGAATCTCAAGCTAGAGGTTCGAGAGAAGCTGACGGAGAACAACCGAGCACAAGTCAGGATTGGATACCAGTGGTAGAAGTACCTGAAGTATACTACAGAACAAGAAATCAAACAAAATTGCGAGAAATTGAAGAAGATCAAATAGGGGAAGAAGAAACAGTTCAAGATCAAGAAGACAAGACAGTAAAAGATCTTGAACTAAATCAGATAGGGAAAGAAAATTGGACTCAAAACAGTGAAGATTTAATAAACTTTGAAGAGGGTCAGACAGGTCTAGAAGAAGCAGGTCAGGCTGCAGAAGTTCACAGTGCAATAAGCCCTGATCAGAAGCAGTTAGATCAAGAAAAGTACACAGAAGAAGAAAACGTTGAAAAACATGAACTTGAAGAAATAAACAAAGAACAAAGTCAACTGTTTGGAACTCACAGTGGTGCTGTTACAGAAAAACCAATCAGACCTGAAAAAGAACAAACAAAAGAAGCAGTAAACAAAGAAAATAAAGAAGTACAAAGCAGTGAAAATATCGAGACCACTGAAGACGAAAACAGAGAAACAGTGCCAACAAAGAAAACAAGAAAAGGAGACCATTGGCCAAGTGTCATTAAAAGAGTAAAGTACCACATAACAACCAGAAATGAAGATCCAGAACAAGTACCTGAAGTGACAAGTCAAACAGAACAAGAGAAAAAGTCAGGAAAAAGAAGAAGTAAAAGACTGAGACTTGGGAATAACAAATTCAAGGGTCCTGACTGGACTTATATCATTCTTGAAGATTTTGAAAATTCAGAGTCAAGTGACAGTGGTGACGAAGGAACAAGTGCAGAACTAACTTACGAAGAAGAAACAAGACCACCCTGACTAAGCAAAAGAATCCGCTGAAGAAAAGGAATAGAGATAAGAAGAGCAATCTTCCTTGTCGAAAAATGCCTGATGATAGAGTTATTGGGAGACCAAAACGAAATTGTTGTAGGAGATGCTGTGCAATCTGCATCTGTAGTCTAGTATTGGTGCTTATAGTATGGTTAGTCCTGATTGTAGCAGTTCCTTACCTTATGATAATAGATAAGAAGATTAATAATGACACCAAAGGGAGGACAGCAAACATGAAGGGCAATAGAGTAGAACTAATGACAGAAGATGAGGCAGAAATTCATCATGAAATAGCTGATAACGACACTAGTTTAAATGTTTTCACAAAGTTATTATTTCAGTATGTAGACACAATGGAAGTTAGTAATTGTTATGTATGTATGAAATTACCTGAATCAGTAGCAGAAGGATTAACATACCATCATTTACCACTGACATATGGCATCTCATGTAGTGTAGTAACAAGTTTATTTTATAGAACAGGTAGACTACAGTATTATTATTCAAACTTAGATGTGATATTTTCTGAGGTTCCGATTCGCAAGAGTATGAACCCCGTGCTTAGTAGTCAAGACACACAGTTTATGGGAGAGTTTTTCTTAACAATGAAATCAATAGACATAACACATGCACATAGACACAATCTAACATGTTCTTTATTAGAAGAAGAGAAGATATTTTTGAATTTAGTAGAGAATAGAAGACAAGATTTTCAAAAGAAAGCTACAGAGCATAAGGCTCATTTACCACCTTGGGCGGAAAAAGAAGGGAGTTACACACCTGGCAAGGCTCAAGCTGCTATGGCTCTGGATTTCGAAAAGAACGGGAAAATTTGTCTACATAGGTTAAAGACTGACCATAACAATGTTTTCATCGGTACCAGTGAATGTGAACACAATTTTTTAATTTTGGGAGGTTGGGGACTCAAAGGAGGAACAGATTCAGTTTTTCCTGGAATCTATTATGTATGTGGGAATAAGGCTTACTTTAGGCTTCCTGCACGGTGGTATGGAAGTTGTTATTTTGGAATAGTTTTTCCAAAAATATACCACGTAAAAAGAAACACTGGGAGCAATGAAAACAATGGCGAATTAATACGTAGTAAAAGAGCTAGTTTTTCTGAAATAGTAGGTGATATATTTGGTGCATTGATACCTTCAGTGGGAATAATTCTGAACTCAAGGAAAATATGTAAATTGTCTACAGTGGTTGATCGTTTATCAACGGATACTGCTGGAGGTTTTCTTATGATTAATATGGAAATGGTTGCTATTAGATCTATGGTGATGCAAAATCGACTTGCTCTTGACATTCTATTGGCAAAAGAGGGAGGAGTCTGTAAATTATTGAGAACGAAACACTGTTGCACTTTTTCAACATCAACATCAAAATAACTTTATTTCGCCTACCAAAATGGTGGCATAAAAAGTATACTAAAAACAGTTACATTATAGCACAGTCAAATATTTACAATTTTACATAACAAACCCAGTAATATAAAACCAATTGATCTCATAATCTTATACATAAGTCCATCCTTGAGTAAATATATCAAATAACAGATTAAAAAGTCAATCTTCTCTTCTTCAATGCTAACAGGAAAAAGGACGCCAGTGAAAAACATGTAAAAGGGTCAGACAATAGCTGTAAGTAAAAAGGGCCACACGACACTGTCTAAAATTCATCTTGCGTATAAGAGGGATAATAAACCTTTTTCTTTGTTCCTGATAAAATTTACAAAAAATAAAAAGTGAAGATTATTCTGAATAGATAAATCATCACATGTGCAAAGAGGCAATTCAGAAAGTGCATACATTTTTGATGGAAATCCTAACATCAAAGGGATATAATTTAACCGAAATCTCACTAATATGAATCTATGTTGCTGGTTAGTGACAAAAGACAGATAAGTTGTATTAGAATCCAGTGACGTAATACTTGGAACAGCAGAAAATGTTCTAACAGTTGTCAGGCTAAAATTAGCGTTCTGCCTCCTTACTTGTAATCTAGACAGTAATTGGTATTTTAACTCTTTCTTTGAAACAGAGCAACATGACACAGGGTTAGTATACAATTCATGTAACCCAACTGCCTTAAGTGTGGATTCTACATAACATATCCATCTAATCCTACTAGCCCCATCTAACTTCTGGACATCATTTATTATATCTCTAGTCAGCGCAAGAGTGTCCTTACGCCAAATCGAATGCCACAATAAAACAGGTGAAATAGAGATTTTGTCACAGATATAAGGGACATCTAATTCAGTGTGACAAATAAAATTAGAACAGGATTTGGGTAAGGAAACTAATTTCTTCAAAAAGGTATCCTCAATCATTTGTAGTTTCGAGCAATCTACAACACCCCACACTGCTGCTCCATATGTTGCAACAGATACACTTTTAGCCTGATAGACTTTCTTTATAGTTTCAATCGGTTTCGATCCAATCTTTTTACAAATTTACTAAGGGCCCCAATAGTCTTCTCCATCTGCAGACACCTATTTTCAATCATAGACTTCCAATTACATTGTCCATTAAACACAATCCCCAAATAATTAAAAGAATCTACCACTTCCATTTTACCCCCTTCAATATGGATATTGGGCTGTTTCCTCTGTTTAGCACCTGCCACTAACACAAAAGATTTGGAAAAATTAATTCTCATATCCAGATCGTTCATAAATTTAATATACTCCCTTACTATCCGGCGCAGTGCATTACCAGTGCGAGCTAAGATCACTGCGTCATCCGCATAGAGGAGTAGAGGTACCTGCATAGACTTAATGTAAGGGACATCTGGAGTAATACCAATTAGGGCAGATTCAACAGCATTGGTATACAATGAAAATAAAAAGGGGGCAAGGACGCACCCCTGGCGTACACCTCTTGCAATTTTAAAATGTCTCGTACACTCACCTTTTTCCCAAAACGAACAGAGGCTGAGGCCCCACTATACAAATCCTGGATAATACGTATGATCTGGATCTCAACTCCCATTGCCTCCATGATCTGCCACAGCCTATGCTGTGCCACGCAGTCAAAGGCTGCGGACAGATCCATGAAGGCAAGATACAAGTGGCCATTTTTGCAGCCGTATATTTTGCTATTATCAGGTTCAAGTTCAGGCACTGATCCACCGTTCCTTTCCCTTTCCTAAAACCATATTGAGTAGGGATAATAATATTCTTCTCCATTGCCCAGACCTCGAGTCTATTTAAAAGGAGCCGTCCCATTAATTTTGCTGTGGAATCTATCAAAGATATCGGCCTGTAATTGATTGGCAATGTCCTATCTCCCTTTTATAGATTGGGACAATTACAGTCGTTTTCCACGACTGGGGTGCTCCAGTTTGAGAAATATTGTTAAAAACATTAGTTAGAAGCGGAGCCCAAAGGTCTTGATTGTCTAAAAAAGGTCGATCGGAACACCGTCCGGCCCTGGTGCCTTCCCTCGTTTACATTGGCTGAGAGCGTATTTAGTTTCGTCTACTGTAAACCAAACATCTATTCCTACGTTATCAGAGCCAGGAGGCGGAGGCTGAATAGATACCTCCTCCAAGGCCCCAAACAAAGCTTCAAAATGTGTGACCCAATCCTCCTCAAGAACATGACTATCTAAAGATATAGTCAATTCGTCTTTTAAAAAGGGTGCATTTATTACAGACCAAAATGCCTGTGAACTTTTTATTAGGACAGCTTCATATAGGCTGTCCCACCATTCTTCTTTTAGAGCGTTTTGCCTTACCCTTCTGGCTTCCTTATAGACCTGCCGTAGAGATGTAATCAGATGCTGGTTACGTGGTATTACTTTAAGGGCCACATGTAGATTTCCAAGTGCAGTTCGGCAATCTTCATCAAACCAAGTACAAGTCTTAGGGGATCTATTACGTATGGAGCACATAAGGTTAAACTTAACTTCCCTCAGTATCAGTTCAAAAGCATTGACCATTCCATCAGTGATTGAGGGATCTAGGCATAGCCTTATCTCTAAGGCACACTTCCTACCTATTGTAACCAAAAATTTCTCTGGGTCAACTTTCTCCCATTTCAGGACGATCCCATTTACCCTTCCAATCACTGGTACTATGGGGAGGTTTAAACGACATTCCCTTTTTTTAAGGAAGAGATAAAAAAGTGATCGCCGCATGGTCACTAAAAACATAGAATTTAATCTGTAGCGGGGAAAAATATTTCCTTATAGAATTAGAGACCAGAATATAGTCAAGTGTAGAAGAGGAGGTACGACTAATAAAGGTACAGTCTAAGTGCCCAGTTGAGGTATCAATAGTATTTAAAAACACAAGGTTCCTAGTGATGAGTAGTCTATTTAGCCCAGAACCATAATCAGTATGGTCAAAATGTAAGACACAGTCCCCATCATCATCTAGTATCCCACATGCCGGAGTATCTACTTTATCACATGGATGAGCATTATAGTCGCCAAGCCAGATTATATCACAGGGTTTGCTAAGTGTTTTCTCTAAATTAGCAATATCCCTTTCTAGTGGTGCCAATATCGCAACTTGGTTATTACCAAAATTATTATTGTAGAAATTTACAAGTAGCCAATATTTATCAGCACCCTGCTCCAAGACTATAATGTGATAAAATGATGATGTATTTAAAAATCGTTTTACTTTTAATGGGAAGCTATTAGAAAGTAAGGTTAACAAACCTCCCTTAGCGGCCCGATACCGACGGTTTTGCTGGCGTATGATATGAACAGTACCCATTAAGATGTATTGAATTAATTTCCCAGGTTTCCTGTAGACACACTATATCCTTAGATGTTATAAGGGAAAGCCACTCATTATTTGCTTTCTTTTGGTTAAACCCAGCAATGTTCCACGACATCACTGCTACGGAAGACGTAGAACAATCTATATGAGGCGTAGTCTGGGGCACAGTCAAACCAGATACCTTCGTTTTTGGATGTGTATGGGTGTCCACAGTTAAAACAGAAACTACAGGTGATATAAATTCCAAGACTAAATCAGCTGACTCTATATGTGATGAGGTCTGCCCTGTCAGTCAATCACAGTCTTGCATACCGTCCAATGTAGAAAAACGGTTACTAAGAGAGAGAGGTAAAACTGTTGAGGTAGCACATAAGTTAGGAACAGGATACCCAAGTCTATTACTCACATTCCTTCTATTTGACGAAGCCTCTAGAAAGTTGTGCGGTTTATAAAAAAAACAAGTGGAAGTGCACAGATTTCTGAATGGGGTGAAGGAAAACTTGGCAAAACAGATAGTAACTGCCCCACCACATTTTGGTTGTCAAAATTAATAATAATGCAATCCCCTTTAAAAGTTTTGGGGCCTTACCTATCCAGTTAACTCTCCTGGCCATAATCACATGTCCATATATGTTATAGTTGTCACCCGCACAATTAGTAAGCCAATACTGGGCTTTATGGATCAGCTGTTCAGTAGATTCTATTTGCTTTAATTTTAATGCCGGTACATTAGCCAAAACAATCACATATGGGCAAGCTGCTGGCGGAAGATCTATCCTGTCTCTAGCATTCAGGCCCTCAGCAGAATGATGAACAGCCCCCTCCCACAGGTAATTGTGGTTCCCTTTTCTGAATTCACTGTATTTAGCAAGGGGTAGGCAGGAAAGTATCCACTAATGGCCGGGATGCGTTACGTGTACTTCTAAAATGAGATAGGGGATTGTATATATTTGCATGACTATTTTGCAAAGAATAAAACCGGTCATTCGAATCACTCAAATTCGCTTGGGAATCGCCATGTATCAAGGTGACACTCTCTTTGGGTGCCACCAATTGGGCTTGCGCCCCTACCAAAATCTGTGGGGCATCACTACCCAAATTATCCACCAGCACATGAGGAACCGCACCTGAGGTCAATCTTACTTCCTCATTTAGCTGATTACCCCTTACGGGATTTTGTTTTGATAAAAACATTGCCTCCAAAGAGTTTAGCTTTTCCTCAATTAAAGATAGTTTACACGTTAGAGGAGTTAAAAGTGTAGAAACCATTAATTCAATTTTATTTAAAAAGGCAAAATCATGGGCAGAGTCATTTACCACTGGGATTTGCTGATTAAGTTGCATATTAAGAGCCTTAGCCATGACCTTAGACCTTGTAATTCGCATCGTTTTGGGGGAGATAAACAAGAACCCCCACATGTTTCTCCAGACGAGTCCTTTTCATTGTTCGTTGCTTTAATGGCCCTCCTCCTCTTTTCTTTACAATGGAGGGTACAAAATTACTATTCTGTGGGAATATTGGTATGGTCTGCCCCTGAGACACAGACTGACAACCTGTCGTATCATCAGATAACGTGGGCTGACCCATAGATATAGGAATGCCCAACCCGCCATCAGACTGCACCAGTTCTGTCACTGATACTAGGGCGTCCAAAGAGTCTTGGGAATCTGCGATAGTTGTTCTTCCTAGCGAACAGCGTTTATGTGCAATATGTGAGTCCAAAGAGAGCCTCCTCTCAGTTAGTTCAATTTCGTGGACAAGGACTGATTCAGCCCTCGTTAGAAAGGCGTCCAGAGTCCCAATTGGTCCACCCATATGTTTTTCTTTACTTCCCTTCCTTTTACTCATAATTCGCTTCTAGTAACTGAATATCACACCCTGTCAGTGAAATTAAGAAAAAACCAAATTCCCAATATAAAGTTTGTTAAACTGTAAACAAGTGTACAATAACAACAATACCTTTCAGTCTCAAACGATCAAACGGTCCAGAGCACAAATATCAGAGAGTTTGCCCAGCCCAGCCTCCTCCGGGCTCCGACGGGCGTGGACGGGCCCGCCCTTGGCCCGGGCTTCGCCGCGCGCGCTCCCGCGCTGCGGGACAGCGCGCTCCTTTCAGCGCGTCCGCGCGCTGAGGATGCTGGTCAGTGGAGTCCCCTCCTGGGGAGAAGAGCGGAAGATGCCTGGAGTCGCTCGCAGTCCCCCTGTCAAGGCGCTACGGTCTGCAGTGCGCCGCGGGACAGCGCGCTCCTTTTCAGCGCGTCCGCGCGCTGAGGATGCTGGTCAGTGGAGTCCCCTCCTGGGGAGAAGAGCGGAAGATGCCTGGAGTCGCTCGCAGTCCCCCTGTCAAGGCGCTACGGTCTGCAGTGCGCCGCGGGACAGCGCGCTCCTTTCAGCGCGTCCGCGCGCTGAGGATGCTGGTCAGTGGAGTCCCCTCCTGGGGAGAAGAGCGGAAGATGCCTGGAGTCGCTCGCAGTCCCCCTGTCAAGGCGCTACGGTCTGCAGTGCGCCGCGGGACAGCGCGCTCCTTTCAGCGCGTCCGGCGCTGAGGATGCTGGTCAGTGGAGTCCCCTCCTGGGGAGAAGAGCGGAAGATGCCTGGAGTCGCTCGCAGTCCCCCTTGTCAAGGCGCTACGGTCTGCAGTGCGCCGCGGGACAGCGCGCTCCTTTTCAGAGCGTCCGCGCGCTGAGGATGCTGGTCAGTGGAGTCCCCTCCTGGGGAGAAGAGCGGAAGATGCCTGGAGTCGCTCGCAGTCCCCCCTGTCAAGGCGCTACGGTCTGTTGCACTTATATTCCTGATAAGAGTGCAGAAATTGGAACGTATATTCAGAACATAACTAAACTTGAGAAGGAACTTAAACCACTGGAAGTTGATAGTGTATGGGAAAGATTGACAAATAGTATATCGTCAATTGGAACCTGGTGTGCTAATATAGGAAAAGGACTTGTAGGTCAATTATTAGTACCCTTAGCAGGCATAGCAATAATAATTTTAGCAATAACAATATGGTGCAAATGCTGTAGAAAGAATGGAACGTATAAAGTGACAGAAAAAGGAAAGAAGAGAAAGAGGGATGAAATCGAATTAGAAGAATGGTGAAGTGATTTATACAAGAAATTGAAAGGAGACTGTAAGAATAGAAAAAGTAAAGATGAGAATGAAACGATTTGCTAGAAGTTGGCATCTGATTGGGGGTAGTGTTTTTGATGGCTCAGAAACGCCATCAGAGAGGGGATTGATGGAGCAAGGTTTCAAAATTGAAACTTGCTTGAATGCAATCTTCCTCATAGTATTAATTTATTAAACTTGTACTGTCAAATACTAATACTTGCATTCACGAATACAAAAGGGATAGATGCTTGCCTATGTGTTTTACTAATGAATAACGCTTGTCCATAACTTAAAATGGCCGCTAAAGCGCGGGTACTTCTCTGCGCATGTCGCAACCTGATCACATGGTGTGACGTCTTTCTTTGCTTGGTGGGAAACTTCTGCTTCTGCGCAGTGTACGTTAAAATGGCCATTCAATGTTCTCACATGCTTAAGCTTGCTCTCATGTTATTATTAAATTGTCGTTTTCTTAACGCTGCTAATGCAGGGTAGTATTATGATTAAATGGGAATAGAGTTAGGGAAAGTGGGTATACAGTGAAACGTTTTATTTGTGATTTTAATATTTTCCTCTTGCACTTTTAGTAATTCGTAAACTTGGGCCTGGGTTGGTGACTTGAAACTCGAGAGACAGAGGGTTCTGCGCATGTGTCCTGTATGACTGCCAAAATGAAGTCAACTTGGACGTCTCACAAGGCCATGACCTATTGGCCGAAGATGATGTACCCAATGTATCCGGCGGATAAAATGTTGCTCTTATCCTGTAAAATGTATAACATTTGTCGTGAGAACGGGTGGGAAATAAAGTAAATGTATTAATTTGAAGGGGCGGGAACGTAAATACAATAGGCTTCACGAATTAAGCCAAATTTGTCATGGTGCGAGAATCCACCTCCTGTCCCTGCCCAATCAGAAGTAGTGGTCTCATATTTTAGCAACATTAAGGGGAGGTACATGGGCGTAGAAGGGTATAATAGAATATAGCATTAGTAATTAGTTAGCACAGTCTCTCAGAACATACAGAAGAGCTCCAGGCTGCCATGCTGATCGATTGCTGACTGAATCCCTGTCCGGAAGAGGTCCTGAGGAGGGGGCGGCGGAGTCCATTAGACGGGAGAATTGAGGAGAAGTCGAGTGCCAGAGAGGGGAACGGCGCAGGCGTCATTGTAGAGAGGTCACCAGTCCTGTCCTGATCCTGAAGGAGGTCCTTGCCTTTCATCCTTCCAGGGTCCTATTCTTTCAAACTCTTTGGCTAAGGGGTTTGGTTCTCTCATATAGGTAACTATAATGCAACCTTTAGTTGCGCTGCTGTCTCTATCCTCTCATATTTCCTTAAACACTGTCATTTATTAGCAAATTCGTTCCTATGCTTCTTCTTGGGTATTCTGATCAAATACCGTATTTTCTGTATTTTACTCTGCTAAAACTTTAGATAAACATTTTAAAACTTCCTGACTCAGTGGTTATTTCAGGATTATGTACTATAGTGAATGTCACTCATTTTAAACTTCCCAAATTAGCAAAGGATCCATTGGTAAGTTATTAGTCTTCAATCAGAAGGTAATTGGTAGCAGGGATTTTTGATATAAGAGTACATCTGACACCCAGAGTAAGTATTAGCGTAGTGTGAATGTATGGGCCTAAGTGAGTATATGGTGTATGTATGCTGTTTGCTAATATCGCGCTGGATCACAATAATAAATACTGCAGTAGAATGCATTAAATCCACGCCACTACCATGAAAATGCTTTAGTATAAAATACCACTTTCACATTAAACACAAAATACTGCAGTATATTGTGCCACAACTAAATCGTTTCAAAGTGGAAAATGCACTGAAATGTAACAGACTACATCCGTACCACAGTAACACAGCACTGTAGTGTACAAAATACATCATTGTACTGCACTAAAGAGTGGCAAGGTTTTGTGACATGAATGCTGCACAATTGTATACCACATCCGTAGGATGAACACAGGAACACTGCTCCATTTTGTGATGAAGCGCTTCCGTGTTCTAACAATGGCTTTGTGACAGAACTGCCTGTGCACGTTAAGGGGCAAGCGTTTAAGAATGGAGCCATCACAACGACATTTAAAATACACAAGTGAAAGTATCTCATCCCTATGTACAACACTTCTATACAATTAAATTGGTGAAGTTTGAGCCGAAATAGCTAGGGCAAAAACTTGTTGACACCTCTTAAAAATGGATAAGTCAGTCAACCGCGCAGCCAAAAGGTGCATTTGGTAAGAAATACCCAAAGGTTAACCCAACTGCTGCATTGGTACGCGTGAGGCTTCTAATCATCACAATAAGTATTGTGTGATAACTTTCGATAATTGAAAATTGAAAATAGCATTCCTTTTAAAGTAATAAACTTGTCAAATATCCAAATTGAGTAGCGAAAATAAATCGATGCACTTGTAACTTGATTTATATCCCCTTACTTTGGTTTGTAGAGACCAGAGCTGATAAAATTAAATACGGAACAGCTCCTCGTTAGGGCTCTAGGTATATTAGCCCGTTAACAATACCTAAACAGCAAGATAAAAGATGCAAAGTAAATAAGAATATCCGCGCAGCTGAAATGATACTGCTTCCAATATTTTATGGTAGAGAAAAGGTATCCCCCTACTCAAATAGATCTTAAAAGTGCAAGGATAAGTAGTAGAGAAAAAGGGCCACAAACACGAAAACTCCATGATGTTAACTCATGAAGTCAAAGACAAGAAACAAGAGGTAGGTCAAGTGCGGTGGAGGACTCATATTAATGCAACATGTACACAATGGGTCATCGCCATTATTTGACCAAAATAAGACAAAGTAATGCCCGGTCTGCCTAGCTGCAAAGTTGTAGTGGTTTTATAAATGTGCGGCCAAACTGTATAACGAAAATAATGTTAATCACTGAAATAGTTTATAGGCCATGGATTACTGATGACATCACAGGGAAACAGAAGCTACCCTGCATAACCCACATTGTTGCCCCAAGCCTCCTTGATAGAAGGTTGCGCGCTGCCGCGAAAATGCTTGTAAAAGTAAATGAACCACACTACGAATAAGCTTGCTGTGAAAGACAGTGTACCCGGTAAAAAAAGCACCTAACAAGCACCTACCCATGCTGTAGGCATGCTGACCGTGCTACCCAACAAACAAGTCTCATGGAAAAATGGAAAGCAAAATAGTAACGCAAGAAGTCAGCTGTGCAAACCGTAGGAAAACTATGCCGCACAGAACCTGTGTTGGCTCACCATGCTAATGCGCCATGAAACAAGTGCCCCTGATGGAGCAAGAAACTCACAATGAGACTTGCTCGGAAGCAATCTTCTCACAGTATTAATTTATTAATATTTGTAATGTTCGTACTAACAAATGCACACACGAATATAAATAGAAGTGAAGCTTGCCTATGTGTTTAAACTAACAAATAACGCTTGTCTGTTCTAAAATGGCCGCCAAAGCGCGGGAAACTTTATTGCGCATGTGTCAACCATATCACATGGTGTGACGTCTTTCTTTGCTTGGTGGGAAATCCTTGCTTCTGCGCAGTGTGTATTAAAATGGCTGCTTAATGTTTTCACGTGCTACAGCTTGCTCACATGTTGCAATTAAACTGTGGTATTCTAATGCTATTAATGCGGGATAGAATTTATAATTAAATGGGGATAGAGTAGAAAGAGTGGGTATACAGTGAAACCATTTATGTGTGATTTTAATATTTTCTTCTTTGATTTTTATTAGTTCGTAAACGGGCCTGGGGGTAGTTGAACTGAAGCTCGAGAGACAATGGTTCTGCGCATGCGTCCTGCACGGCTGCCCAGAGAAAAGGATGAAGTCAACCTGGACGTCGTCCAAGGCCGTGACCTGATGGCCAACACTGTTGTACCCATGATGTCCCTACCGAAAAGAAACAATTTATATAAACAATGTATAAACTTTGTCGTGAGACGGGTGGGAAATAAAGCAAATGTATTAATTGTGATGGGCGGTATTTTAAAACAATGGGCTTAAAGAAATTGAACTAAATCGATATGGTGTGAGGATCAACCCCCTGTCCCCGTCCAATCAGAAGTAGTGGGCCCATATTTTTGCAACATTAATGGGAGGTACATGGGCGTAGAAGGGTATAATAGATATAGAATTAGTTAATTATTTAGCTCCAGCATTAGGTGATGCAGAGAAGCACAAGCGGAGTTCGAGATCAGGCTGTGGTGCTTGACGAGTTGATCGATTGCAGGCAGAACCACTATCCAGAGAGGTCCTGAGGAGGGGGCGGCGGATTCCATTAGAAGGAAGAGACGGGAGAATCGAGGAGAAGCGAAGTATCAGAGAGGGGAACGACGCAGGCGTCGTTGATAGAGAGGCCACCTGTCCTGTCCTAAACCTGGAGGAGGTCTTTGCTCTTCATCCTTCCTGGGTCATATCTTTCAAACTCCTTGGCCAAGGGGTTTGGTTCTCGCACTTTAGGTAAATATAAATGCAACCTTTAGTTGCGCTGCTGTCTCTATCTTCTTCTTTCTGAGGGACCGTCATTGATCGATAATCAATTATTGTGCTTCATCTTTGATATGCGATTAAGTATCATGCAATTCTGTACTTTACTCTGCTAAATCTTTAGATAAACATTTTAAAACTTCCTGACTCAGTGATTATTTCAGGATTATGAATTGTAATGAATGTCACTCATTTTAAACTTCCCAATTAGTAAAGGGTCTATCGGTAAGTCATTACTCTTCAATCAGAAAGGTAATCGGTAGCAGGGATTTGATAAAGAGTACAACTGACCCACCAGCGGAAATTGCTAGCGTAGTATGAATGTATGGGCCCAAGTGAGTATTTGGTGTATGAATGCTCGTTGCTAGTAACCCGCTGGATCAGTTTTCTGGCTAGCAGAGGATGGTTATGGTTGCACTTTATTAATTGGGTAATGAGAATTGTACTTTTATGAACTAACATCCGTTATTGTTTAAAAGCTTATTTTATGTTGTCTAAGAAAATCCCCGGGGAAGAATAGCAGGTGGTAAGTGGAAGCCATACTGCAGTGAGGTTATCTGTCAGGCAGAAATAGTACTGAAAAGTTAAGTAGGGCTATCAGTACTTGTTAGGGACTCTATGCATGTGAGTGATAGCAAAAGGAATATGCTGGTGAAAATTTGATGTTATATCACCTAGAAAGGGTAACATTGAAGAAGTAACAGGTATTTCTGAAGCTTACGTGAAGAGTAAACGGAAGGGTTTTACTCGTAGTGTATGTTTAGTAAACGGAAAGGTTTTACTAAGGGTGAGAGAAACTATCTTTTCCAATTTAGAGAAACTGGAATGATAGCGAATGTTTTATGTTGTTAGTGAATTTTAATAAGAAGCATAGAGAAAATAAAGTTTTGCGTACGATTTTTTAAAGGGAGGGTCAGTTGCCGGAGAGGGAACTGACGTCACAAACGCCGCGCTGGGATTGGCTGTAACGGCGGGCGTGGAATGACTCTTGTAAAGGAGGGGTCAGTAGTTAGGAGTAGTACTGACGTCACAGGTGCCGCGCTGGGATTGGTCGAAACAGCGAGGGACAGAAAAGCGCAGATTGTAAAGGAGGGGTCGTCAGAATAGACGTCACTGAAAGGCCGCGCTAGGATTGGTTCAGAGACAAAAGTTAGCTGGAATTTGATTGGTTGTTACCATAGAAGTCGAAATCCTAGTGGATAGTGGAGGTTGCATGTTAAAACGTGATCCAACTTTAATAGGAATTCGTCCGGATAGGAGATTCCTAGGCTTTGCAGAATATAATTTTATACACCGAGATTTGCCAAAAATGTACGGAGAAAAGAGGAAAATGTCATTCCTACAAAAGATTAAAAATTATTTTAAAAAGGATAAACCAATCAAAACTAGAGAAGGAATTATCATTCCACCAGCTAAAACGCCCGCTTCATTCATGATGATGGAGAGAGGTTATCATACTTGTGTATGGCTAGAAAATTGGATAGAATATACCAAAAATGATGGAATATTAGCATTCCCGGAAAATGGTACCTTCAATGGGAGAATTCTTCAAAATTTAAGATTGAGGATGAATGACTTAGAACCCAGACCAAGATTAACTCAATACGAAGCCTTAGAAGAGTGGGAAACCGAGGCATTCGAACGTGACCGATCTAGGAGTAATAGGGGTTATCGGGGATTTTTTCCCAGATATCAAAATGAGTCAAGGGACGGTCAGATGAAACAGTGGAGAAGAGAGATGCTTACAGAGGGTTTATATCCAATATTAATGGCAGAAGAATCGTCAGGGAACAAATGCACAGAAAAGACAAAACTATTAACAAGTTTCGGAGATTCTGAAGATGAATTTATGGAAGAGATATTAAAGAACCCGCCACCATATCAGGAAGGGACAAGTGGATGCACCCCAAGTGCACCACTGTTAAGAACACCATTGGTACCGCAAGTACTGCATAATCCCCCAGTTAGTAGGGTACTTCACGATAAGGAAAAGGAAGCAATAGATAAAAACAGAGCAGAATTAATACAGAAAGTAACACAATTGAGTGTTCATCCTGATTCACTAACCATACCTGTAACAATTGGTCCAGTGGTTCCCTTATATGGTGACAAAGTAAGTTATCCAAAACCATTAGCGATGCCCACACCTGTAGAAATCCCAAAATCAGACCCTGTAATAATTGATGATCAATTTAGTGATTGTGTGAATCTATGATATCCTTAATGGATTTGCCTATTCGAGGATCTATAAATAGTACTCCTAGAAGAATAACACCTGGTTGCTCCAAAGATGTAAACATAGTAACTTCATCAGGAACCAAAAGTGCCACAGTGGTCACACCAGAAGACTTAGAAAGGTGGGCTCAAGGATCAGACAAACAGAGTTCACCTCCAAAGATTATGGACATTTACAAATTAAAGGTTGAGTTAGAAGAAATGATAGCAGGAAATGTAGGGGTAGATCGTCTAAATACTTACGATGAAGAAGAGCTATTATTTGTATGCAGAAGCATCACTAGAAATATAAAAATATTTCATGAAAAATTATCAGATTTAGCTTTGCAGATGGGAATTGAAATAGGGAAGTCAAAAGTGTTACAGAAACCCTATAGAGCAGATTGTTCTGACAAAGATTTAGAAAGCATGAATGCCTCTGGTCGAAAATTACAAGCAAAGGAATTAATGACCGTCTTACAGAAATGGGGAGACCTAGATAAATGGAAAATTAGATGGACAAAGAAAAAGGAAGAGGCACGATACAGTAGAACCACTTCTGAATACTTAATGAAAGAAACAGGGAAAGCAGATCAAATGTACCCAATGCGAGAAGTTCCAGGAGGAGGATATGTACATGTCCCATGGAGCAGACAGGATATTTTGTCATTTACGAATGATTTTCCAAAGTTGAGAGTAAAGCCAATTGAATGGTACAAGCAGGTTGAGAGGTTTGTGAAGGTGTCAAAGGTATTATTGAAAGACTTGGATGGTCTGTTTGACATAGTGGTACCTGCCGATTTATGGACAGATTGTAAAATCACAGTCGATTGGCCAAGTGAAGAGTATCCTAGAGATCCAAAGACAGGTGCCCCGTCAAGTGATGTAATGAAAAAGTATCAGCAGGTAATAACTTACCTGAAAGGGAAAATACCACCAAAAGAAACAGATTGGGTGAAAATAGACAGAACTACTCAAGAAGCCAGTTAGTCAGTACATGCCTACTACGAACGTTTATTGCAGGTATTCAAACAGTATAGTGGATTTGAAGATATTGGAGATAAAAACATGAGTCAGTTTGTTTACCGATTTGTTTATGGATTAAAACCAGAGATTTGTCAGATGATTAAGCAGCACATGTTGTGCTGGCAAGGGAAACCAATTGATGAGATTTTGAAATATGCCAAATATTGTGGAGACGACATTGAGGATAGGCACAAGAAACTGCAAGAGAAAGTGATGTGGGCACAAGTGAAAATGGCTGAGCGACAGGGAAATAATTTGGATAATCCAAATGAAAATCAGGGAAAAGATTCTGGAACGAATGGTGACACTGGGAATGGTGGGAAAACGAGAGGACGAATGAGTAGAGAAGAGGCTAAAAAGAAATTTCCTTGTCATGGATGCAGAAAATTGGGGCATTGGAAGGATGAATGTAAAAAGATGCGGAATAATAATGGCCCAAATCACAATTTAAATCCACAGACGCAGAATGACTCACAGCAGGGTGTAAATCCTCAGAGTCAGTTGCCATCTGCACCTATACAAGGTAATGTAAGCAGAGCAAAGCACGGTACAGACGTCGGATATCAAGGAGGAAGTGGTAAGAATGATTATGTAACCTCACAATTTCTTTTACAGGACGACTTTTGTCCATATAGTCAATGACGGTGCCTAGGAGAGGGGGAGAAGGAGTGTGTACTTGGCGCATCCTTACCGGTAGATCAGTCAGGTCCATATGTCGAAGGGAATGTGAAAGGTAATGATATTACTTTCCTTTTGGACACTGGTGCTACCAGGTCTACTGTGAGAACAGCAGACATCCCAGACCTTCCTCTCTCTGGAGAAGCTATCCAAGTTGTGGGTGTAGCTAATCGAAAGATTAGAACACCTCTTACCGAACCAATGGAAGTAAAAATTGGAAATTTTAGAGAAATGCATCAATTTGTAGTGTGTGATTCCAGTCCAGTAAATTTATTGGGCCGAGATTTGTTGTGTAAAATGAACTGCACAATTTTCTGCACACCGGATGGTGTGGCAGTTCAGACCCCGGATGAAGACCATGTATATAAATTTATGATTGCAAAGCAAGGTACAGAAGTAGAGGAGATGTTCTCTTTGATAACAAAAGACAAGTTGCCGGAAGAATTAAAAACGACAGTAAATTCCATGGTATGGGATTTCACGGGAAAGGAAGTAGGACTTATGGCCAAAATAGACCCAGTTAAAATTACTGTAAAAGAAGGTGCAATTTTCCCAAATACCAGACAGTACAAAATGAGTGCAGAAGTAAAGGCAGGAGTCATTGAAGAAATTAACAGAATGGTAAAACAAGACATACTAAAAGAAGTAATGAGTAGCCCTTGTAACTCACCAATAATGGGTTTGAAGAAACCTAGTGGAAAGTATAGGATTGTTCAAGACCTGCGAAAAATAAATAAGATTGTGGAACCTTGTTGTCCTATAGTGCCAAATCCTGCAGTGATTCTATACCAGATTCCTTGGAGAGCAGGATGGTTTACTGTGATTGATTTATGCCAAGCATTCTTTTCAATACCATTGCACCCAGATAGTCAGTATCTTTTTTCATTTAAATTTGAGAACAAAGTTTATGTATGGAATTGTGTTCCTCAGGGGTACACGGAAAGTCCTTCCATCTTTAATCAAATATTGAAAAAGTGCCTAGAGAAACTAGTGATGCCAGGAAGCTCAGTCTTAGTACAGTATATAGTTGATTTACTGGTGGCATCTAACACCAGAGAGGACTGTGTTGTTGACTCCATTGCATTATTAAATCATTTAGCTGAAGAAGGGCATAAAGTTTCACCTGAAAAGTTGCAGTTTTGTACAACAGCAGTTAAATATCGAGGACACCAAATTAAGAGGGGAAAAAGAAGAATAACCTCTGAAAGAGTAAAATTAATCAAGAAAATGCAAATGCCTGTCTCCCAACGAGAAGTGAGAATGTTCCTTGGAATAGTAGGTTATTGTCGACAATGGATACTAGGGTTTTCTCTGCTAGCAAAGCCATTAATTCAAATGACGAAAAAGAAGGCAAAGGACCCAGTTGAGTGGGATGATGAGAGTGTAGGAGCTTTTGTAAAATTGAGAAATGCTTTATGTGCAGCACCTGCCCTAGGCATGCCTGATTACAAAAGAAATTTCGCATTATTCTGTCATGAGAGAGAAAATTGTGCACTTTCAGTCCTAACTCAGAGACATGGTTTGGACAGACGTCCTATAGCATATTTTTCTGCTACATTGGACCCAGTAGCAGCCGCATTGCCAGGCTGCTTAAAAGCAGTAGCGGCTACATGTTTGAGCATTGAACAAAGTGAATCAATTGTAATGGGACATCCTGTTAAAGTGTTTGTTCCACATTCAGTTGTGATTCTGTTGACAAGAACCCGAACTCAGCATCTTACTCCTAGTCGGCTGACTAAATATGAAAGAATAATTTTAGGTGCTGAAAATGTGACTATTGTAAGGTGCACAATAGTAAATCCTGCTACCTTACTACCAGACCCATATCATGAGGAAGTTAAAGATGATGAAGAAGAACATGATTGTTTGCAAGTCACAGAATTGTGCACAAAACCACGTCCTGACATACAGGAACTACCCCTCAGGGAGTCAGACAGGGAGCTGTTTGTTGATGGTTTGTGCCAAAGGCATGAAGATGGTAAACTAACTACAGCATATGCAGTATGTGAATTAACTGGAATAGTCGAAGCATCCTATTTACCAGGAGTAAAATCTGCACAAGTAGCTGAATTAATTGCTTTAATTAAAGCCTGCAAAATTGGGAGGAATCAGAAAGTAACTATATTTACAGATAGTCAATATGGTTACGGGGTTGTGCATGATTTTGGCCAATTATGGATGCAGAGGGATTTCATGACTTCTTCAGGATCCCCCATTAAAAATGGACAGTTCGTAAAAGAACTACTGGAAGCAATACAATCGCCAAAAGAATTGGCTGTGGTAAAATGTGCCGCACACCAGTCAGGAGATGACTGGGTGGTAGTCGGTAACAGATATGCAGATTTGGTGGCTCAACACTGTGCCAAAAACTGGTTGTCAGTTAATAAAAGGGTTGAAAGAATGGGAATCAGCTGCCAACTTATGCTGCATGCACCTCCTGAAACATGGAATGATGTGAAACGACTACAAGACGATGCTGATGAGAGTGAAAGAAATGCATGGATTAAAATGGGATGTTCTCAAAGGGCAGAAGACGATGTATGGATTTATGCCGATGGCAGACCAGTCATGCCCGACTGTCTGATTTCACAAATGGCCAGAATGTATCATGGAGACACGCATGTAGGGAGAGATGCAATGATTAGGCTCTTCAGACAAAATTGGTACAATCCAAGGTTTAGGGCTGTAGCAGAGAGTCTTTGCCAGAGATGTCTAACTTGTCAAATGCATAATCCAGGAAGAAAAACAATAATTGGTTTTGGAAAAATCGGAAAGGCAGAGGGTCCATTTGTGAGATTGCAGCTTGATTTTATTCAGTTACCATCATGTAGAGGACTGAAATATGTACTTGTCATAGTGTGTCTGTTTTCAAAGTGGGTGGAGGCTTACCCTACCAGGAGGAATGACAGTATTACAGTCGCAAAGTTGTTGCTACGAGAACTCATTCCTAGATTTGGTTTCCCAGTAACTTTGGAATCAGATAGAGGAGGGCACTTCAACAATGATGTGATTAGAATAATTTGTGAAGCATTCCAAATTGAGCAAAAATTGCACTGTGCATATCGTCCAGAGGCTTCTGGAGTGGTTGAACAAATGAATGGCACAATAAAATCCAGACTGGCAAAAATGTGTGCATCAACATCGTTAGATTGGCCGGATGCATTGCCACTTGTTTTGATGGGACTCAGAAGCATTCCTGACAGAAATACTGAATTGAGTCCACACGAAATAATCATGGGAAGAGCAATGAGACAAGCACATGTTCCTACAAATAAACTGCTGAATATAACTGATGATATGGTTCTGGATTATTGCAAAGGATTGGCTGACCTAGTGCGTTCTGTCTCTCACCAGGTTGGGGAAGACGCAGTTTCCAGGCAGCCTGAGCAAGAGCATGATCTGAATCCCGGAGACTGGGTGGTTGTGAAGCATCACACGAGAGAAACGTGTCTATCACCCAGGTGGGGCGAACCTTGTCAGGTTATACTAGTTACGAACACAGCAGTGAAATGTGCAGGATTGCCTAATTGGATTCATGTAAGCCACACCAAAAGAGTACCAGACCCTGAAGAAGAAAATCCTCAGACAGCATCGATAACTGAGGAAGCTGAAGGTTGCCCAGCTGAAGAATCTCAGGTCCAAGAGTCGAGGGAAGCTGAAAAAGAACAACCAAGCACAAGTCAGGACTGGATACCAGTGGTTGAAATACCAGAAGTCTACCACAGAATAAGAAGTCAAGCAAATTTAGAAGAAATTGAAGAAGATCAGATAGGTGAAGAAGAAGCAGCTCAGGAAGAGGAAGAAGAAACAATAAGAGAACCTGAGCAGGATCAGATAGGGAGAGGAAATTGGGTTCAAATCAACAACGAACCAACAAATTGTGAGCAGGGACAGACAGGTCTAGAAGAACACGGTCAGGCTGCAGAAGTACAAAGTGCAGTAAGCCCTGATCAGAATCAGTTAGATCTAGGAAAATATATCCAAACAGAAGATCCCGAGAATCTCGAGCATGAAGACGTAGATCCTGAACAAGGTCAGTTATTGGAAACTCACAGTGGAGCAGCTGAAAAGAAACCAATAAGACCTGATAAAGAACAAATAGAAGAAACTGAAATTGAAGAAAACCAAACTGTGCCACAACTTGAAAATAAAAGAATTTCTGAAGAAGAAATAAAAAGTAAAGAGACAGTGCAAACAAAGAAAACCAGAAAAGGTGATCATTGGCCTAGTGTCATTAAAAGAGTGAAGTACCACATAACAACCAGAAGTGAAGATCCAGATCAAGTGAATGAAGTGACAAGCCTAACGGGACAAGAAAGTGGAACTGTAAAACGAAAAAGCAAAAGACTGAAACTTGTGAACAATAAATTTAAAGGTCCTGATTGGACTTATATCATCCTTGAAGACTACGAGAGCTCAGAGTCAAGTGAAAGTGGTGACGAAGGAACAAGTGCGGAACTGACTTACGAAAAAGAAATAAAACCACCTTGATAACGTAAAGAGACTTGAAATAAAAGATAAGAAGAGAAATCTTCCTTGTCAAAAATGCCTGATGATAGAGTTTCTGGGAGATCAAAACAGAAATGTTGTAGAAGATGCTGTGCTAGCTGCATATGTAGTTTGGTAATGGTGCTTATAGTATGGTTAGTTGTGATCATAGCAATTCCTTACCTTCTGATAATGGATAAAAAGATTAACAACGAAACGAAGAGAAGGATAGAGAACTTGAAAATTAATAGAGTAGAACGAAAGGCAGAGGATGAACCAGAATTTCATCATGAAGTAACAGATAACGACACTAGTTTGAATGTTTTCACAAAATTATTGTTTCAATATGTAGATACCATGGAAGTTAGTAATTGTTATGTCTGTATGAAGTTACCCGAATCAGTAGCAGAAGGGTTAACATATCATCACTTGCCATTAACTTATGGCATAACATGTAGTGTATTGACTAGTTTATTTTATAGAACAGGGAGACTTCAGTATTATTATCCAAACATAGATGTGATATTTTCTGAGGTTCCGATTCGAAAGAATATAAACCCAGTGCTTAGTAGTCAAGATGCACAGTTTATGGGAGAATTTTTCCTAACAATGAAATTGATAGATATAACACATGCACATAGAAGCAATCTAACTTCTTCGTTACATGAAGAAGAAAATATATTTTTGAATTTAGTAGAAAATAGAAGACAAGATTTTCAAAAGAAAGCTTCTGAGCATAAGGCTCATTTGCCACCTTGGGCTGAGAAGGAGGGTAGTTACACACCTGGCAGGGCTCAAGCTGCTATGGCTCTGGAATTTGTAAAAACAGGAAAAATTTGTCTACATAGGTTAAAGACTGATTATAACAATGTTTTAATCGGTACCAGTGAGTGTGAACACAATTTCTTAATTCTTGGAGGTTGGGGACTCAAAGGAGGAACAGATTCAGTTTTTCCTGGAATCTATTATGTGTGTGGGAATAAGGCTTACTTTAGGCTTCCTGCACGGTGGTATGGAAGTTGTTATTTTGGAATAGTATTTCCAAAGATATACCACGTAAAAAGAAACACTGGGAGCGATGAAATGAATAGCGAATTAACACGTAGTAAAAGAGCTAGTTTTTCTGAAATTGTAGGTGATATATTTGGTGCATTGATACCTTCAGTGGGGATAATTCTGAACTCAAGGAAAATATGTAAATTATCTACAGTGGTTGATCGTTTATCAACAGACCCTGCTGGAGTATTTCTAATGATTAATGCGGAAATGGTTGCGATTAGATCTATGGTTATGCAAAATCGACTTGCTCTTGACATTATTCTAGCAAAAGAGGGCGGAGTCTGTAAATTATTGAAGACGAAACATTGTTGCACTTACATACCTGACAAAAGTACAGAAATTGGAACATATATACAGAATATAACTAAACTTGAGAAGGAACTAAAACCACTGGAAGTTGATAGTGTATGGGAAAGATTGACAAATAGTATTACGTCAATTGGTACTTGGTTTGCTAATGTAGGGAAAGGACTTATAGGTCAAATATTAGTACCCTTAGCAGGGATAGCAATAATAGTATTGTCAATAATAATATGGTGCAAATGTTGTAGAAAGAATGAATCATATAGTGTGACAGGAAAAGGAAAGAAACGAAAGTTTGATGAAATTGAACTAGAAGATCTGAAAAGTGAATTATACAAGAAACTGAAAGGAGATGTGAAAAATAGAAAGTGTAAAAATGAAACTGAGACAATTTTATGCTAAAAGTTGGCATCTGGTTGTGGGTAATATTTGATGGCTCAGAAACGCCATCAGAGAGGGGATTGATGGAGCAAGAAACTCACAATGAGACTTGCTCGGAAGCAATCTTCTCACAGTATTAATTTATTAATATTTGTAATGTTCGTACTAACAAATGCACACACGAATATAAATAGAAGTGAAGCTTGCCTATGTGTTTAAACTAACAAATAACGCTTGTCTGTTCTAAAATGGCCGCCAAAGCGCGGGAAACTTTATTGCGCATGTGTCAACCATATCACGTGGTGTGACGTCTTTCTTTGCTTGGTGGGAAATCCTTGCTTCTGCGCAGTGTGCATTAAAATGGCTGCTTAATGTTTTCACGTGCTACAGCTTGCTCACATGTTGCAATTAAACTGTGGTATTCTAACGCTATTAATGCGGGATAGAATTTATAATTAAATGGGGATAGAGTAGAAAGAGTGGGTATACAGTGAAACCATTTATGTGTGATTTTAATATTTTCTTCTTTGATTTTTATTAGTTCATAAACGGGCCTGGGGGTAGTTGAACTGAAGCTCGAGAGACAATGGTTCTGCGCATGCGTCCTGCATGGCTGCCCAGAGAAAAGGATGAAGTCAACCTGGACGTCGTCCAAGGCCGTGACCTGATGGCCAACACTGTTGTACCCATGATGTCCCTACCGAAAAGAAACAATTTATATAAACAATGTATAAACTTTGTCGTGAGACGGGTGGGAAATAAAGCAAATGTATTAATTGTGATGGGCGGTAATTTAAAACAATGGGCTTAAAGAAATTGAACTAAATCGATATGGTGTGAGGATCAACCCCCTGTCCCCGTCCAATCAGAAGTAGTGGGCCCATATTTTTGCAACATTAATGGGAGGTACATGGGCGTAGAAGGGTATAATAGATATAGAATTAGTTAATTAGTTAGCTCCAGCATTAGGTGATGCAGAGAAGCACAAGCGGAGTTCGAGATCAGGCTGTGGTGCTTGACGAGTTGATCGATTGCAGGCAGAACCGCTGTCCAGAGAGGTCCTGAGGAGGGGGCGGCGGATTCCATTAGAAGGAAGAGACGGGCGAATCGAGGAGAAGCGAAGTATCAGAGAGGGGAACGATGCAGGCGTCGTTGATAGAGAGGCCACCTGTCCTGTCCTAAACCTGGAGGAGGTCTTTGCTCTTCATCCTTCATGGGTCATATCTTTCAAACTCCTTGGCCAAGGGGTTTGGTTCTCGCACTTTAGGTAATTATAAATGCAACCTTTAGTTGCGCTGCTGTCTCTATCTTCTTCTTTCTGAGGGACCGTCATTGATCGATAATCAATTATTGTGCTTCATTCTTGATATGCGATTAAGTATCATGCAATTCTGTACTTTACTCTGCTAAATCTTTAGATAAACATTTTAAAACTTCCTGACTCAGTGATTAATTCAGGATTATGAATTGTAATGAATGTCACTCATTTTAAACTTCCCAATTAGTAAAGGGTCTATCGGTAAGTCATTACTCTTCAATCAGAAAGGTAATCGGTAGCAGGGATTTGTTAAAGAGTACAACTGACCCACCAGCGGAAATTGCTAGCGTAGTATGAATGTATGGGCCCAAGTGAGTATTTGGTGTATGAATGCTCGTTGCTAGTAACCCGCTGGATCACCCCCTGCCCCTTACCATAGCCATGCAGCAATACATCCAGTCTCGGCCGTTTGGAAATCGACTGGCCTGGCACCAAACAGCAGTATTTAAAGCCGCGAGCAGCAACAGAGAAGACAGCTCTAAAGGCTCCTGGTTACATGGCGTGCATGTAAAATCCAACGTGCCGCACTTTAATGACCACCCCTACCCCGGCCCACACGACTTGAGAGGCTGTAATAAAGTGTATTCCTCCGGAGGGCAGGGATGAAGAAAGAATGCTTCAGTTTAAAAACAAAACCACGCTAGATGTGTGAGACAGACGCTTGTAAAAGCATGCCCGTCTCACTTGCAAATTCGGGTTTTCAAAAAACAAGTCCACCCTGCAGTCTCATGTGTTTGGAAAGCAATTAAGGGAGGTGATTGAACCCTGCCAGCAAGCCCTTAGATAATGATCGGGCGCTGCGTGTGGCACAATTTTAAAAGTGAAAGCGCGAGAGCAGGCTGCACATAAAAGAGATGACAACGGAGCTCCAGCAAGCCCTTTAAAAAAACAGCGAGACGCAAGTGCGAGGCATGCCGGGATATCCAATGCGCCTCCTACGTCACAGGAAGAACTTTATAAGCAAGCATTGAAAATGCAATAGGACTCGCATTAACGCGAGTCCTATTGTATTATAATCAAAACTCCGGGTGGGAAGAAGGCACGAACGGGAGTGGGGGGGGGGGCTGGTGTGGTCTGAGAAGTCACAGACTGGGGAGGGGAGGGGGGAAGGCAGGGGAAGAAAAATACTATTGGAAGTAAAGGGGCTGGTAGCCGTGGAAGGATACAAATGATGACTGAGGAGGGACTAACAAGCCTCAAACCAATCGGAAGGCAGCATTTCAGACAAAAGCCAATGGGCAGAGAGTGGGTGGAGCTTGCACGAAGCTTCCACACTACAGTGTATACTGCATGCCTCGCAAAGCGATGGCAGCACATTCGTCCTGCATCACTAGGCGAGACCTAACAAAGGCAAGGAGCGGCCGCCATATGAAAAGAATATAGAATAAAGAGTGAAGTACCATGGTACAGCATTTAGAATAAAGAAGCATGAGTCACCTTGCCAGCAAAGACGAGCTGGACGCTGGCGGGCTCCAATTGAAGGCCGCCCTGCTATTAACGAATGGGCTCGCTCCCTGCTGTATCCAGTACAGTGGATACTGGTGGCATCTCAAAGCGAATGGCAGCGCAAGCAAAGCTGGTGCCCTGTTGTGTTCACTATGTGGCGCGCCCGGTTAAAACAAAGGCATGGAGCGGCCCCCCAATGAAAATAATAAAGAGTGCAAAAAATCGGCGTAACGCCCACCCCAATGCTTACTTGCTCTAGCCCTTTAATTGTCTCTTAAAAAAGGAAACAGCACACTTAGATCTCAAAGTTTTGCAGGCAGTGGTCACCTTATGTCGAATTAGAAGGCACGGCTTTTTGGGGAACTCTGTGAGGGTCCTGGGTCCACACTCCACAGACATCAGCAGGAGAGAGCGGTGTACAGGGATAAACGCGCCTTGTGCTATATTGTTTGTCTTTGTCAGCGTTACAGCTTTGGCATACGGGGGAGGAGAAATGTATAATAAAGCGGGCCCACGCCCCTGGCTTGCTCTCGTTCCAGTCTGGTGTGGACTTTGGTGCAGAATAAAACGTCTGTGATATTTAACAAATGATCTGTTGTTTGAAAGAGCTAAAGCACTCCCAGCGACTGCTAATGCACTTCTTCGCCCCGGGGCTAACTCCCAACAAACACGATGTCCTGGCACACGTACTGGAGGCTATTATCGTGTTAAGGGCAAACAATGGCTTTTGCATAAAAATACTCCCGATAAGCGTTGGCCGGGCTGGTTTGGGAGCGAGCGTGGGTCAGTGGAAAGGGCGACAAAAAACGAGCGCCACAGCGAAGCAGCTATGTTTGTGTTCGTCAGCTTTCAAATTTACAAAGCGGTTGGTGAGCACGGGCAGTCCTTTGCGCGACTTCATCAGGTCTTGCCGTAAATGTAAAAGAAAGTTCCCCTCAAACACACATCAAACACAAAAGCGGACGAAAACAGTAGTTAGGCGCTGCTGCTTCCGGACTAAACGGAAGTCAGTATCGGATCAACAGCCAGTAAAAACCCAGCTAACAAGCGGTATGCCAACGGTAAACAAATGGCGAGCAGCAGGAGATATTACCCGGCAATAGGCGGAGTTCCACCCAACATATAGATTTCTTGATGTCTCGGAGAGACAGCGCATGCGCTGCCTAGGCGAGACCTAAAAAGGGGAATTGTTGGATGTTAGACCCGGCGGTTTCGGGTTGGTTGGAACGTACACATAACCCAAGCAGAACCCAGCGTTCTAGGTAAGGTATGTAAGGTACACGAGTAAGATAACCTGTGCTCACCCTCTGGTAGCTTGGCGCAGAGCAGTCAAGCTTATCCTAGGAGTTAATGTGTAAAGTATTGGCACAACACATCTCTAGAAACACAATGAATACACCACAAAAATACTCCACACGGTATGTACAAAAACAATGGTCTTTGTATTACACACACATTAGAATCCAAAGGACAGACACATCTTATGTATTCTTTGCAGAGGTATGCAATTGCCAACCTCTCCCATTAACATCAAAACAACATGGACATATCTGTACTTTCCAGATGTATTCACTTGTCAAGTTATCCCCTCAGCTTCAAAACAACATAAACCTATATGCTTGCTTTCAGAGGTAGTCACTGCCCAAGTTATCCCATCAGCATCAAAAATAACACAAACATATGTGCATGCTGTTCAGAGCTATTCAATTGTTACGCTATCCTGTTAGCACCAGATACGACATACACTTATATCGTATACCTCACACATTATGCAGTGGTCAAGAAATCACAGCTTTAACTACTACTTGTAATCTGGTTCAGCAGTCAATTAAACTACACTAGTAAATGATATACATTGTACACACTTTAGCCCCTTGGGTTATATTGCCATGGACACCTAAAACAAGAAGAAATGGTTACATGGTTACATAGATCCGGTTTAGGCCATGGAGGCACCAAGCGGTACTATCACGAGTGTGGGATCAGTTTCCCCCATAGGCAAAAACTGTGACATCAGAAGCTAGTTTGCTTCTATTCAGAGAAATTAATCCCCCGAGCAGAGGTGCGAGCTGCGGATCCTCCAGGCAGCCTGCCAAGGTTGCACACAAGGCAGGACGGGACCGATCAGGTCCGATCCGTGGTAGTACAACAAGTGCCTTGTGGAGCGGGCCTGTGGAGCGATGTTGAGTGCTGTCTCCCTCCCAAGCTAGAGGTCAGAGACAGCCCAGGTTTCCTGCTTGGGTCCCTTGGACTCAGGCAAAGTTCCCCCAGCACTCCTCAGACACCACATGTTATGACACCCACAGGGGCCGCGCTGATCATTGCAAGCACACTCCTCGGTGCAGTGCAATCCTTGTCCCAACCAGCGACTAACTTTGACCCATTCCTGGTGCGCCCAGTGCGGGGCTTTAGATGTCCTGGAAACGGGGAGATCCTTTCTGACCCTGGGATCTCGAGGACAGGAGGCAAGCCAACAAGCCTTTAAAAAGTGCTTAAGTATAAAGGCCACAACCGTAGGCAAATGTTGCAGGCCAGCAACACCAGGCAAAATCCACCAAGTGGCAGTCCCTCCTGGAGCACATCAAGTCCCAGGCCACCACAAGCACTATAGATAATCCAGTTGCAGTCCCTTCTGCCCCAATTGTTCCTTCGGGCAATGTCCCAGCGTGGAACCAGCGCAGTATGGTTCCAGTTCGAACAGCGTCTCTGCTCAGCTGGAGACAGAGCCCCAGTACCTATACCCAAAAATGCCTTTGAAGTGCCCAGGTCCCCTCTAAATTCAGTACTGTCTGCCAGCCTACCCCTTGCGGTTGATCAACATCTTTAGTTGAAGCAGGACCCTTCCTCTTGAAGTGCAAGTGTCAACTCCACTGCCACCTATCCTACCCAGGAAAGCCCCTTTAGAGGCAAAGCCCCTAAGAAACTGAGGTCGGCAGATCCATCTGAGTGCCTGTTGTTTATGGCTGTCTGCGGGGAATGCACAGATGTAGTTGTCCCCACCAGCCCCCAGACGTGAATTGGAGACAGGCTGACAGGCACACAGAGAGCTAAGAGCAGAGAAATGCTCACTTTCCCAAAGTGGCACTTATACATTAGTAATGTCAAATCCCTCTCTACTGCTATAGAGGATTTGTCCTTACTAATCCAAAGATATTAAACACCACACCGCTATTCCTCTGCAATCAGAAACTACAGCATAACAGCATTCTCAGAAATCCCCCATGCTAACCTATGAGAGGAGCAGGCCCCACAGTAGTGGAAACGAAATGGGATGTTCCTCACTACCAGAGCATGCAACACACATGTAAACATGCCCTACCTTTCACTTACAAAGCCCCCTGCCCTTACGGGTGACTCAGCTGTAGGAAAAGAGGCTTGTAGAACTTGGCAATTAATTTTAAATGCCAAGCTGGTTGACAGTAACTTGCGCACACAGGCCCTGCCATGGCAGGCCTGAGCCAGGTTTGAAAAGCTACTTCTGTGGGTGGCACAACCAGGGCGTCATGCCCGCTAGTAGCATTTGAATTACGTGCCCTGGGTGTATGTCATACCACTGGACAAGGGACTTACAAGTAAATCAAATATGCCAATCATTTATACGCCAATTACCAGCATGTGTATGAAAATCAGAGGGCAGAGTACTCACCGACTCTGAGTGGCACAAGGTGCTGCGATATACCAAAAAGATCTCCCGGAACACCTGTTTAAAATATATCCAATTCAATTATACGCACATGACCTACATGACGCCCCACCGGCTTAACGTGACATATGGAGGGGAGGTGTGGCAATGCCCCAGGTGTGCTTCTCCAGATGCTGATTTTAGTCATATGACCTGGGAATGCCAAGGATTGCGTCCTTTCTGGGAGGCAGTATTGGATAAAATTAAGGTCGTACTGGGAAGGGCGTTGGCTCCTACGATGCAGGTATGTCTACTGGCCCTCTTTCCTAGGCCGCCTAAGTGCATGGTTGGGAATCGGTTGATTGATCTTGCACTGGGTCTCGCTAAGTGCAGGATAGCGATGGAGTGGAAGTCTGCGAGGGGGCCACAGTTCACAACCTGGAGCAGTGATGTGGTCGTATGGGCTGGAGCAGAGGGCAGAATATTGAGTTCGGAGGAGGCTCGGGGAACGAGGAAGCGCCCAATAGCTGAACAGTAGAGAGAGGCTTTGGCAGAGTGGGAGAAACCTGTAGACACTAGTGGTGAGGAGGGTGGGCTGGTTCGCGGATCCCAACCTGGTGCCACTGCGCAAGACGTTCTCTCAAGAACCCCTGGGGCTCCAGGGGTCTGATACGCGGGGGGCTTTGCAGGGGCCTCGGACTACCTGGGTCTAGTTCGCCGGATGCGGATGGGATCCATATCGTGGCGGGTTTTCTCCACTCCCCCCCCCCCCGGCCCTGCCTGTGGGTCGTGTCTGCTGCCACTCCCCAGGGGTTTTACTGTGTTAACGCATATACACCACTCCTCTGCACAAATTACCTTTTGTCTTTTGGGTTGTTTTTTTTTTCTCTTTTTCTAATTTCGTTTTCTCCTTCCTATGGCTTGAACTCCGCTCGGAGCATGATATGAATACGAATTTGAATAGTATATATATATATGATGGACCAACTTTGGACGGCTACCCACATCATAGATGTAATATGACTGTAATAGTGGAGCAAGCACTGGTGAATGTAACCAAAACTAGATGATGTAAATAGCCTCTCAGGCTGTTGTGACTAGCGCACAGGTTACTGAGATGGGCGCCAGGCGGCCAATACATCTGCAGTATTATACCGAAAGTGGTTATGATCGCTGGGAGTGCCAGTGAATCATTGTCGATATTCTTGCATTGCATAACTTGGATTCTTTTGATACTATGTCCTCCGTCTTTTCTTATTTGTATCCTGTATGATGATTTGTATAAATTGCCAATAAAAATATTCTTTAAAAAAATTTTTTTATATGAAATGCACCTGCACTTTAGCACTGACTGGCAGTGGTAAAGCGCTCAGAGTCCTAAGGTCAGCACACAGAGCAGCAGAGAAAACCAGGAGGTAAAAAGCTAAAAGTGTAGGAAAACACCCTAAGGAGGGCCAATTCCAACAATGGTTGTATTGCGCACCGTACGTTTTGATGTTCCACGTTCCTGACCATTGTACCAAGTCACATTGATGCTCTGTGTAGTATTTGCTATATCAAGCTCTCAACAGCACAGTTATAGCTGCTCCCCACTAAAGAAAACTCACACATATACACAAGTGACTTACAGTGCTAGACAGTACCAGTACAGTTGTTGATTACCTACAGCAAGCAGGAGAAGAAGCATCGTTGAAAGCCTTGCCATTAAGGTAACACTTAAAAGAATTGTACATTAAATTTTATAGCCCTGTAGATATTCTAGATCCTTCACTTTCCTTGGGTGGTGATGTTGGTATAAATGGGGAGATAAATCACTGTAGTATGAAAAATCTATATTGTGTGCAGAAAAGTGGCTCCTCCCAATGATTTTCTGCTATGTTTGTCCGGGAACTAATGTATTTTCCCACGTCAAGTTTCGAAATTTATTTCCCATAGAGAACATACTTAAACATCTGTTTTCTACTTCCCTCGGTCAATTGTCTGAAATTACTGACTTGCTATCTGTTAGAAAAGTGTAATTCATGCGAAAGATACTGCAAGACTCCTGACAAGAAACGTGGGCAGTTTCCATTTGTCAAACTCCAATGGCACATGAAAAGAATATCTCACCATGTGAGATTGCCCCATGAGCTCCCCCACCGTCGCCCCCATACTTTCTGGGTGTGTGTGGGGTTGCGAGGAAGCACAGTGGTGGCCAGCCTACACGCATGTTCACTAATTCAATGGCGTACATTAAACCTTAATGCACAGAACACGCTCCCACCACATTACATGAGGGTGCCTTTGTCGTGCAGATGCTTAAAAGTAATAACCAAGACTTAATGCTTTGCTAATGCGTTTCGGTGACTGCAGCTCTGGCTCTTTTCCTGGGAACCTTTCTCCTGATCAGCCCATGAAGTCTGCTGCAGAAATCGGTTAGGTTGTGCTGCAATACCATTTTGCTTTTTGGAAGCCAGCCTAGCTGGATGAAGGGTCCCTGCATTGTGCCACTTGGTATATTCCATTTGCCATGGTAAAAACCCTATCAGTGAAAAATACTAAACATTTCTTGAGTACGCCACAAACTGAGTTGGCTCTTTCCTAGTAGGCGTAATGTTATGCTTTTGTTTCGCCAATCAAGCAACGTGATTTGATGCTTCCTGTACAAAATTAGGCAATCTTCCACTGCATTTAAGCTTAGAAAAATAAGGATGGCATACTAAAAGAATGGACGCCTTCCATCATTTGTGACAGCAGGGCCAAAGAAACATGGCTGCATTATTCTAATGATACCGGACTACCCCCACTACCCTAGCTATACACCTACACTAGTGTACAAGGCAAAAAAAACGCCACTACCTCTCTCAAAGGCAAGACCTATTGGCTTTGCCAATGCTTGTTCTTAGTGAGGTCATCAGGATTCATTTCCTCTCAAATAAATTACTTTAGTGTAGAACTTTGAGCAATTTTGAATGTATGGGCATACTTTAATGAGACTGCTTTTTGTGCTAGATGTTGTTCCTGTGATATCGATTAGTCATAAACCCTGTTTGATTTATGAGTACCACGCCATCTGCGTATAATAATGATGTGATCGGCTGAGAGCCTATGGGCCATATTATCAAGAATGGTGCAAACATTATCGCCGCTTTAGCGCCAGGAAACTGCCGCTAAAGCGGCGATAAGGGGCTTGATAATATGCCCTAGAGAATTCCAATAGAAGCCCAGGTTTGATGTCCTTGACACCAGAACCTGGGCTTCTATTGGAATTCTCTAGGGCATATTATTAAGCCCCTTATCGCCGCTTTAGCGGCAGTTTCCTGCCGCTAAGGCGGCGATAATGTTTGCGCCGTTCTTGATAATATGGCCCCATGTTTGCTGGATTCGTGTCTGCCAAATCCACTTGTTGGATCAAGTCTGCAACGTGAAGATTAAAAAGTATTGGTGCTAGGATGCAGCCTTGTTTGAGCCTCCGAGTGAATGTTTTTCTTGAGATCTTTGTTTGCCGCTAAGCTTTACCTGAGCACAGGTATCATTATAAAGGAATTGAATGGCTCGTAGGTGATTATTTGGGATGTGCCTCCCAGTCAGCTTTTCCCATAACAGGGATCGATTTACATTGTTCGAAGCTTTGCTAAAGTCAATGAAACTAGTGCATAGCAGTTGATCTGTCCTAATTTGTTTTTGACCATCATTGACAGGGCAACCAAGTTGTCAATGGCACTGGCTAATTGTTTAGAGCCAGTTTAGTTGAATGGGATCACATTTTTATTACATGCATAGAGCTCAAGATCTTCAAAGAGGAGCGAGGCGAAATATTTTGATTCCAGGTCCAACAAACCTATCAAATGAAAGCTGTCCAGAGAGACCGTAGACCCTTTTTTATAGATAGATTGCATAATGCAACCCTCATATGATTACAAAATTACATTTAACCATCACCTTTTATTCTGTTCGCTCACAAGTCACATGCACTGCATCGTTACACGTCATGTTTAACATTTGAAGCATCTCCCCTGAAGGCTACATTGTTTGGTAAACAAATTACATTTTAAGAATACGGAATAAAGTTCAGTATCACATCATACTTTTGTCTCTGTGCCTATACTCCCACAGGAATCCACATTGGATGAGGATATACCCAAACTCTTCTTAAGTTTGTACATATCATATTCTAATTAGTCCATAGAACCATTGTTTCCCAAACTGTTCTCTGGTTCTGAGGATACAAATGTTGCCCCATAGTTTTCAACTGTAGAACCTAGTTTACCAGTAGGACCAGGATGAGGAGTATGAGTAGTACCATGGCAAGAGGAACCAGGGCTAGGAGGACCATGAATGACCCGGAAGCACCAGGAAGAAAAAGGGCCAGGAAGGTCCAAAATCAGGAGCACCAGACCCAGGAGAACAGGAGATGGAGGAGGCCTGCGTGATTCTAAGCCCTAAGTCTTAGGACATGCCCTAGGCATTTCTCCTTCAGAGACCCACATCAACGTGCTCTTGGGTGAAAAGTCAGGACCTTCAAACATGACATGGGCCACTTAGCAACTATGCTGAGGGCCGGCAGAGAGGCCTTGAGGGTCAAGATAGGAGAGAGTTCTGATGGATGCTAAGGGTGCTATGAGGGACAAGAGATCCTGCGTGATACTGGCACTATGGTTTAAGGGTAGATTGGGGGACAGAGACTGAAACCAGGCAAAGGGATTTAAAGGTGGATGGGAGAAAATGGTTATGGTCTGTGAAGGATGTTATAATGGGTTAGAGTAGTTGGGCTGAAGTCTGCAGACATGGTCAGCTGCTCAGCATTTCTTTGACTTGGACTCTTCCCAGACGTTGATCCTGACACTGGGAATCCATAGACCTTATCAGGTTATTTTTTTGCTTATCACATGCTTATTTGCATAACTTACTTTATGCGTCTTGGATGGTTGTCACCTGGCATCGCATTGATTCAGTTTTTCTTGAATACTTACTATTACGTATCATGGATGTCTGCATTGCTATTTGACCATTACAACTGAAATGCGTGTAGAGATATTGTTTTTTAAATATACTTTAGTAGCCCTGAAGAAGTCTTGGATAAAGACGAAACACATGTTGGCTGTGCACAGATTATACAACATATTGTAAAGTCTGTGCTCAGATTGAACAACACATTGTTAACATCTGTATTTCCTTTATGTAGAATGTATTGGACATAGTTATGATTGTATTTTCATTTCTAAACTTGATACTTTCTTGCTATCTATATACTCATGCAATAACCTTTTTATATCAAATGAATGAGTGCTTTGAATACAATTTCTGATTATAGAAAGTGACAATTTTGAAATTACTCTTTATATGTTGTTCTCCAGACTTGTGTTGGATGGTCAGTGGCTAACAGAGAGGGTCAAGGGCTGTGGAGATCAGGTAAGGGGAGCTCAGGGTCACAAGAAGAGTGATGACAGGGAAGCCACAGATAGAGGGGCTGAAATGGGCAGCAGAGGGAAACGTATTTCCAGCTGTGTTAGCACAGAAGCCAGCAGTCATTGCTTAAGCATTATAGGGATGGCCTGTGAAGCTCTGAGGATACTTTGAAGGGCAGTGGAGGTGCGTATATAGCAGACGTGTTTGGAAAGGTTGGTAAAGTGGTTGTGAGTGACAACACTGGTAGTATAGTTTGCATACCTCTAGGCAGGCAGAGAAATGTCAAGATGGATGGAGAGGCCTTAAGGCTGAAGACAGGGTTTGAAAGGTTCTGAGACAGGCAAAGAGCATGTACAATTGGTATTGGGGCTGACAGAAAAGAGATTGTTGCACCTTTCTTCAAGTACTTGGCTGAAGTCTGCCAGGTTCACCCCTTAGAACATATCTGCTACCATTCTTCAAATGGTGATTGCACGTCTGTTGATATTAGAGCTCATCCAGACTTTTCTGTCAGCACTACAATCCTACAGCTGGCCCCTCATCCTTCAGGTACCCCGCTATGTCATCAATGAGATCCCCTATACCAGTGCTCAGACAACCCCTCACCTCGTTACATCTCAGTGCCACCTGTTCTGACATTCAGAGAAACTATGTATTGCCTCTCTTTAGACCATCCTTTGCTTGCCTTTGTAGAAGATATCAAAGTCCACCTTTAATACATTTCTTTAGGCTCTGTTATCATATGCCATTTTATTTAGTACCAACTCGGTGATCAGAGGGAGAGGCCAGTGACAAACTTCCCGGAGGTCTCTGATAACAAAAGAGATTGTATAATTTTATGCATTGTTAAGGGATTCCACGTGATTGTACACAACCAATAGAATTGTAGTTCATGAAAATAACTGATAATATAAGTAATAATACAACAGATGCTGATCATTACATGGTCAAACACTGGGTTGATAAGATAAGACAAAAATAAATACACTTAGCAGGCTAAGCAAGAAAGTAAAAAGGCTAATGCAGACTGGTCATCACAACTGGTAATACATTATCAAAGTTATAAAAGCACATTGGGGTGAGTCACCACGTCAGCTAAAGTCTTGTCGACCTGAACTGTTAAACCTTTGCTCCAGGTCTCCTAACTTGCTCACTGATGAGGGCTGTTCCATTGAACTTCAGATTCTTCTAGTTCACCTAATTCAGATAATACTGCATTTGTCCTTGTCTACTTACCTAATGTGCATAAAGGGAGCGTGCACATCAGCAGAGTACTGCCCCTGGGTTCCATCCGTTGCCACTCTCTCTTCTTCCTTCTGCACATATTGTGATCCTCTGCTCTCTTCACGGTTCAACTATGTAAAGCTCCTCTCTACACCTTTAGGAGCTCATAGTTGCGACTTCGCTAACCCAAGATCCCCAATGCTGATCTTGGGATTCCCCTCACTCCAGCTCCCTCTCACTCTCCTTATTATCCTGCCACCCTCAGGTACTCACCTTTGCCAACTTTCACCCCCCAATGTCTCCGATGACCCAAGTCTTGTTGCGCCTCAAGAATCAGTGCACCTCTTTGCCAGTCCTCACAGACTAGTGAACGCCTCTGCTACGCCAGAATGATAACAGAACCCATATGCTGCCTCTCCCTGCCCCACAATTGGATTCACAATATTGCATTTGGCTTTCTAATTATTTCTGTTGGCACGAAGTGGCTTTAATGGCTGTAAAACCTGACAGAGAGAACCAGACGGGTCAGATGAGCTTTTACGACTGGCAGGGGGGAGTTTCAAGATAATTGTGACAACCAGTCTAAAGGGTCTGTGGACTAGCAAGGGGCTTCCGAGAGCTAGTGACTCTGAGGGTTAGTGGATGTAATCAGTGACGAGGTGGGGACACTGAGTATTGATAGGGGGCCGATGGACACCAGAAGAGGTGTTCTGGGGGCACTGGGAGTCAACAGAGAGGGTTACAGTCTCTTAATGGTAGTGGGAGGGTACTAAAGGGAGCCAGGATAATGGTTAGAGACCAGTGGTGGGAAGTTCTGGGAGAGAGCGTCATGTGTGTTCTGATGGAATCTCAGGACTGCCAGGGGGTGGCATTTGGTGGTATGTGGCTTAGGCTTGCTGAGCTGGTGATAGAGCTGATGAATTCTGGTGGAGGGGTGGTGGGAGTATTTCTGAAGTTTGTGGGAAGTTTCACAGCCATTGAAATGGTTGCAATATGATGGACTCTGGGGCCTGGCACAGGAGTGTTGAGGGATGACCACAGGTATAAGTAATCAAAGCAGTGGCAGGATAATTTGAGGTCCAGAAGGGAATATTAAAGAGCCAGCAGACATTTTTTCGGGGTAGGAGATTTTGCAGAGGAACTCAGTGGGCCTTTAAATAAAAGGGTTAAGATGAGTTTTTGAGGGGGGGGCATTACTTGGACGTAGAAGATGGTAGCCGTAGATTGAGGCACTCTGCTCGGCTGCCGCTCTGATCCATCACCATCCAGAATTTGGCTGAGCCTTGTGCGCCTGTGGGTTCCGTAGAGGCAGGGGGACTGGTGCTGTCCTCTAGGGGTGAGTGGACCCTGACCATGGGCCCTTGTGTGATCCAGCCGCACCTTCCAAGATGGCATCCTGGGCCTAGGGCACACTTTGCTGGCCCCCAGGCTGTGGCTCCTGGGGTATGGGCAGGGGGCCTTTCTCTGATTTGGTAGTGGACACCTGCCTAAAAAACATCCTGGTCCCCCTGGGGACAGCCTCCTCGAGGATGCGGCGCAGGAGCGATGAAGGACTGTGGAGGGCCTCTGCCCCACCATGCCCTGAAGTGAACAACCCCATTGGAGAGTGGGGACCTGCTCGCAGTCGGGTTGGATTGGACTCCTACACCCTTGGGGGAGGAGTGCCTCGCTGGCTTGGTCTGCAGGCCTTGTGTCTCGTGCTTGACTGTGCAGCCACGCTGGACTGTACCAGAGTATAAGGGCAGGCTCTGTGACTTGATGTCGTTAGCAGTGGGGCTCTGACTCTTCTCCCATCGACCTGGTGCCGTCTGGATTCCTAGGCCCCTGCTGCTCCTCACTTGGGCCTCCGGACCTGAAAGATGGAGGTCATCTCGCACCTGGGGGCCCCAAGCAGATTTTCTGAGACCCCCTCCCCTGGGCTGGTGCTGTTTTTTTTTACTGCCTTGGGGTTGCAGCTGTTGGGGGGAACTCACTGACCCATCAGATTGGAGCGACCTGAGCTGTTCACACCCCGTGGGCCTAACAACACTTCGAGACCTTATCATGCCTCATTGAGGTATGCGCCCCTCCTGGCCATCCGCGGACTCCCGGGGACTACCTCGCTCAGAGCAATTGATTCTGGTCCACCCTCCTCCATCCTGAAGTCTTCTCACATACTGTCCTCTGTGTGCTATTGACTCCAGCACCAGTGTGCTGGCTGCCTTGCTGTTTGGGTGTTGTCTGCCATATCTCATCCCTGAGTGAAACGGAGCATCAGGGGTGCCCCCGACGCTGATAGGTTGGCTGCGATGTGCTGCCAGGGTGGGTAGAGGGAAAGGGAGTTGAGGGTGACTTGAGAGCTCTGGGGTGAGTAGAGGTAAAGGGAGGTGAAGGTGACTTGAAGGTTCGGGGTGGATAGTGGTAAAGGGAGGTGAGGGCAACTTGAGGGCTCAGTGTGGGTAGAGGTTAAGGAAAGTGAGGCTGACTTGAGGGCTTGGTGGATAGAGGTAAAGGGAGGGGAGGTAGAGAGTGATTTGAGGGCTCGGTGGGTAGGGGTGAAGGGAGGTAAGGGTGACTTGAGGGCTCAGAGGTAGGTAGAGGTAAAGAGAGGGAAGGGTGACTTGAGGGTTTGGGTGGGTAGAGGTAAAGGGAGGTAAGGCTGATTTTATGGTTCAGGTGTGGATAGAGGTAAAGGTAGGTAAGTGTGATGTTAGGGATGGATAGAGGTGAAAGTGAAACATAAACCTTTTGAAATTACTGCATGTTTGATGATCATTAACGCATCCTCTAAATTGTAAAATAGGTAACCAACAAAGAAATAAAGGTGACACAGCGTCAAACGTTTATTCAGAAGAAAACATACTGTATAGCAACACTCTTAAATGATGGGAGTATGTTACAGCTTCATCATCAATAAAAGTGACAGTCAGCCAAAATGTATGTTTCGGATAATGGTCACTTGCCACAAAGTTTTGTTATTGCTATTTGTTTGCATTCAGTTCTTTGAAATACCAGGAAGCACAAGCTTCAACTCCAATCGTTTCAAGTTGTCTTGCAAGCAAAAGCTCTCACTAATGAAAACGAAGAAAATAAGATTGACAATGAATTCAAGCAATGGTAATGGGCGAGCTAAAAGTACCCTTTTAAGAGCTTTTGTTTTTAAATTAAGAATCAATAGATTGTCGCAAGGGACAGTGCGTGCGCTGTCTCAGGCAAGACCTAAAAATGTGCTGTCGTTCTGGTCATCTGGTGATTGACTCCAAAGAAACGTCCTTCTTACCCAGTTCTGCTTTGGAATGCAGGACAAGAGTGCTTGGTTAAATCAATGCTGTCATCTGTCACTGGCCACCAGTGACATACGCCTTTCCCTTTATGACCACTGTTGACTCGAATTTCGAGGTGAGGGAGAGAGTGTTACCAATAGTGCCTTACTGAAGGATGATGACCTTGCTTCTTCTGCTTAATCAGATGTTGGAAAGGAGTGGATAATTCTAGTTGCCGATAGAGTTAAATGAGGATTCCATTTCTTCAGGGACACCTTTTTCCAGTCCTGGACTTTCCCTTAACAACCTATTGCATTCTCGGAGTTGTACAATTGGCTCATTTCAACTGAATCATTTTGACTAATACACCTGAAAACAATGATTTGCAAAATGGAAGCTCTGGACTAGAGCATGTGTCCTTGATGACATGGAATCATTGGGCAACCTTAGTCTCTAAGCCCCCCTCAAGATCTGTCCTTTGTTGCCTGAAGTTTAGTGGAGGGGTCAATTATGGTTATGGTGACTAACTGCTTGGCATTCCACAGAAAGGGATTATGCTGGGTATTGGAGTTAGCAGTTCCTGTCTCCAGGAGTCTGTGATTAACAAGCCTGCTGCTCAAGGGATGGGCTTCTTGGAATTAGGCAGATAGAGGGTAAGGTTACCTGAGCTTTCCAGTTTTCCAAGTCTGTGTGTGAGTAGTGCATTTTGCTTTACATTCTGGGACTGTTAATATTATTTAGCATCAGGTTGTCAAGTCCCAAAATACAAAGCAAAAACCTGGACAGGATGAACTACTCATGAATGGACTTAAGAAACTTAAGAGTTCTTGGTTACCTGATGGCTTCATGTTACATGAGGTGATGCAAGCACATATGATAAAGCCAAAATATTGTCAATTTATGGTTTCATCTATTTTGTGCACTGTAAAGGGGAGAAGGGAATTCATTTTGGCTACGTGTTTGCAAGTATAGAGCAGCTGGCTATATCTCTGTTGTTTTGCACCCGCAGGCCGCATAGCTTCATGAAACACATTATGATCAAGGGACTTTCCATGGTCGAGCGTTATCAGAAAATACGGTTCAGAAGAGCAGGGGTTGCTGGTGTGTTCTACGTGAACATTGTTACTATCTTGCAAGATTGATGTGCACACTTGCAAAGAGAAGGACAGAATTGGCTAACATCCTCTTCAGATGGAGCCTGGGGCTTTGACACACACACACAATGGGAGCAAGGGGAATAAAATTGAAAGTGGGGTATTTCCATCCTACTACAGAGAACTGTATATAAGGAAGAGAACACAGTCCTCCATTGTGAGTATCTTCAGTATATGTGGTCTGTTATATAAACCAGTGAACCAGAGGCCTAGTCCCTGTAACATTCTTTCTGGAATAATGACTCCACTGTGTCAGGTACAATAACCTATGATACTCCATGGCATTCCATAAACTAACGAATGCATCCTAGGATTTGTACTCTTGGCTCATTTACATTGAACCACCTCAACTAACATCCGTTTACAGGTCCCACTCAGCTGTTCCTCCCTAAGCAATAGAACACTGGCATCAAGTTAGGAGTCTAATGTCTGCAGCACTTTTCCCCAAGTCTGTGCATGATTAGATCTTACAGTCAAGTATTTTGCATTGCATAGTCTGGGACTGTTAGATTTTGGGGTCTCTAGTTGGCAGAGGTAGGTACCTTTGTCCAAATAGGGACCCTTGCGTCTAGTCAGGGAAAGTAGGTACACTCCTGAAATAACCCCTGCTCACCCTCTTGGTAGCTTGGCACGAGCAGACAGGCTTAGTTCAGAGGCAGTGTGTAAAGCATTTGTGAACACATACAGTAATCAAGTGACAACACTACAAATGGACACCACACAGGTTGTATATTTATAAAAATAGGTATACTTTATATAGATTTATCACAAGACCATAAACGACAAAAATAATCCACAATACTGTCAAGAATGCTTAGTTCTGATCAAAAAGACTTAATTCAAGCTTCTGTGCGAGTCGGTAGCCTCCTCCGGCTACGGCGATGTCAAGAACAAACAGAGTCTAACAAATCCAGCTGAACGCGTCGAGACGGGCCAACCCAGCGTAGACAGACTCGGTCACAGTACCTTTTACTTGAAGCGGCAGGCACGAGCGTGCGAGCCGGAAAGCTGTACGTCGCGATCGCGATGCAAAAATGGAAGCGTTGCAGGACGCGTTGTCCCTCGATGGGGTGCAGGCAGCGGCTCGTTGACGTCGTCGAGACAGAGTCGGTGAGACCAGGGCCGTGCGTTGCAGGGCGAGACGGTGCTTCGATGCGGTGCTGACAGGTTGCGGTGCGGCGACGGAGCCGGATTCGGGAGCTGGCGTCGATCAGTCCGGACAACGGTGCGAGTCGGGCGGTGCGTCGCGAAGCTTGCGGCGGTGCCCAACTCCGGTGCAGTCACAGGACTCGAACTCAGCAACAGTGACCGTGTCGGTCGGACCAGATGGATTCGGTGTAGCGAGGCGTTGCAAGGTGCGGTGCTCACAGGTTACGGTGCAGGCAGCGGCTCGTTGACGGAGTCAGGTGAGACCAAGGCCGTGCGTTGCAAGATGCAGGCGTTGCTCGATGCGGTGCCAACAGGACACCGAGCTGGTCGGGAGAGTCGGTCACAGCTCCCTACCTCTGTAGCCACTGAAACAGAATTTCCAGCAGCAATTCACAAAGGGGTGAAGTCCAATGGTCCTGGGACTTCGATCAGGGGGCAAGCTCTCTTCCAAGCCCTTGGAGATCCTTCACAAGTTGATGAAAGTCACAGCAAAGCAAAAGTTCCTTTCTCCTTTCTTTGGCAGTCAGGCAAACCACTGCAGGCCAATCCCCCAAGCAGCACTTCAGGCTTAGGGATAGTCTCTCCTCAGTTTCTTCTTGGTTCCGCTCCTCAGCAAAGGTTTCTTCTTGTTCCCAAAAGTGATCTAATTTCTTGGGATCAGGGTCCCAATATTTATACCCCAAAATCCTTTGTCCTCTGAGGGCAGAGGGGCCTTTGCCCAGTCCAAACCAGTTCTGGAGCACTCTGTTTACATGACTCCTTCTTTCCTTTCACAGTGCAGGGCAGAAACATCAGACGCCCCACAGGAGGTGGAGCCAGCATTGTGGAGGGAAAGCCCAGCTCTGGAGCACTTTGTTGACATGATTCCTTCTCTTCTTTCACTGTGCAGGGCAGAGACATCAGACGCACCACAGGGGGTGGAGCCAGCACTGTGGGGGCAGGCACTGTCCTATTCAGGTCCCAGGTGCAACTCCTCCCACCCATCTAGATGCAGATCTCTCTATTCACCACTGGGCTGACTCATTCTGTCTCCTGGAATCCCCAGCCCTGTCACTCAAAAACACCAGACCAAGGAATACACAACCTAGAAGAGGCAGGCTTTGGATAGTTAGACAAGAAAATACCTACTTTCTAAAAGTGGTATTTTCAAACACAGAATGTTAAAACCAACTTCACTAAAAGATGTATTTTATCATTCTGAGTTCAGGCATACTAAACTCGAATTTCCACCATGTTCCCTGAGTCAGTTAGGATTATAAAATGTAATAATCTAACTGCCCATTCTGGCCTATGGAGAACAGGTAGCCTTGCAATAGTGAAAAACGAAAATGGCTGTAATTCACTATTAGGACATGCCACACACACCAGGGCATGCCCTACCTTATACTTACAATGCACCCTGCCCTAGGGCCTACTTTAGGGGTGACCAACATGCAGTAAAGGGAAGGTTTAGGGCCTGGCAAGTGGGTGTACTTACCAAGTCGACATGGCAGCCCTAGGCTGCACACAGGCTGTGCAATGGCAGGCCTGAGACACACTTTACAAGCTGCTCCTGTGGGTGGCACAACCAGTGCTGCAAGCCCACCAGCAACATTGGATTTACAAGCCCTGGGCACACTCAGTGCACTGTACTAGGGACTGACAAGTAAACCAATCATCCAATCATGGAGTCACTAATACACAACACAATTTATCATAGGGAGCACTTGCACTTTGGCACTGATTAGCAGTGGCAAAGTGCCCATGAGCATCTAGTCCAGCAAAAACATATCGACAACAGTGGAGGCATTATGAAAAAAATGGAAGGGAGACCCACGCCAAGGATGCCAGGTCTAACAGGGACTTACAGTTCTGTTTATCCTATTAGAAAACCAGGACTGCAAGTTCTGCTTATCCTACTGGAAAACCAGGCTGCAAGTTCCAGAATGCAAGGCAAAAACATGGATAGGATGAAATGCTCAGGCATGAACCTGTAAACGTGGGAGCTCAGAATGTCATTAAAAAAGAAGCATGGCATTCCAACAGTTGGAAAATGGCTTTCTCTGAAGGGCCACCCCAAACCTTTTGCCTTCCTTCTACTCTTTTTCTGACTTTGTTTATGTTGGCTTTAGGACTCTGAGCACTTTACCACTGCTAACCAGCGCTAGAGTTCATGTGCTTCTCCCCTAAACATTGTTACTTTTGCTATATCCACAATTGGGATATTTAATTTATCTAAAAGTCCTTAGTAAAGCTCACTACCTGTGCCCAAGGCTTGTAAATTAAATGCTCCTAGTTGGCCTGCAGCACTGATTGTACCACCCACACAAATAGAACTTTAAACATGTCTCAGGCCTGCCACTGCAGAGCATGTGTGTGCAGTTTTACTGCCACTTTGACCTGGTATTTAAAGTCCTTTGCCAAGCCTTAAACTCTCCTTTTATTACACAGAAGTCACCCCTACGGTAGAACCTAGGTAGCCCACAGGGCAGGGTGCTGCGTAATTAAAGGTAGGGCATGTACTTTTAAATTTTACATGTCCTGGTTGTGACAAACACCCAAGTTCATTTTTCACTACTGTGAGGCCTACTCCTCTCATAGGTTAACATTGGGAATTCCTTAATACACTTTTAAGATGAAATTCTTGATTTGAAAGGAGTAGCTCTATCATGTCTTATACCTTTGGAATGGTAATGATAAATCATCTTTATGGTAAAGTTGTATTTAGCATTACTGTTTTAGAAATGGCACTTTTAGAAAGTGGACATTTCTCTGCACTTACAGCTCTGTGCGATGCAGCCTTGACTTGACTTGAAATTGACTTGTATCATGCACCGAGGAGTTTCCCGGAACTCAGCACAAGCAAAATTTTAGAGAAGGTCTTGACGTTTTAATCCTGCACAAAACCCCTGGTTTTCAGCCTTATTTTAAACACTGCAACATTGCTTACTGCGTGTAGCTCGAGAAGGAGCTTATTCAAAGCTGCTGGTCCTAGATGGGCAAGAGACCTACATCCCGCTCTAACATGCCGAATTCTGCGAGCCATTGCTAGCAATTTATTGCCAGACCTCAGGTTTCTTGACGGGACATAGAAACTGAACCTTGTTCTGAGGTAGACTGTACCGGTCTAGTAAAGTGCACCATGAACTAGCACTAGTGCCTTGAACAAGATTCTTTTCCTGAAAGAAAGCCAGTGAAGAGCATGCAGATGAGGGGACATACATGCTCTGATTGGCAGATTCTGAAGAAAACATGCTGCCACATTTTGGACCACCTGTAGCCTATCCAACAGGTGTTCCGGCATACTAAAATAGAGGCCATTACCGTAGTCCAACTATTTTTTTGCAATGAAGGACAGGTAATGTAGGAACTTTTTTAGGGAGCACAGTATACCAAAACCGGTGCCTACCACTGCCTTAATTTGTGGTTTGAAGCACAGACTATCATCGAATGTGACCCCTAAGTTCTTGATTATGCCTCCCTGAGAACCTGGAGGGGGCCATCTTTGGACCAGAAAGTCTGACAAGTTTCTGGAGAAGTAGTGCCAAAGAAAAAAAATTCTGTTTTGTCAGCATTGCACTTTAGCTGGTGTACAGCCATCGAATGGAAGACTGCAGCCAGGCAGGTTTTAATCAGCATCCCTGAAATCTCTTCTCCCTTGCCACAAGAACTTGTCTGCAATACACGTCTGAGGTGGGTGACAGCTTCACTTTGGTCATTCCCTCTAGACAGCCACACACACAGGAAGGGTAGGTGTGTCTGAGTACCCATCTGCATTCTGATGGCTCTTCCTGGACAGGAAGGGAGGGAGGAGCTGACACTTACACCTGAATAGGCAGTGTGCTGTCCCCACAGAAACGGGTGATTACTCCCTGCAGCTAGTCTGGAGCCAGGGCTGGGAAGAAAGGGCTTCTGTGCACTTTAAAGACCCTTCTTTGAAGTAACCCCTACTTCAAAGGCACAACTGGGTATAGGTACTGGGCAGTAGCTGCTCCTCCATAAAGGGCACCAGGGTGTCGACCTATCACCTTCTGCTTTCGGAAACTGCTTTAGCTTTTACAGTTTATACATGAAACAAACGATCTCAGTGATCGTTTGTTTGCATGTAAAAGCTGTAATGTCAGGTTGGCAGCAGAAGAGGGCTTCAATCCCTGCATTGCATTTGTCAGGCGGGGGCTGTTGCAGCTCAGCCTCACACAGTCACAATACCTATCTAACATGCTGCACGTTCGTCAGGAAGTGCAGCATGTCAGATAATGGAGCTTCAGGGCTTGTCAATCATGCACCCTCTTACTATGTCAGAGGTTGGAATAGAGGAAAAGGATCTACCTCCAACTCTATACCAGCTCCTGATAGGGTAGAAGCTCATGGCACTGGCTCTGGTATGCTGCAGAAGAGTGACTGAAGAGTGGGGAATTTTGAGCCATGCAATTTAAAAGTGTGCAAGCTTGAAGAGACTGTTACAGGTAAGTTTTCTTTTCATCAGTCTCAAATGTGTGTAAGTGTGTGTGTCTGCGAAATGGTGACTGTGTGCATAAGTCTTTAAATGTGTGCTTGGGCCTGTGTGTTTTATGTCTGAGAGTGTTTTTAGAGTATGTTTGTGCGATAGTCTGCAGTTTGTTGTTTGATCTCTGTATTGTTTTGCCTGTTCTGAGTCGCAAGTGTCAGTTGCAGCATTGATAAAACGGAATAAAATTTAAATGCAGTTTCGAGTGATTTGTGGTTCCCAATGCCCTTCAAGAATATTTTAGAAAAAGGAGTAGCTAATGCATTTTGTCAGAAAAGGTAAAAACTACAAGGTATGCAAGGGTGACTTTACAGCAGGTCGTTTGTGGGAGATCCGTGAATTAATTTTTGAGTACACAGATTAGACATGAAGGGATGGGTTTTAAAGCCAGCTCTAAGCAAAGAGGCACACCAGTGTCATATCCAGTACTTTATAGCTGCAGGCAGCTAGGCATGGCCTCTTTGAGGGAAGACGCAAGCTTCCTAGTTCCGTGCCTGAGCATCTCACTCGATCAACTTAATTTTCTTTGCAGTCCTTGATTTACAGTGCGGTAGAACTGTGAGTACCAGAATGCAATGAAAAACAAGCATTGGCATAGCCAATAGGTCTCGCCTTTCGGACCTTATAAGTGTTAGCCATGCAATTGTGCTGCATAACTAAATATTTATAAGGTCCCAAAGGCGAGACCTATTGGCTATGCCAATGCTTGTTTTAATGTTCTGCTCCACGATCAGCATTTGCCATCTTGGAACAGTAAATCAAAAAATCATGTGCCCTGTGACCACATGTGCATATACATGATCACGCTATAGCGATGTAATATCATGATGCATAATGCACATTTATAACTTATCACACTTTTTGCTGATGCTGAACAGCATTGTCAAAAACTGTTTTTTTATCTTTTTGCCAGTGCTGGGCACTATCTGAAACAGGCATTGGTAAAGCCAATAGGTCTTGCCTTTTACATGTAGGTGCAGCCCTATTGTATTTGTTGATGCATGTTTTAACCAAGGACACCATAAGGTGTAAAATTCTGCTACATTTGGAACTAATGAACTGGCTGTCCACTCACATGATGTAAGGTGGATGTTTTTAAGGGTCACTGTAGAAACGTAACCGTTTCATCACAAAAAACATAATGTGCAGATTTTGCCAAAAGGATAACTACTACGGGGGTATAGAAAGCAATTTCAGAGAATTATAAGCAACAATGAGATATGTGTGTGATGTAAACAACCTGTGATGACCCCAAGCTTGGAGATATAATCAGGACTCAGCTGCTCCACGTGATGTCTGCATGTTTATGTCATCATAGTGTTCCCATTGCCGTTGTAAGAGCTGTCTCGCCTTGTCCCTTGAAGTCAGTAAGTTGCACACCGGGATCCCATTGCAGACAATAAGCCGTTTAACTTTTCAGGTGAGCGGTTCTCTCACCCACACCATCAGGGCCATCCCGTGGGATTGAATGGCTCACAGCCACACGCCGAAGAGTCGCAAACACTAGATGCAACGGAACTCCTGGCTAACAAGAAGGAAAAAAAACCCATACCAAGGCAGTCGAGCCATGAAAAGAGAAGGTGGAACAGCAGGGTAATCTCCCTAGCAGTTCAACAAAATACTATGTCAGCTACCCCGTGTGACTCAAGTAAACGTGTCGGCTATCTTGGAAGGGTGAAGTGTGAATAACTTTTAAATGGACGCTGTTCAGAAGCCAGTTAGTCGCAGCATGGGAAACGTGACCTGTATTTTTTCACGATGGATTGGGGGAACAGATTCACCAAGCGTGTCACGCAAAGCTCCGTGATTATAGGAGGCTGGGTCATGAGTCTGGAGTTTGTCCAACTGCAAATTGATTGTGTTTTCTTTTCCCGCTACTCGTGAGGCTAGAGAGAGAGAGCCCGCTGTCCCAGGTATGTGGTAGAGGGGGGCAATAAGGGTGCCAGGCACCGTGTGCTTGCAGAGAGGGCTACAGCTATACACATGCGGAGGGGCGGAGAGGTGGTTAGGTATCACGTGCATAAACAGAGGGGCAACACAGTACTATGCACGCAGAGGCGTACCGGAGGGACATGAGAGGTGGTGCCAGTCACAGTGTGTGCCCGGAGAGAGAGGGGGGAGATGCTACAGCGATGCATGTAGAGGAGCTGAGGGCGGGAGATGTGCAAGGCACTGCGTGCGTGCAAAAGGAGAGGAGACGATACAGTGCCAGGCACTGTGCACGCAGTGGGTTACCGGGAGAGGCACGAGAGAGGTGCCAGGCCCTGTGTGCATTCAGAGGGATGCCAAAAGGGCATGAGAGGTGACACACACAGTGTGTGCATAAGGAGGGGTACCGGAGGGGACCAAGAGCGGTGCCAGGCTCAGTATGTGTTCGCAGAGGTACACTGGGTGGTGGTTTGGGAGGCGGGTGCTAGAGCGGTGTATGAAGAGGGACGAAAAGCGAGAGGTGCTAGGCACAGTGGGCATGCACGGAGAGGGACAGTAGGGTGCAAAGGCACGGTGTGTACGAGCAGAGGGGCAGAGGAACGGTTGGCCTAGCGAGACACAGGGAAGGGCAATAGGGGTGCCAGGCACTGTGCACGTGAGGAGCACCGAAGGGGATCGAGAGAGGTGCCAGGCGCAGCGTGTACGAGCAGCGAGCACCAGCAAGGGGAGCCTGGAGAGGTACCACGTACTGAGTGAGTACGCACAGAAGGATTTGGCGGAGAACCGTTATGTGCCAGGCCAAGACACGGGGAGGTGGGCAGTGAGGGTGCCAGGCAGTGTGTGCCGAGCTGGACATGCGGACTAGAGAATGCCGGACACTGAATGTGCACATGGAGGGGCAGGGGTGCTCCTCATAAACGCAGCAAGCCGCAGTTGGAGGGGTGCCAAGCACTGATAGAGCGCCCACAGGAACACGGGAGATGGCTCCCCCGAGCCTATAAATGGAGGGAATGTGGTGTGCAAAGAGGTGTGGACACCGAGTGGGTGCGTTCAGATAGACAGGTGGAGAAATGGATTGCGATTCCTTTTTAGCCACTGGGTGAACGGCTGACTGCAACAAGCGAGGGGAGGGGGAAGCAATGAAAGGGGCAGGGGACAGAGAAGTACAAGCCCCAGAGCACACTGAAATGCTTACGAGGCGGAGACGCTCAGCAACGGGCCTGTGGGACACTTTTTAAGCAAATCATGAAAGTGCGCCATTATTAATAATGTAGCGCTCGTGAAAGGGAAAGCACTAGTGTAGCGGACACAAAAGTGCGCCATTATTAACAATGTAGCGCGCGCGAAAGTGAAAGCCAAAGAAACAAGCCGCGCAGAGAAATAAAAGGCACGTCAGCCATTGTTGCAGATAAACGCCGTAATAGGAAAACAAGCATTGGCCGTGCGAGATGCGCTCTGTGGGGGGGGGGAGCGGGAGAGCAAGTGACGCGCGGCCGTGAAAGTGACACAGCCGCGCGGCCCTGAGAAGCGCTCTGTGATGGGGGAGGGGGAGGAGCAAGTGAGAGGAAAGACATATGGCGCCTGGAGCATGCAAGGAATGCGCGTTACTGTGCGCGTACTCGCATGCTCTAGGCCAGCCAAAAGTTGTGGTCGCATTTCTGCAAGCCCACTACAAAATGTCTCGCCCAGAGCCAGCGCTGAAGCGCTGGCTTTCAGGGCGAGACCTAAACATGGGTGGGGGAGCTAAGCACAGGTGGACCGGGGAAACTTCAGAGCTTCATAAACTGTTCACTCTTTCCCTTTGAGTGACAAATAACACATATTTCAAGTGTAAGTTCATCTGTTTTGAGTGCTCGGAGGGTGTAGTGTTGCGCTAAGTAGATCATAAAATCCAGCCCTGGTGTTGTTTGGGATCAAAGAGTAAGTGATATCACTTTACTACCCCTGGTATTTTGGTAAATCGGCCAAAAAGGACAAATAAGCAAGCATTGTCAAAGCCAATGGGTCTGCCGTTGGCTGCTAGCGTTTTGGCTGTGCCAATGGTTGTTTTGTCATGGTTTTAGTAAAAGCTTTGTTGGGTGAGCTATATGGCCCTCGCCAACATTTAAAAAATGCCTAAAAGCAAACATCTTTTTGGTTTAAAAAATAAGACACTGACCTAGTAGCCCAGTAACAGTGAAGGGAACTACTTTATTTGCAGCTATTCTCATTGCAAAAGAGCAGAATGCTATTACTCACAGTGAAGCTAGCCAGGAGCTTAAGTGCACTGACCATGTGCCCCATGCTGTAGTGGGTGGGAGGAAAATGTGAATGACACAACAACAGACCGATTGATGAAGAGGGCTAGCTGAGATTCCCTATTAGTGTAAGCATATTTTATATAATTTTAGTAAGTTCAAAAGATCTTGACTAACGCCAGACATAAAATTCTCCTCTATTCCACACGCTGCATGCAAAGGATCTGTTACCCTCTTGGCAGCAACCTCTTAGCCAGCAGTGGCTCCTCCAAAGGGCGTGCCATGGCTTTGACCCACCACTTCGCTCTGCCACTACCTCCTTTAGGTTTTACAGCGTTTAGCTCTATCGTGCAGTCTCTTACCATGACAGAAGTCAGGACAGAGAAAAGGGGTGGACCTCCAACTCTATCTTTGCTCCTGATAGGGTAGAAGCTCACAGAACTGGCTCTGCTGTGCTGCCGAGGTAGAAGATGGAAAAATTGGGAATCATGAGCATGTAATTTAAAAGTATACAAGCTCGAAGATGACTGCCACAGGTAAGTTTAATTTTTATCAGTCATGAACGTTTTGCATGTGTTTGCGTGCTGGGGTCTGCGTGTATATGTCTTCGAATATGTGCTTGAGAGCGTGTTTAGTGTATGCCTGTGCTAGTCTGTAGTTTGTTGTGTGCGCTCTATATTGTTTTGCCTGTTCTGAGTCGCAATTCTCAATTTCAACCTCTACTCTCTTGTGGTGTGTTCTCTTTGGCAATATTCGGAAAGTCTCTCATTCTTTTGATTTGATTAAAAAGTCCAGAGAGGATGTTTAATTTGTAATTAGAACAGCATGACTACAAGCACCAGACTGCAATTTTCTGACTATAAATCCAGAATTAAATGTAGGTGTCATCAAGACACAGGATCACTTGGCAGATGTTCACACACTGTCTCAGTCTCAAACAGTGCAGTGAAATCCTTTCTGCTACTCTGTTTTGTAACCACCTACTGGCCAGTGGCGGCTCCTCCGCTATGGCCCCATTCCCTGGTTGACCGTCCCACCAGGACGCTCAAAACCAATCACAAAGCTTCATTGCCTGTGTTGTGATAGGTCAGGGGAGCCTGGGTGCCTACCAATCACAACGCTGCATTGCAGTGTTGTGATTGGTTAGGGGAGCCTGGCTTCCTGTCCCACAACGAGAGCAGGAGCAAGGAGGAGAGACGCGGTGGTGGGACTGGTGGCAAGGTAAGTGTTGTAATTATTTTTAAATATTTTTTTGCTTTTCACTGCGTTACCTAAGCCCCCCCCCCCATGCCCGCCCGCCACCCGCAAGCCTGCCGGCTACAACTGCTACTGGCCAATGAAACCCATTGTCTTCTCCCTTTGCTTTTTTAATCACATTTATGGCTGTCTAAATTAAGTCTGGGCGGTGAACTCTGCTCCACTCGTGGAGTTTGCGGAGATTTCCGCACTCCGCGTAACGCGGAGCTCACAGAGTTCCGAAAAACTCCGCTCCACTGAGTTTTTTCCTCGCTCGCGTTCGCCAACGTCAAGTTGGCGAGCGCGAGCGAGGAAAATCCTCCTCCCGGCGAGATGTTTCCTCATTCGCGATCATCAACATCAAGTTGGCAAACTCGAGCGTGGAAATTCAACCTCCCGGAGAGATTTCTCAACGCAGGTGGTCAGATTTCTCATTGCGATTAGTCGCGTATGCTCGCTACCGCTCGTGTTGAGAAACTGTCCGTTCGCGTTGAGAAAGCTGCAGCTCGAGGAAAAATCTACTCGAGCGGCAGAAAAGAAGCAGCGCCCGCTTGCGCTGTGCATGGTGCCGTTTGCGATGATTGCACAGTGCAGACAAGCACTGAAAATCACCTCGAACAGCATTTTTCCAACGCAATCCACCGCTTGCCGAGCTCCGCGTAGCGCAGTGGAGTTTTTTACTGCACTTCGCGTAGCACAACTCTGCCCAGGCTTAATCTAAATCAATTATCTGAGAAATGAAGGTGTGAGAGGCTGGCCTGGTATATGCTGTCCACTAATGTAAGTGGGCACCTTGCACCAGTCCAGACAACCCTTATGATATTTTAGTGGTCTTAGACAACCATAGAAAGCTCTCTACATGGTAGCTGTGGAGAGCAGCCTTCAGGCTTAGTCGTGAAGCAGTGTAAAGCAGCTTGTTTCACCAGAACACAATCTTATAGTATAGATTAAATGAAAAAGAACCACACAAAGTATTTATAAAAATATGTATCTATTATCTAATACTCTCTAGTACGTTACAGTATCTCCTACACAGAGATATACACAAAGCACACAATACTATATTAAAGCAATCACAGTAAATAGCACTAATACACAGTGGTCCCCAGGGGGAACCAAACCATATACTAATAAAGTGGTATAAGAACCACAACTTGAGTCAGGACAATGTCGAGAGGTTGTAGAATTACTGGGACCCCAAGGAACCACCCAAGGTGAGTAGATAGTGACCCCACAAAGGACGTGTGCAGTGCGCGAACACAACCACGGGCTCCATAAAACTCTATGTGAAAGTCACCGTTGAAGTTTTACAGTTTAAGGACCCTTCCCAGAGGACCCTGAAAAAACCCAGAGGAAGACAGAAAGTTGGAGAGCCACCCCACCTGTGGATACCAAGTTACCCATATTACCTAACCCAGGGAAGCTGAGTGCATAGGGATGAAGTGGCGTCAGAAACCGCTGTCGAACCCAATGGAGGACTTCAGGAAAGTGCCACTGCTGGAAGAGGAGAAAGTGTCTGTGGGAATCCAAACGTGAATTCTTGATGAAGAGTACCTGAAAGCAGTGGGGACAGAGTCTGGGTTACTTGAGAGTGACCAGGGGCTCGGTAGACGAATGCTTACCGATGTCGGGTGCTTCAGGATAGATGTTGATGACTTTGACTCTGCAGCTGTGTGGACCAGGCGATGATGAGGACAACCAGGAGCTGGATACGAGCTGTCCCCCAAAGGATGTCAAGTGCTGAGGGGTCGGTGTCTGGTGGGAGCACCAACAAACCTTGGCAAAAGCCCCCCACGCAGGAAGTCAAGAAGTTGCAGGAAGAGGACCAGCAAGGTCCAGGAGACACACTACAAGCAGGGGAGTCAGGGCAGGCCCCGAGCAATCAGGGGAGCACAAGGAAGTCAAAGATGACCCTCCACAGGACCCACAGGCCGAAGGCACTGGAGTCGCAGGAGGACCTTGAGCAGCTTTACAAAACAGCAGGTCACGGAGCATATGATGTGATGTGGCTGAAGATCTTTGCAGGAGAAGTTGCCAGAGGTTGGGGCTACTTGGAGCTTGGTGCACTTTTTGCAGAATTGCCAACAAGCATATGCACTTGCAAAAGGAAGCGCTGCACAGGGGTTCGGTTATTGCAGCCCCCACAAGGGATACTGGCTTCAAACTCAGTGAGAGGACAGTGCGGGCCTCGAGTGACATAGAAACCCACGTTCTGTGTTGTTGAACCCTTCGGAGTCTGTAGGAGCTTGGGATCCGCAGACCGGTCAGCAGTGTTGCAGTGCCTGCGAATGCAGGGGAGTGACCCCTTCACTCCAAGGGAGATTACTTTGGTAGCCCTTGATGCTTCACAGGCCTTGGAAGGTTCCTGTATGATGCACAGGCACAGACAATGCAGCAGACTGAAAGGGAGACGAAGTCCAGCCCAAACGAAGTCCAGGAAAGTCCAAAGTGCCCAGACGGTAGAAGTGCAGTGGTTTTGGATCTGAATCTTATCCCACGACGAATCTAGGGACCTACACCCAGGTAAGCCCTTAAGTACCCTAAGGAAAGGGTTGGGAAGATTCAGGGGACCCTCCCAGGGGAGAGTTCGGACAGGGGGGAGGTTACTCCCATGTCCTTTGTCCAGTTTCACGCCAGAGAAGGAGCCACCGGCTCCCAGGACTGGTTTGAACTGGACTATGCACAGGGACAACAAATGTGCCCCTCATGCAGACTTTCTGGTGCTGGCAAGCGCACCCACCCAGCCTTAATACATCCTGTCTGAGAGGTGGTCACCCCTCCCTGTGACAGGATACCTATTGCTCTGCCTTCCACTGCTCAAGCTTGGCTCAGCAGCAGGAGGGCAGAAATGTGTCTCTGGTCGGCAGCAACCATTTTGTGCTGTCCGGACCAAGAAGGCTGGCACCGGGAGCACCGAGAGCCTAACGGGGGGCTCTTCTGGTGCTTGGAATCATACCTCCCACACCGTTTGCGGTGTGGGGGTATAATTCCAACATGTTTGATACCAAACATGATAGGATTTGTTTCAGCCATTTTAGAGATGGTCATCTCGTAATTACGCGGCGCCCCTCTATATGGTATTTGGCTGATTCACTGACAACCTGGGAGAATGGACTCCGTAGGCTTCAGGGGTGTGCTGCTCATGCAGAGGCACCCTCTCACTTAGAACCAAGCACCCTGCCTTCAGGATTGTTAAGGCCTGCTATAGGGGTGACTTTTAGGTTTTAAGTGCAGTGACCCTTAGATATAGTAAACCTATATCTTTCGTAAGTGGTGAAAGCACCAACTTACACAGGCTACAATGGCAGGCCTGTAGTTCCATTTTGAATGGTCTCTCATGGGTGGCATAATACATGCTTCAGCCCATGGGAGACCTCTGGGGTACCTATGCCCTGGGTACACTAGGGACTGACAAGGGTACCCCAGTATCCAATCTGGGGTGTACCTAAGTACATGTCATAACAGTTTAAGGAGAAAGCAGATAGACTGGGGTCCTGATTAGCAGGATCCCAGTCAGATTAGTCAAAAACAGTTTATATATATAGCAAAAAGTGGGGGCAACCATGACAAGCAGATCCTACTTTCCTACAGAAGGTGTGATCTACACATGATGGGAGTTCTTGCACCCCTGCTAAACTCCCAGGTTTTTTGCGTCTGTTTCCAACAACCTCAGACAGATATTTTCCCTCTTGCATGTTTCATTGAAGTTTAAAAGGTCAATGATGTTTCCTGATTGACCGGGGACTTCACATGAGTGGTACAGTATTTTCTCTTTCACTTGCAGAGCAGCAATGGAAACTAAACATACAACTTTTAGAAAAGAGATGCTTGTATGTCCAAATCTTAGAAAAACAGGGGTAATACAGGTCAGGATCGGAATGGAGAGCATTCACATGACTTCTAATGATTCCAAGTACTAAACTAGAATGTAGCTGTGACTGAACGTTATGTAGTCATTGATAAAGGTTTGTTGGTACCTGCTCTATAGCAGGGGTTGCTGCAATCCAGAAAATGTATGGTTTAGCCCAACTATGAATGAAACATTCTTGGTGACAAGAGCCGTTGCTTAAATCCCCTATAAATGACCTGGACTGCTGCAGTCACTCAACACAACCTAAAGGTAATATTTATGTCCCATCTGTTTCAGAGGTCACAAACTGCCACTGGTATTGGGTGTCTGACCCCACCAAACCAGACACCATGTTTCTGGACATGTAAAGAACCTCTGTCAGAAGAACTGCTGTGCTGCTACAAGGACTGACACTATGTTGGACTGCTGATTTGGAGGTACTGCTTGTCTGCTGTGCCTGTCCTGCTGCCTGCTGCTCTCTGACCCTGCTGAGGAAGAGCTGGACTCTGCCTTGAACCCAGAGTGATCTCCAAGGGCTTGTTGGCTTGCTTCCTGTTACTTGAGACTCAGGGCTATCAAAGTCTCTACTTCTGCTCCTGTGCCCAGTTCACTGGAAATGGACCCCGATACTAGCACCAGAGAAATCCACGCATCTCCAGTCTGCTTAGAGGAGAACCGGTGCATCGACCCTTTTGCGGGAGTCAAATTGGTGCATCGCATCAGAACCAGCGCATTGCCTGCAGAAACCGATGCATCAGAATGATGCATCACTGCTGCTGCAGTGGGGAGGGATCAACTCATCCCTTCAACTGTGTGGAGAAACCCTGCGCATCGCACTCGGAACCAACACCTCTCTACGACGCTTTGTCTTTGTAACCGACACATCGCCACCACTGCGTGAAGAAAGTCGACACATCACCTCAACTGTGGGGCTCGACATCGACGCATCACTCGTCTGCACCCCGCATCTCGCTGCAGCGACCAGGATCAAGGTACTCTGTCCCCCAGATGTGCGTGGCTCCTGTATCTGGCTCACGCTCCATTACGGTCAGCTTGAACTGTTGACTTTGCCCCAGTCCACAAGACCAGATAACCCTCATTGGCGCTTATTGCTTCTAAACGCTAGCACTCTTTTTATTCTTTAAAAATTCATATCTCTACTTCTACTTTTTAGATTTTTGTGGTTTTGGGCTTGATTTATTTATAAAATTATTGTCTATTTTATAAAACCTGTGTGGAGTTTTTTTGTGGTGTTTTCATTGTCTTACTGTGTGTTGTGTTACTCAAATACTTTACAGATTTCCTCTTTAGATTAGCCTGATTGCTATATGCCAAGCTACCAGAGGGTGAGCACAGGTAATCTTTTAGTGTGTATCTGACTTACCCTGACTAAGATTGTGGTCTCTACTTAGACTCAGTGCATACCTCTGCCAACTTGAGACCCAATTTCTAACATTGGTGATCAGCATTGAGGACTAAGCCATACTATGGCTTAGTGTAGACTACCTCTCTATACCTAAGACCAATTCGTACCCTTTTCAATTTTCTCTAAATGGCTTTTTGATTTTTTTGTAAACCATGTATGTCTCTTTCTGGAGAAGCAGCATCAGCACCTGCCAAGATGGATTTTGAGCTGGCCAAGCTGGAGGCCTACACTGTGGCCCAGCTCAAAGACTTTTGTTAGGGGGTTGACCTGTCCACTAAAGGCTTTACAAGGAAGGTGGAGCTGCAAAAGGCACTGAGAGCCTGGGCAGAGGCCCGTAATGCAGGGGCTAGGACCCCAGAAGAGAAGCAAGAGATTGAGGAGGATGAGGAGCTGATCCTAGATTTTGAGGAGGATTTAGGACTGCCTGAGGAGAGGGAAGCCAGCATCCAAACAGGAGCAGTGGTTGTCTCTAGAGCAGGGAGCAGAGTCTCATCAAAGAAGCTGACAGCAGAGGAGCTAGAGGAGAGGAGTTAGAAGAGAAAACTTAAACTAGAACTTAGCGCTGGAGAAAGAACAAGCTCTGGAAGAGAAGAGGCTAGCTCTAGAGGAGAAGACACTTGCCCATGAGCTAAGACTCAGAGAGCTGGACCTAAAAGCACTACAGGTTTATTCCAGCAGTAATGGTGGCAGCAATACTACAGTGTCCACTGGGGAAGTAAGAGTCTGGATGCCAGAGGACTTGGTGCCCAGTTCCGTGGTGGGGGATGACATAGACAGATGGTTTTCAGCCTGAGAAGTGGCTCTAAGAGTGCACAAGGCCCCAGAGGAGTCCTGGGGGGGTAGTCTGTGGAGGTACATGCTTACAGTGGAGAGGGACACATACTTGACACTGGAGGTGGAGGACTTGAAACACTATACTGCAATGAAGGCCATTATATTCAGCAAGTATGGACTGAACCCTGAGAAGTATAGGCAACGGTTCAAGGGCAGCCACAAGATCTCATCACAGACATGGGTGGATTTCTTAGATTATGCCAGCAAGGCACTTAAGGGCTGGGTGAGGGGCAGCAAGGTTGATGATTATTTAGGGCTGTACAACTTACTTTTAAAGGAGTACATGTTTGATACTTGTTTTCCAGAGATGCACCAATACATGGTTGCTGGACTGAACTGGCCGCAACGAGCACCGGGCATTTCTCCCCGGTGGGCCGGAGAGGTGGGGGCCGGTTTTGCAGCAGTACTGCAATATCGGCCCTCTGTAACAAAAGCAGGAGCGCCGCCTCTGACTAGCACCCACCCCCCCGCTCCCAGGGCCGGTTGAGCAGCAATCTGCCAGGGCTGGTTGCTGTTCCCAGTCCGGCCCTGCCTGGCTGATAGCAAGCTGACTGACCCCATTATGCTTGCTGAGTAGGCGAGGAAGGTGGTTCAGATTCATCCATACAGAGTGAGGGGGAGGTCAAGGGAGACCCAGACAAGTCCCAAATTAAGGGGGAAGAAAGGGTTTCCCATGTCCCCTGACTGACAGAATTTAGAGGCCGTGCAGCATGACACGCTTCTTCTTCACCAATGTCCACATGGACTTTAGCATTTACACTCCTGAGATACTTGGTACTGTGAGCATGCACAAAACAAAATATATAGCACACCTGACACTCCAAGGGAAGGAAGGGCAAGAATACAAAATCAAGTAACACATAATACATTTGATGTTAATCAGACTTGTTAACTATAAAATAAATAGACTTACTTACAGGTAAGAAAATAGGGCAGTTAGAGGTGGTAACACTCTGAGGGCCTGAGTAATGATTTCAAACATTTTACTAGCACTGTAAGATGCTATAAAACAGCAATGTTAATCAATCAAAGGGAGATTTGGCAATGTTTTTATGCCTTCCTTTATTTAACTTTTTACACTAGAAGTCTCTTTGCTACTCCCAGTCAGTGGGACAAAGTTGTTAGACAGACAGAAGCAATGTAAATAACTTTGCTATTTGATTTCTAGTCCTTGCCAGACATCTCTGTATGGTTCATTATTCAAGTGAGGTAGTCCTGCTGTACCCCTTAGTCTCCACAGATGGTCCGCTATCTGCACTAACCCAATGACCCCAGTCCTTCCTGAGGCTCACTTACATGCAACCAATTTGTATCCCACACCCGTACCCCAGATGCCCCAATCTGTGCTCCATGGCCCACAGTGCCCCTAAATTTTCTCAACACAAATTATACCCATACGCTGAGGCCCAACCACTAGCTTCTTTCTCTGTTTTCTCATCACACCTCTCACTAGCCCTAGGTTGTACCCTCTTGCCCCCTGTCCCTTCAAGGTGCCATAGACGCCATGTCACCACCACCAATAGCCCCATCACAGACACTCCTTCCCTCTGTTTTCTAAGTTTCTTCACTGTTGCATCTCTCAGTCCCACAATCCTACTATGCTCTGCTCTGCTCCAGCCCCAGAAGCCTCCTTATAAACCATGATTGATTTGTTTTGATATAGCTCAACATTAATATAATAATGAAGAATACACCAAGGTAAAGTTGATAAGTTTATTCATCGACATCCATAACCCACTGTCAGGCGGTTCAACTGACAGGAGTGTGCATTAGAATGTTTGAACAGAATGTTCTAAGGGAGAGTCCAGGAATGAAAGGGGGAGATGGAAGGATCCAAAGGAGAAGAAGAATAGGAGGGGATAAGGTAAAAGAATACAACACATCTCCTTCCCCAGGACAGGGGAGGAAAGTAATAAACAGCAATAGAGTACAATATGAACACTATATCCAAAAAGGCCCACAAAAGGTGAGTCAGTAAAAAGTTAGATTAGTACATTTGTAAACCTTGTGCCAAAATGGTTTCTTGTGACAATTCCTCAAAAACTCCTTTCCATGTTGAGCATTTGAGTCATTGCTTTCTTGTGCCCTGTGTTCTACCTCACCCCCTGGCACGCCCTCACTGTTATCTTTGACAATCCTGTCAAAACTCCACATCTGGCCATAATCTAAAATTACAACATTTTTGGAAACTTTGCAAATTTCCTTTTTTTCAGAAAATTTGGAAGTACCAGAGTGCACAGATCTAGGCAATTTTACTCTTACAGCATCTCCTATCTTCCAGTTTCGCACCTTTCCTTGCACTCTACAATTGTAGTTATTAACATACTTCCTTTGATGTTTGTGAATTTTCTCCATGATTTCCCTACGGTCAAGCACTTCATCATTAGAGCCAACCAACCACAGAGGACTTAATTTTGTACCTGGTTCTCTTCCTTTAAGGGATCTGAATGGGGAAACCCCTGTGATAGAATGAGGAGTAACAAGATATGACCAAATCATTTCATCCAATGCTCTCTTGACGTTCAGCCCTCTACTACTGTTAAGTTGGATACAATCTTTGATCAGGCGGTTGACTCGCTCAACCAAACCGTTTGCTCTAGGACAATAGAGTGCAGTTTGTAAGTGTTTCACAAAGAACTTGTACAAGAAATCTTTCATTTGTGATGATGTAAATTGGACACCATTGTCCGTCACCAGAGTTTGAGGGACCCCCTCATTACAGAAATCTTCTTGTAAAAATGTAGTAACAGTACTGGTAATGATATTGTCCACAATTTTGATAACTACCCATTTGGAATGATAGTCTACTTGTGTCAATATGAACCTTCCACCTAGACCTCTTGCATTTATTGGAGCAACAATGTCTAGAGCCAACTTGTTCCATGGAACTGGAGGTACTTCTACGATACCAAAGGGGATGATGGACGGAGCGTTAGAGCAAATCAAACACTCACCCCCAGTCAACTGATCTGGGTTTAATCCATCATCATTCTTTAGCTCACTCCACCACCCCAGTTCAGACATGGCCATATGCAAATCAGTCTGACCCTGTGCCTCATGGGAACAGTCCAGCCCGAACTGCCAAGCCATGTCTTCCCTGGACCGGAAACAAGCATCCTGGGACCGGTTTCGGGTTCATAACCCTCATCAGCCAGGCTATCTTGAATCCAGTGGCAAAGTGAGCAAGGGACCCACGTCTTTTGCATTTGTCGCCCTAAGTGGGAAGAGTATGCCCAGACGTGGGTCCCGTGCTCACTACACCACTGGATTCAAGCTAGCCTGGCTGAAGAAGGGTGATGCCCTGAAACCGGTCCCAGGATGCTTGTTTCCGGTCCAGGGAGGACCTGGCTTGGCAGTTCGGGCTGGACTGTTCCCACAAGGAACAGGGTCAAGACTGATTTGCATTTGGCTGGGTCCAAACTGGGGTGGTGTGATGAGCAAAAGAATGATGGATTTAACCCAGATCCTTGTGACTGGGGGTGAATGTTTGCATTGTCCAGCATTCCGTCCATCAATTGTTTCTTTTGCATTTGTCGCCCTAAGTGGGAAGGGTATGCCCAGACGTGGGTCCCGTGCTCACTACACCACTGGATTCAAGCTAGCCTGGCTGAAGAAGGGTGATGCCCTGAAACCGGTCCCAGGATGCTTGTTTCCGGTCCAGGGAGGACCTGGCTTGGAAGTTCGGGCTGGACTGTTCCCACAAGGAACAGGGTCAAGACTGATTTGCATATGGCTGGGTCCAAACTGGGGTGGTGTGATGAGCAAAAGAATGATGGATTTAACCCAGATCCTTGTGACTGGGGGTGAATGTTTGCATTGTCCAGCATTCCGTCCATCATTTGTTTCTTTTGCATTGGAGGTACTTCTACTGCAGAAATGTGGCTCTTCGTCACCTGTTTGCTATTGTCACTGTACGCACAGCTTACGCATTGTCTGATATTCCTCTCAATCATGGAGTCCATGCATGGCCACCAATAATGTAGTCTAGTTTTACTCTTAGTTAAACTACACCCCAAATGGCCTTCATGAGCTAAGGATATGAATTTTTCCCGCAACCTTTCCGGAGGTACCAACTTGTTACCTCTGTACAAATTTTGATCACAAATATAGAGTTCGTTTCTCACCTCCCAAAATCATTTCTCATTACTCTTTAATTCAGAACATGTCTTCGGCCATCCCTTCAAAATGAGATCTTTCACATTCTGGATTACAAGATCACCTTTCATACTGTCTTCCCATTCTTGTTTGTTTATTCCTTCCATTATGGTTGCCACCACAAATTCATCTACCATACTTTTTTCCAAACCATTGTTAGGTAAGGGAAGTCTAGACAGGCAATCTGCTGCTTGATTTTTTTGTCCTGGGATGTATACCACTTTAAAGTTAAAACCTTCTAAACCAAGGAACCATCTGGAGATTCTTGGTGTGGTTCTTTCAATGTTTTTTTACAGAAAATGCACTTACCAAGGGTTTGTGGGCTGTTCTCAGTGTGAATGGAATTCCCCAAACAAACACTCGGAAATGTTGCACTGCCCAAAAACAGGCTAGCGCTTCTCTCTCTACCACTGAGTAACGGGATTCAGCTTCAGAAAGTGCTCTAGATGCAAACGCCACGATCCTCTCTTCACCCTCCACAACTTGGCTAAGGGTCGCCCCTAAACCTTTAGCACTGGCATCAGTGGTGAGTATCGTGTGTTTGCTAGTATCAAACTGTCCTAAAAAAGGAGCATTAGCAATCGAGCACTTCAGTTTGTAAAATGCTTCACTACATCCTTCATTCCAGTCAAATTTTACACCATTCTTTAACAAGCACCGCAGAGGATGAGTAATGTCTGCGAACGTTTTTACACATTTTGAGTAATATTCTGAAAGTCCTAGGAAGGACTTTACCTCTTCCTTGGTACTAGGTACAGGAGCAGATTTAATTGCCTCCACTAGATCAACTTTAGGTTTTATCCCTTCTCTGGATATAACATGTCCCAAATACGTAACAGATCAGACCCCAACCTGACATTTCTCTCTTTTCAACGTTAGCCCAGCATCCTTGAGTTTATATAGAACCCTGCGAAAGGTGCTGTTGTGCTCGTCTTCAGTTTTACCATAAACCAATAGGTCATCTTGGAAGCACAACACGTGATCCACTCCTTCCAAAATTTGTTGCATGGCTCTCTGAAAAACTGCGGCAGCTGAGGCTAAGCCGAACGGCATTCTACAAAACCTGTATGCACCAAAAGGTGTAATGAATGATGTTAATGCTCTACTCGTAGGGTGGAGCTCCACTTGGTGGTAAGCAGAAGATAGGTCAATTACCGAGAACAATTCTGCTTTACCCACCAAACTCAACATTTCATTTATGTTGGGCAAGGGATGCCTGTCTACCCAGATGTTATTGTTCAATTCTCTCAAGTCAATACATAGCCTGATTGCTTTGCTATTAGATTTGGACGTGATGACGATGGGTGCAACCCACTCAGCACAATCAATAGATTCAATCACACCTTGACCAATCAACCTATCTAATTCTTGTGTGAGCGGTTCTCTCATCATTAGTGGAATGTTCCTACATTTATGTGCCACAGGTTTGGCACCATCTTTCAATTTAATTTTATGCTGGAACTTCTTCAAACACCCCAGCTTGTCAGTGAATACCTCCGGGAATTCATCTAATAACTCAATTCCACACACAGATCTCTCCACCAACATGACTGGAACTTCCGCCATGGGATCCAGTTTCATACCCAAATCTTTTTGGTGTGACCAACCCAGAAGATTAGATCCTTGTCTTGCTATGTACACTTTTCCTACCGTGCTCCTATCTTTGAATGTGAACTTCATAATGGCTACACCTTCCAGTGGTATATGATCTTTGTTATACCCTACCGGAATCAAGTCAGGTTCTTTTAGAGAGGCCACATCATTCCCAAATTTAGCATGGTATGTTTCACTGTTAATGAAAGTAAAAGGTGAACACGAATCAGCATAAACGTCAACTTTTTGTCCATCCAGCCTAATTTCACAGTTAGGGAGATCAACCATGTGTACTTCACTGTTACCCTTCACATCTATTTGAAGTATATACTTTCCTCTATCATCCTCACTATTTTCAATGGCATTAACTGTTCTGCCTGTCATATCTTTGCATACCCGTGCAAAATGTCCTTTGCGATTACACTTCCTGCACGTTGCTTTACTACCTAGGCAGTTAACATTATTAGCTAAGTATGCTGCACTTCCACACCTAAAACACTTAAGTCTGTTTTCCGAACTGTACCTTTCCTTGTTAGGCTCTTTATACAATTCATGTTTCTTTTGACTCCTAATTGCACACACATTTTTAATTTCTCCACAAATTTCATTTACTCCTTGTTCAGTAGGCACATTCATCTCCTTAATACATTCCGCCGTGTGCTCAACGCTCTTAGCAATATCAATGGCATTTTTTAGGTCAGGGTTACCAACTAACAGCTTTTCCTGTATCTTCTTGTTATTAGTACAACACTAATTGATCACGAATGAGTTAATATGTTAGTTCATTGAATTTGCAGGTGTTAGCCAAACCCCTTAGTATAGCTATGTAATTTCCCACTTTCTCATTTTTTCCTTGACTCCTACCAAAGAATTTATGTCTCTCTAGAACGACATTAATCTTATCAACAAACTGTAACTCTAACTTTTTAATAGTGCAAGAGTAAACATCCCTTTCTTCAATTCCTACTTCGTCCTCTTCTAATTCTGGGAGACTGTCAAAAACCTTCCTTTCTTCTGCACCTAGGTTATGTAATAAGATGTGTTGTTTTCTTATTGCTGAAAACCCGCTAGCTCCTATCGCAATCAAGTATGTTTCAAACCCTTTTATCCAGTTTTTCCAAGCCTCAATGGGTTCTCCGGCCTCTGAAAGGAAAGGAGGAGGTTGATTCATGCTAGCTGCTGCCATTGCAAAGTGCTAAATTCTCAAATGGAACGTAAATATAATTAAATTAAATTCAGTGACCACCCACGAAATGTGAAATCAGGAAAAGAGTAAGAGAGAAGAAAACCTGTGGAGAAAACTAGTTAAATAGATGGTACATCATTCAAACCTTCCTTTGGCATTCATAATATATATATAATGCAGTCGATATTATGAGGCGTGGAGAATTAAGTATAACCAAGTTAATTCTAGTCAGTGCTTAATTGGAATGAGGCAAATACTTCAGTTATGACTGCCGAAACGTTCCTCCCACTCAGACACCGTAAAGTTCTGGGGAAAGCACAGTTCACAGTCTAAGCTCCTCCACATGCACGGAGCGATGATCTCCTCATCCCACACGCTGCCACTTGATGTTCGCTCACCACAGGGAAAGTTCCACAGTAGATGCGTTCCTCCTAAACTTATCACGAAGTGCACTTAACAGCCTTGGAACGCTCACCTGAGAGACTACACAGGAGCTCGCGCTCTCCTCAGGGACCCTCACGACAGCGCTCACCGCAGAGAGTTACCAGACTTGCCTGTGGACGCTCACAGGTTCGCGACCACAACAGTGAACTTCATCAACGTGCGCATGACCGGCACTCTCTCTGAGGTGAACTCTGCCCAAAATAAGGTCGCGCCCCACACGGAATAACTGTGTGGCTGGTAAACAACAGAATCCACCTCTCTGTCGACAAGCAAGCCGTGTTGAGGGTCAAGGATACGACGAAGCTTCTTCGATTTGGCTCCGCTTCCAGCGATGTACACAGCACGCTGCATGATGACCAGCAAAATAACTCCTCCTGTGCACCTCTGATGATAGCACACTTCCCTTGAAGATCCTGGATTCTCCACAGCGCATCGGGGTTCACTCGATACCGAAGAACAATGCTCCCACACGGATCCAGTGGGCAACTCTTTGGAGGGAATGTCGAGACTTGTCCTCCACACAACAGATTCGTCGCCAGTGTAATAATGAAGAATACACCAAGGTAAAGTTGATAAGTTTATTCATCGACATCCATAACCCAGTGTTAGGCGGTTAAACTGACAGGAGTGTGCATTAGAATGTTTGAACAGAACGTTCTAAGGGTGAGTTCAGGAAAGAAAGGGGGAGACGGAAGGATCCAAAGGAGAAGAAGGATAGGAGGGGATGAGGTAAAAGAATACAACAATTAAGATACACAATGCGACCACAGTATCAAAACTCCTCCAAGATAACAGTGCAGATCAACACAGAGCATCAACCATCTAGTAGACCATAGCAGTCTCTCCACCTTCCGGATGATCTCTCTTTTTGCAATCGTTGTCCCAATACCAACCAGGGTATGCTCCCACCTATAAACCTCAATGTCCTCCAGGACACCCAATAGGGAAATGTGGGGAGAATAATTCATGGGTCTGCAATTAGTCTGGAGAGTGGGAAGTATTTTTTGACCAGTATTTTGCTACGACAGGGCAGCTCCAAACAACATGGAAAAAGTCGCTATCATTGGCATTACATTGAAAGCATGAGGATGAGGGGATTTTGCCGGCACGCATCTCAGGGTGAACTAAGTAGCATTTAGATAACTTAGCTGTATGAGGCACAGCCGGGAGTGAATAACAAGCACAGGTGGGGTAATTTTGGCGCCCCTCCATTCACTTTCGTCCATGGGGCCCATCCAGCTCTCCCACCTTTCCTTAAGCTCCATAAACATGTCGGGAGAATTGATAATGAAAGATTTGTTAATACGTGATACCCCCATTTCCCTAAGTGGGAAAAGGGCAACCTTGGCTTCTAACGGGCTCTATTTAGGGGGGTCAACCAAGATGTCTGGTGAGAGGCCATGAATGACAGAGCTGCAAATATCTATACAATTGTGTTTTGTGCAGTTCAAATTCATTTGGAAGGGTCTGGAACTGCTTCATTTGTTTGCCTTCCCAAAAATCCCCCAACTTGAAAATATTGATAAGGTGCCAGTGCTCAAATCTAGTTAGGCGCTATGAAGAAATCATTTCCCAAGCCACAGAGGTGTGTCAAGCAAGGGTCTTTCTTCCCACTCTATCCAAAGGATGGCAGAACGCCAGCATGGAATGGTCACTTTAGTTACTTCTGAAGTAAGTGTGGAATAGGGTCCGAAATTTCAGTTCTGAATGATGGGTCGTCGTACCGTCTATGCAGCAAATCAAGCGCTTCAGTGCCCCTTATAGGGGTATTAAGTGCTATGTAAATGTTGAAATGCTATACAATAATTCAACACCAAAATGTGTGAAGCTCAATATTAGAGTTGGAGGTTAGTTATTCACATGCTGCCATCATAGGTGAATTGGGTACATTTATTGAATGCCATAAGCAGGGCCTGAGTCGCCCATAAAAAGAAACAAAGCTTAAATCACTGATTAGCGAACTAACTCTGGGCGATCACGGAAGGGAAATTCTGTTAAATATATAGGGACCTTGTAAAACTATCATTTTATAAGGGTCCGTTCTACCCAGGATGTTGAGTGGAAGATTAGACCACTTGCTCAAGTCTTTCCGTGTCTGGGCTAGCAGTGGGGATAAATTTAGGCTCAAAGGGGCTTATTTACAATGCCCCTGTGCCACCAGAGCGTCACGTTTTGCGATGTTCCAGTGGCGCTGCGCCCTGCTCCATATTTACAATGTAGTTCTAAGCCGCTTTGCGTGGCTTAACTCGGCCTTATAAATATATCTTAGATATATAAATATCTTCCCTTTGACGCAATTTTCTGCATTAAAGGGGCATGCAATGGGTGTTGCTGTGCGCATTCCCAGCAACACCCATGGCTTTTTGACATTGCCTCAGATGAGGCAGCGCAAAAACGTACGCCTCCCCAGAGGAGGAATAAGGGCGGTGCAATGAGGAGAAATACTTTAATTTCTACTCGTTTTTTGCTCGTTCTATGTTTGCTGCATTCTGCAGCACACATAGAAGGAGTAAAACAGCATTATTTATTGTTTTTGTGCAGGAAGGTATCCCTTCCTGCACAAAAACAATCATCCCTGTACCATGGCGCAAGGGTGTGTGCGTTGGTGCACGACTGCTGTTAGTGTGGTGGGCGCAGGGGTGAGCATAGGAATGTGCTGCATTCTTGTAAATAACGCGCATTCCTGCACTTAGACAATGACGTAGCTCGGCGCAGCAAAATTGCTTGCGGCACCACACTGCGCCATTGTCTCGTAAATGAGGCACTATGTGAGCCCAGGACCTAAGGCAATATGTATGCCGAGGCATTTGAAACTGAGTTTACGAATGCTGAGGCGGCATTGCCACTCGACTATCTCCCCTCCACCCCTGATTGGGAAAATAAATGACTTTGTCCAGTTGACCTTCAGGCTGCAGATTTCAAAATGAGCTTGTTTTTCCCCTTTTCTTTTCCCCTCAGAAATGGCAGCTAGTTGATCAGTCAGGGTTCAGTATATTGGGGTTGAGAAAGTTTTACACTTGCATAATTAAACACATTTGTTAACAAAATGAGATTTACATTGCAAAGTAACGTGCATATTAATCACATAATGTACAGTAGTCACTGCATTTAACCATTATGAGCAGCTCTCGAGTTAACATGATATATAACAAGTTAGCTTTAATTCTCTAGCCGTCCTGATCGAGAGGCCTGCACATTTCATTATCATATGTGTTGCATATGATGTGTTTTTCCATTGCAGATGGTGTGTGTTTTCCCAGATGCCAGATGCTAGCTAGTGAATTGTTTATTGTTATCCAGTAGACGACTGATAGTGAAGTTCTCATCAAAGAAGAAGAAGAAGAAGGTGCCAGGATGGGAGAGCGACTCGTGGGAAGAGCTGACTTATCTGGCAGTCTGTCCAGTGTAACCATTCAAGGGCATAGCCATGCATGGACCGCTGTTTGCCCTGAGAAAGAGGGAAGTTTACCTACTTCCAGAGTTTAGAGTAATACGATTGGCTCCTGAGAGTGAGAACTAGCTGTAATGTTGCAAATCAGTGTCTTGTTGAATAATAATAGTGTGTGTTCCTTAGACTAGGAGGAGATGCTCACTGACTAAGAACTGAGGAGACCCTTCTCATCTCTGTTGAGCTCTACAAGCGCAAAGGCTTTATGCCTAAGCATTCATATTCTCTCATCAAAGACCTGTATTTGAATTTCTGGAGCTGACTCCTTTTCTTATGTGCTTAACTAAATGGCCTTACCGACCTATAGTTGCTTAGTTTAGACTAGGGGTTTCCTTTATGGAACACACTTGTTGCACATTTTGTATTCTTTGCATAATTCTTATTAATGTTCTATTTTTCCTTATCTTGAAATATCATCTCCTGAACCATTTAACTTGTACTAATAATGCTTAAAATCTGAATACTTAGTAAAGTAATGACTGGCATTTAACTTCATTTGTCAATAAGCCCTCTTAAATTCACTGCAATTCTCTTTACTAGTTTTATGGAGTCCAATTGGTCTCCACTGTTTATGGAAATGAATGTAAACGATTGTTCCTAACACTCTCTTCATGTCGTAGAGAAAAGGTCCATATATTCAGTGGCGGGATTTGTATAATGATTATACCCAAAGTTTGATACTCGAGAATCCCCGCTCCATAAAGGGCTACTCATGAATAGGAGTACACCATCAGCATAGAGTGCTATGCGTTCTTCTAAATCTGCTACCCAATGGCAGCCCGCACATGTGCGTCACATTTAACTCCCTGTGCCAGGAGTTCCTTCAGCAAGGTGAAAAGAAGTAGTGACAGGGAGCAGCCTTGCATAGTCCCTCTACGGTTTGAAAACAGGGGTGATAACAGGCCATTCACTTTCACCTGATGTAGGAGAGTAGGATCTGCTTCACATGGGTACCCCCACTTTTTGCTGATGCTTCACTGTTTTTCGACTTTAGTCTGGCTGGGGCCCTGCTAATCAGAACCCCAGCCTAGCTGCTTCCTTTCTAAAATGGTTTCCATGTACCTTAGGTACATCTTTGATTGGAATCTGGAGTGCCCTTATAAGTCCCTAGTATATGGTATACTATGTACCCAGGGTATAGGTACCTCAGAGGCCTACCAGGGGCTGAAGCATGTATTATGCCACCCCTGGAAGGCCAGCCAAAATGACACCACAGGTCTGCTACTGCAGCCTGGGTAAGGTGGTGCATGCACCCCTTACTGTGATATAGGCTACCTATATCACTACCATTGCACACACATACAAACCTATAAGTCACTCCTATGGCAGGCCTTACCAATCCTGAAGGCAGAGTGCTTGGTTTTTATGTGAGAGGGTGCCCCTGCATGAGCAGAGCCCCTCTGCAGCGTACGGAGTCCCTCCTCTGATGCTGTTTGTGGTACAGCCTGACCATATACTCTTAAGTGCATTATATCCTCGCGGTACAATGCTAACTTTGGACTGGCTGCACCAAACATGTCGTGTTTGGTGTCAAACATCTTGGAATACTACCCCCCGCCAGTCCTGGTGGCGGGGGTAGCATTCCACCCTTCTAGAGGGAGAGACATGTACCCACCGGCCTACCCGGTAACTTCTTTACAGAGCCCTGGCATCACCAAATGGATGCCGTTGCCACAGACACGGGTCTGGCCTCCTGCTGCTGACTGAAACTCCGGCAGGGGAGGCCTGGACAATAGGATTCCTGTCACAGGGAGGTGTAACCACCTCCCCAGACAGGATGATGTGTATTGGGGCTGGGCGGGAGCACTCTCTGGTGCTTTGAAGTCCTGCACTGGGGGCACACTTGGTGTCCCTGTGCATATGCCAGTTCAAACCGGTTGCAGGGCCTCTTCCCTGACCCTCCCATAGGTGGGTCCCCAGAGTATGTCCAACCCCCTAACTTAGTATAAGTATGGGACCCCAGTCCTTAGGACTTTAGATTACCCTGGACGAAACTCTGAAGCTGAATCCTGGACCTTCGACGCTCTACTTCAAGATTAGAGGACTGAAGAATCTCCCTTGGGGTCAAGGAGTGACTCCCCTGCTTGGCAGGCACCAAAGAAGCAATTGTCCGGTCTGCATCGCTGAAGCTCCCGCCGGACGCCGAAGTCTTTGCATCACCAGAGGTGGATTTCCATACTTCCCCGAGGCTGCCCTGAGTCCCCAGTGAAGCTGAGGCCCGTAGCTGTCGTGGGTAATGTGGAACCGTGACCCCTGGGCAGCAAAAACTTTTGCAAGTGCATCCTCTTCCTGGACTCCCACAAAGTTGTGCTTTGGGCTCCAAATAGCCCCTGCCTCCAGCACCAACTGCACTGAAGATCACTGGCCTCCACTCCACGAGTGTCATGTGAGCCAGCTCTAAGTGCGTCCACTTGAGGCTCCTTCGCGGTCGCTAGTCTGTTGGCTAGTGGGCCCTCCCGAAAGCAACTCTTCTTCTGCTTGTGCTTTCCTGGTTGCTCCATACGTGCCCTGACTTACCCTTGCTGGGTGAGTCCCCCAGACCTTGCTGGTCTGCATCAACGTCCTTTCTTTATTTCTACGAGACTTGCCGTTGCCAAGGCTTGTTGGGTCCAATCTGGTCGCCGACACTGCAGCAATCGACAGACGTTGTGGGACAGCTCGAATCCAGCTCCTGGTTGTCGTCGACACCTCTTGGACCTCATGGCTGAAGAGTCAAGACGACCGTCAACCTACATGGTGGCACCCGACATCGGTGGGCATCTGCTCATCGCCTTCCTGGTCACTGGCTAGTGACCCAGACTCTGCCCCCTCTGCTTTCAGGTTCTTCAGATCTTCGATCCACCCTTGGATCCACCCGAACACTTTCGACTTGGTTGCCAGCAGCACTTTGCAGCAGATTGCCATTGAAAACAACGACGAAACCCGACCCCGAAAGACACCTATGCACCCGGCTTCCCTGGGTGAGGTAACTCGAGTACTCCAGTGCTCCCGTGGGTATTGACTCTAGAACAGCCTAGTTCTAAAGGGGTTTGCTCCAAGTCCTCCTCTAAGTGTCCTTTTCTTTAAAACTCCAACCGCGACATTCCCCATAGAAGTCAACGGCGGCTCGCGGCTGTGTTCTCACACTGCACGCGTCCCCAGTGGGTCCCCTGTGTCACTACCTTGGGTGGTTCCTTGAGGGCCAAGCACTTTACAGGCTCTAGGCCTTGTGTCTAGCTCAGTCGTGGTTCTTATACCACTTTGTTGGTATATGGTTTGGTACGCCCCTAGGGCTCAAACGTGTATTTGTGCTATTACTGTTGATATTTGACTTGCAACTTATGTACTTCGAACTCTAGCCTCATAAAGAGACTAGAGGGGTGTGTTTGAGAATAAATACATATATTTTATATATATACCTGGTGTGGTCCTCTTTCATTTGGTCACTCAAGAGATTATAGACTGGTAAAACAAGCTGCTTTACATTCCTTCAAATACTTAATACATTAAAAAAAAATGTTTTAGTCATATAACAAAGTAACACACCAAGAAAAAGTAACCAATTTATGCCAAAAAACCGAATTTCTTTACTTTATATTTGTATATATGCAAATCAATAAGCAGGCTGTCTATGACAAAAAACACATACGACGAATGAACCAATGACTGTGTGGTACAATTAGTGACTGGTAGTGATATGTGACAAAGTGCTGTACATAGGTGACATAAATAACATATATATATACAAACAATATTTAACATATAAGTCCACAACTCAATGCATAAATCCCAACGGAAGATATGATTTTCTGTTCAGGTCAGGGAATTGCGTGGACTAATTAAAACAACAACGTCGACGTTTCGACCCTTAACGGTTGTGCAGATTAGTAAGCATCAGGGGCGGGTCTTCATCAGGACAGAGGGGAGAAGGTGACAGCCAAACAACTTGAAGTCCTATGTTTATACGCATCCAACTTTGCAACAATATTCAGGGAGGTGTCAGCCGACACCTCTAACTCACATCCATAGATTGTGGTTCTGTTTAAATCATAAAAATCTTTCTTCACCAGCCGGTGGAAATAAATAGTGTGGGGCCGCTAAGGCGATCAAATGATTGAGAAAAGGAATAGAAGAGACGTCCTCGTTCGTCCGTGTCTGCTTAATTAAGTTTTAAACAGAGCCACAATCTATGGATGTGAGTTAGAGGTGTCATTGGTTCATTCGTCGTATGTGTTTTTTGTCATAGACAGCCTGCTTATTGATTTGCATATATACAAATATAAAGTAAAGAAATTCGTTTTTTTTGGCATAAATTGGTTACTTTTTCTTGATGTGTTACTTTGTTATATGACTAAAACATATATTTTTTTTAATGTATTAAGTACTTGGTGCAAATCAGTTGATTTCCCCGACAGAACCATTGTTTTTCTTTAGCATACTTACTCAGGTTCTGAGGGATACTGGGTTACCCCATTATCCTTAATGGTTACATTCCTTCAAGACTTAGCCTGAAGGCTGCTCTCCATAGCTACCACTAGGATAGCTTTCAATAAAGGTTGTCTTTAACCTATCTCCAATAAGGGGTTGTTTGGACTGGTACAAGGTGCCCACTATAATTAGTGGACAGCATATACCAGGCCAACTTCTCACATTGGTGTGCAGCGTGTGGGATTCCAGCTTGCTATTGTTTTACCAGATAATATCAATTGAATTGATCAACTAAAAACCACTAAGGGTACCTTAGGTACTTATAATAACAAGCTTAGTATACAGTAAGTTCTACTGAACTTAGAGTTGTGTGTTAAGGGCTAGCACACCCTTTCTACAACTCAAGAGAGTTTAGTAGGCCACACTAGTGTAGATAGTGAATACACCACACCCCACTAGTAATGTCTTCACTGCCAGGAACCAGTGGGCTCCTGCCATCCAGATATGACAACCTCTCATTCTTGGAATTAAGAGAGTTGTGCAAGATCAGGAAGTTGAAGACAGGCAAAAGTGCCAACACCCAACGTCTCCTGGAGATGCTTCTGCTAGATGATCTTAGAAGACCTATAGGGTCTGAGAGGGTAGGCAGAGAGGGTGGGGCAGCAGATGAGGAAGGGACCAGGGATGAAAATACCCAGGACCTGACCTCTGAAACTGGCCAGGGGGATGACAATGATCCTGACCTGGACAATGCAGCTACTCCTGAGGATGAGGAGGAGGTTCAGGATGAGCTCCTCTTTGTCCCCCCAGGAAGAGTTGTGAGTGTGCCCAGAAGGTCTAGATCTCCTTCTCAGGAGTCTAACCACTATGACACCTCAGTAGGGACCTCTGTTTCTTCTCATAGGAGGGAATCCTCTCATGAGAGGAAAGAGAGACTGCTCAAGTATGAGGAAGCTCAGTTGAGAATCAGAAAAGTGCAGTTACTATAGACAGGGAGTCCCTAGAGCTTCAAAGGCAAAGAAGAAAGTTGGGACTAGAGTCCCATGGTGGCAGCAACTTCCCTAGTGGTAGGGAAAGGTCTTATGACCATAGAAACCTGAGCAAGATTGTCCCTCCCTACCAGAGTGGGGATGACATCCACAAATGGATAACTGCTCTAGAGAGGGCCTGTAAAGTACAGAGGGTCCCTCAGGAGCAGTGGGCAGCAATCTAGTGGCTCTCCTTTGCAGACAAAGGTAGAGATAAGCTCCTCTCTGTTAGAGAAGAGGATGCTGACAATTACAAAGTCTTGAAGAGTGCTCTGATTGATGGGTTTGGCCTAACAACTGAACAATACAGGTTAAAGTTCAGAGATACCCAAAAAGCACAGAATCAAGACTGGGAGGACTTTGTTGATTGTTCTGCTAAGGCTCTGGAAGGTTGGTTAGTGGGCAGTAAGGTATGTGACTTCAAAGGATTGTACAATCTTATCATGAGGGAGCAGATTCTTAATTACTGTCAAAATCAGCTGTTGCATCAGTACCTGGTGGACTCTGATCTGACCTCTCCCCAAGAATTGGGAAAGAAGGCAGACAAATGGGTCAGAACCAGGGTGAGGCAGAAGGTACAGAACCAAGGTGGTGACCCTAAGAAGCAAGATTCTAAAAACTCTGATAAGGGTGGGGAGAAGGGTAAAGACCAGAAGTCTTCACAAGGCCCCCAAAAATCTTCTTCAGGTGGGGATTCACAGTCTAACAAGGGAAAAGGCCAAAGGAAACCATGGTGCAAAGTCTGTAAGCAAAAGACACACTGGACCAGTGATTGCACCAAGTCCAAAGACTCTATTCCAGCCACCACCAATGCCCCTAAGGTACCTGTTCCACCTTAGTACAGTTACAAATGGTGGTGGAAGTACTCAAGCTAAGGGTTTAGTAGGGTTGACCCTGGGTAATGAGATGAGCTCTGGCTTAGTCAGAGAACTCACTCAGGCTGTCCTAGTCTGTGATGGAGGCATGGATGTGACCTCCTCTGTGGGTCCCAGTAATCTGGGCAAGTACAGACAGCAGCCATTGATTAATGGAAAAGAGGCTTTGGCATTCAGGGACACAGGAGCAAGTGTCACCATGGTGACACAAGATCTTGTGGATCCTGGGCAGATTATACTTGGTGAGATGTACCAAGTGACCAATGCTAGCAGTGTCAGAACAGACCATACTCTGGCAGTTGTTAACTTCTCCTGGGGAGGGGTAACTGGCCTTAAGAAGGTTATGGTAAGTGCAGACCTACCAGTTGAATGCTTGCTTGGCAATGATCTAGAAACTTCAGCTTGGGCAGAAGTGGAGCTCAGGACCCATGCAGAAATGCTGGGCATCCCTGCAGATGTGTTTGCTGTGACCAGGTCACAGGCCAAAATGTCTAGCACTGAACAGGCCTTGGATCCTGGAACAATGGACCAAGTGCCATCCAAGAGGAGGAGTAGTAGGGTTAAGGCAGTGCCTTCCCCCTTGGCTCATAAGGAAGATCAGTCTCTTGAGGGGGATGATCTCAGTCCTGAGGAAGGAACTGTCCCAGAGGAGCTTGAGCCTGATCAGGTTGAGTTCTTGGGGACAGGGGGCCCTCCCAGGGCAGATCTGAGCCAGGAGCAGCAGAGCTGCCCCTCTCTTGAACCCCTCAGGCAGCAAGCTGCTGCTGAGGCTGCTGGGAATGCTAGTGGTCCCCATAAAGTATATTGGGATGATGGACTCTTGTACTCAGAGTGTAGAGACCCCAAGCCTGGTGCCACCAGGAGGTTGGTTATACCTCTGAAGTTCAGGGGCTTCCTATTGACCCTAGCCCATGATATTCCCCTAGCAGGTCACCTGGGCCAGAACAAGACTTGGGACAGAATTGTCCCTCACTTTCACTGGCCCCACATGTCTGAAGACACCAAGGAGTTTTGTCGCTCCTGTGTAACCTGCCAAGCCAGTGAGAAGGCAGGTGGCACCACAAAGGCCCCCCTGATACCACTACCTGTGGTGGGGGTTCCCTTTGAGAGAGTGGGGATTGAGATTGTTGGTCCCATGGATCCCCAAACAGCATCTGGGCACAGGTCTATCCTGGTGGTGGTGGACCATGCCACTAGGTACCCAGAGGCTATTCCCCTTAGGACCACTACAGCACCTGTGGTGGCAAGAGCCCTCCTGGGAATTTTCTCAAGAGTGGGCTTCCCTAAGGAGGTCGTATCAGACAGGGGTGCAAACTTTATGTCTGGATACTTGAAGGCAATGTGGAAGGAGTGTGGAGTGACTTACAAGTTCACCACACCCTATCACCCACAATGCAATGGTTTAGTTGAGAGATTCAATAAAACCTTAAAGGGCATGATTAAAGGGCTCCCAGAAAAGCTTAGGCGAAGATGGGACATACTCTTGCCCTGCCTTTTGTTTGCATACAGGGAGGTGCCTCAAAAGGGGTTGGCTACAGCCCTTTTGAACTTTTGTTTGGTCACCCTGTCAGGGGTCCACTGTGCTTGGTGAAGGAAGGATGGGAGTTACCTCTCAAGCCCCCAAGGCAGGACATAGTGGACTATGTACTTGGTCTCCGCTCCAGGATGGCTGAATACATGAAAAAGGCAACTAAAAACCTTGAGGCTAGCCAGGAACTGCAAAAAGCCTGGCATGACCAAAAGGCTGTACTGACTGTTTACCAGCCAGGACAGAAGGTGTGGGTGCTGGAGCCAGTGGCCCCAGCAGCTCTCCAAGACAAGTGGAGTGGACCCCATACCATTGTTGAACAGAAGGGTGAGGTTACCTATTTGGTAGACCTAGGAACACCCAGGAGTCCCCACAGGGTTCTCCATGTCAACAGACTGAAACCATATGTGGACAGGGCAGACATGGGCTTGCTCATGGCTACTGATGAGGGACAGGAGGAGAGAGTGACCCACTCCCTGACCTGCTCTCACAGAACCCTGATGATGGGTCAGTAGATGGTGTAGCCTTGGCAGGCAGCCTCACTACCCAGCAGCAAACTGATTGCAGACAGGTGCTCAATCAGTTCAGACATATGTTCTCTCTGACTCCAAGTCAGACCACCTGGTGCACTCATGAAGTGGACACTGGGGACAGTCTGCTATTAAAAATAAGATTTATAGGCAACCTGACCATGTCAGGGACTGTATCAGGACAGAAGTCCAGAAAATGTTGGATTTGGGAGTTATTGAACCCTCAGATAGCCCTTGGGCTAGTCCAGTGGTCCTTGTGCCAAAACCTCACACCAGTGGTGGGAAAAGAGAGATGAGGTTTTGTGTGGACTACAGGGGTCTCAATGCAGTCACTAGGACTGATGCCCATCCAATACCAAGGGCAGATGAGTTAATAGACACTTTGGCCTCAGCCAAGTATCGAAGCATATTTGACCTGACAGCTGGCTACTGGCAGATCAGACTAGCTGATGATGCAAAGCCAAAAACAGCATTCTCAACCCCTAGTGGGCATTATCAATTTGTGGTAATGCCCTTTGGTCTGAAGAATGCACCTGCCACTTTTCAGAGGTTGGTGAATACAGTCCTTACAGGTCTGGAGGCCTATAGTGCAGCATATCTAGATGATATTGCTGTCTTTAGCTCCACCTGGGAGGATCACCTGGTCCACCTCAGAAATGTTTTGGAGGCCCTGCAAAAGGCAGGCCTCACTATCAAGGCCACCAAGTGCCAGATAGGGCAGAGTCAGGTTGTGTACCTGGGCCACCTTGTGGGTGGAGGCCAGGTTCAACCATTGCAGCGCAAGATCCAGACCATCATGGACTGGGTTGCTCCCACTACCCAGACTCAGGTGAGAGCCTTCTTAGGCCTGACTGGGTACTACTTGAGATTTGTCAAGGGGTGTGGATCAATAGTGACACCCCTGAATGACTTAACTTCCAAGAAAATGCCCAAAAAGGTTCAGTGGACAGCTAACTGTCAAAAGGCATTTGATGACCTGAAGCAGGCCATGTGCACTGCTCCCATTCTACAGAGTCCTGATTACTCCAAGAAGTTCATTGTCCAAACAGATGCATCTGAATTGGGGGTAGGGGCTGTACTGTCACAATTGAATGATGAAGGTCAGGATCAGCCAGTAGCTTTCATTAGCAGAAGGCTGACCCCTAGAGAGAAACGTTGGTCAGCCATTGAGAGGAGGCCTTTGCTGTGGTCTGGGCTCTGAAGAAGTTGAGGCCATACTTGTTTGGTACTCACTTCCTTGTTCAAACAGACCATAAGCCCCTCTTATGGCTAAAACAAATGACGGGTGAAAACCCCAAACTGCTTAGGTGGTCCATTTCCCTACAGGGGATGGACTTTACAGTGGAACATAGACCTGGGAGTAAACATGCCAATGCAGATGGACTCTCTAGGTATTTCCACTTAGAACATGAAGACTCAACTGGTCAAGGTTAGTTTAATGTCCCTGCGTTTGGGGGGGGTTGTGTAGGAGAGTAGGATCTGCTTCACATGGGTACCCCCACTTTTTGCTGATGCTTCACTGTTTTTCGAATTTAGTCTGGCTGGGGCCCTGGTAATCAGAACCCCAGCCTAGCTGCTTCCTCTCTAAAATGGTTTCCATGTACCTTAGGTACATCTTTGATTGGAATCTGGAGTGCCCTTATAAGTCCCTAGTATATGGTATACTATGTACCCAGGGCATAGGTACCTCAGAGGCCTACCAGGGGCTGAAGCATGTATTATGCCACCCCTGGAAGGCCAGCCAAAATGACACCACAGGTCTGCTACTGTAGCCTGGGTAAGGTGGTGCATGCACCCCTTACTGTGATATAGGCTACCTATATCACTACCATTGCACACACATATAAACCTATAAGTCATTCCTATGGCAGGCCTTACCAATCCTGAAGGCAGAGTGCTTGGTTTTTATGTGAGAGGGTGCCCCTGCATGAGCAGAGCCCCTCTGCAGCGTACAGAGTCCCTCCTCTGATGCTGTTTGTGGTACAGCCTGACCATATACTCTTAAGTGCATTATATCCTCGCGGTACAATGCTAACTTTGGACTGGCTGCACCAAAACATGTCGTGTTTGGTGTCAAACATCTTGAAATACTACCCCCCCCGCCAGTCCTGGTGGCGGGGGTAGCATTCCACCCTTCTAGAGGGAGAGACATGTACCCACCGGCCTACCCGATAACTTCTTTACAGAGCCCTGGCATCACCAAATGGATGCCGCTGCCACAGACACGGGTCTGGCCTCCTGCTGCTGACTGAAACTCCGGCAGGGGAGGCCTGGACAATAGGTTTCCTGTCACAGGGAGGTGTAACCACCTCCCCAGACAGGATGATGTGTATTGGGGCTGGGCGGGAGCACTCTCTGGTTCTTTGAAGTCCTGCACTTGGGGCACACTTGGTGTCCCTGTGCATATGCCAGTTCAAACCGGTTGCTCTGGCGTGAAACTGGACAAAGGGAATGGGTGTAACCACCCCTCTTCCCTGACCCTCCCATAGGTGGGTCCCCAGAGTATGTCCAACCCCCTAACTTAGTATAAGTATGGGACCCCAGTCCTTAGGACTTTAGATTACCCTGGACGAAACTCTGAAGCCAAATCCTGGACCTTCGACGCTCTACTTCAAGATTAGAGGACTGAAGAATCTCTCTTGGGGTCAAGGAGTGACTCCCTTGCTTGGCAGGCACCAAAGAAGCAATTGTCCGGTCTGCATCGCTGAAGCTCCCGCCGGACGCCGAAGTCTTTGCATCACCAGAGGTACATTTCCAGACTTCCCCGAGACTGCCCTGAGTCCCCTGTGAAGCTGAGGCCCGTAGCTGTCATGGGTAACGTGGAAACGTGATCCCTGGGCATTGAGCACTTTTGCAAGTGCATCCTTTTTCTGGACTCCCACGAAGTTGTGCTTTGGGCTCTGAGTAGCCCCTGCCTCCAGCACCAACTGCAGTGAAGATCACTGGCCTCCACTCAACAAGTGTCCTGTGAGCCAGCTCCAAGTGCGTCCACTTGAGGCTCCTTTGCGGTCGCTAGTCCGTTGGCTAGTGGGCCCTCCCGAAGGCAACTCTTCTTCTGCTTGGGCTTTCCTGATTGCTCCAGACGTGCCCTGACTTACCCTCACTGGGTGAGTCCCCCAGACCTTGCTGGTCTGCATCAACGTCCTTTCTTTATTTCTATGAGACTTGCCGTTGCCAAGGCTTGTTGCGTCCAATCTGGTCGCCAACACCGCAGCAATCGACAAACATCGTGGGACAGCTCGAATCCAGTTCCTGGTTGTCGTCGACACCTCCTGGACCTTGTGGCTGAAGAGTCAAGACGACTGTCAACCTACCTGAAGCACCCGACATCGGTGGGCATCTGCTCATCGCCTTCCTGGTCACTGGCTAGTGACCCAGACTCTGTCCCCTCTGCTTTCAGGTTCTTCAGATCTTCGATCCACCCTTGGATCCACCCAAACACTTTCGACTTGGTCGCCAGCAGCACTTTGCAGCAGATCCCCATTGAAAACGACGACGAAACCCGACCCCGAAAGACACCTATGCACCCGGCTTCCCTGGGTGAGGTAACTCGAGTACTCCGGTGCTCCCGTGGGTATTGACTCTAGAACAGCCTAGTTCTAAAGGGGTTTGCTCCAAGTCCTCCTCTAAGTGTCCTTTTTCTTTAAAACTCCAATCGCGACATTCCCCATAGAAGTCAACGGCGGCTCGCGGCTGTGTTCTCACACTGCACGCGTCCCCCGTGGGTCCCCTGTGTCACTACCTTGGGTGGTTCCTTGAGGGCCAAGCACTTCTACAGGCTCTAGGCCTTGTGTCTAGCTCAGCCGTGGTTCTTATACCACTTTATTGGTATATGGTTTGGTACGCCCCTAGGGCTCAAACGTGTATTTGTGCTATTACTGTTGATATTTGACTTGCAACTTATGTACTTCGAACTCTAGCCTCATAAAGAGACTAGAGGGGTGTGTTTGAGAATAAATACATATATTTTATATATATACCTGGTGTGGTCCTCTTTCATGTTGTCACTCAAGAGATTATAGACTGGTAAAACAAGCTGCTTTACATTCCTTCAAGACTTAGCCTGAAGGCTGCTCTCCATAGCTACCACTAGGATAGCTTTCAATAAAGGTTGTCTTTAACCTATCTCCAATAAGGGGTTGTTTGGACTGGTACAAGGTGCCCACTATAATTAGTGGACAGCATATACCAGGCCAACTTCTCACACCTGAGCCTGGGCGTTGAGCATATATACTACTTTAACAAACAATAGCAAGCAGGGTCCAAATCCCATGCATGACAATACTCTAGAAAAGAAGGACCAGTCAAGGGAATCAAATGCATTTTCAAAATCTCTTAGCAGGAGGGCACTGGATTCCCCCAGTGCATGGGCGTGTGCAAGGGTAACATGCATTCTGCAGATGCAGTATTGAGTACTCTGGTGGGGGATGAAGCCACACTGATGTGGGTGGACTAGGGAGGAGGCTTCCTGTAGAAGCCTTTTAGCAAGAACCTTAGTATAGATCTTAATCTCCATATTTATAAGGAAGATTGTGCGACAGGAGAGTCATTGCTCTGGAGGGCATCCAGGTTTGTGCATAAACAAAATAGTCGCTAGATCAAGATCAGACGGAAACCGTACCTTCCTTATCTTCTCTGATACTTTGTCATTGGGTGGGTCGAGATGAGTGACATGAACTTACTACAGTAGTTGCGTGGAAACCCGTCCGGCACAGGTGTTTTGCCTGGAAGTATAGCACTGATAGCCATTGCAATCTCCTCCACTGTGATAGGTTGCATCAGCTCATCTCTCTCCAGGGTGTTCAGTGTCCCCAAGGGAAGGTTATCGAGGAGACAGCAGAACACTCACAATTTGAGTGTTCCTGTCGTGCTTAAAGGTTTTGGTTGTAAAAGGCAAAGTTGGAGGCGATCTCTACAGCTGTGTTGTCCACCTTCCCATATGAGTCTTTTATATTGAGGACCGCCTTGGAGCTGACAACTTTGGTTGCTAACCAGTAGAGCAGCTTCCCGTATTTTGCCCCCAAATTCGTAAAACCACCTGTTAGAGGCAATCCAACTCTGCCTGGCTTCATCCAAATAAAATTGACTCAAGGTGGCCCTGCGGGCTGCCGGTTGGCACTGGAGACCTTCCTCACTCTTGGTGAGATAGTCATGTTCAAGTTTGCAAACTCTTGCCTCCAGATCGGAACTGAGTTGGTTTTTCTCCCTTTCATTCCCTATCAAAAATACTTTGACCTTGTTGCACAGCGTGGCTTTCCCCTCTGCCCATAACATTCCTGTTTCACTTCTAGTACCAGAAATTGAGAGCAGAGCGTGTCAGTCAAGCACCAAGAATACAGACGCCACACTGGGCGTTTACCAAGCCTAGACGTCCTGATTTGGATTACTACTGGAGGGTTGTCAGATAATCCCTGGGGGAGGATGTTTGCTGCAGTAGTGCACAGCACATCTGCAGTTATCAGAAAGAGGAAATCAATTCTAGGCATGGTTTTGTGAGCAGCACAGATGTGGATGTATTCTTTGGCTTGGGGATACCATACCACCAAACATTAACAATCCCAGGGAGGAGGGTTCAGTCAACCAGTGCAGTTTTCACTTGGAGCTTCTCGGCCATGGCACCTGTTGCCCTATCACCACAGCCCTCAGGCCATTAAGGGTCGTTTTAGAAGGAGGTGAAGGGTTGTATGAGCAAATGAGTTTATATTGCGTCCATTTCTAACAATAATGGCATTACTCCTAGTCCTACTCCCTCGCCTTCCTTCAGTACCTTTGAGGCCCCGCCTCCCACCCAGACCCACCCCCAGCATAAAAACTCTGCCCGCCCCCACCTCCACCTGTACGTAAACAAGCCGAGCTAGCACTCAGTTGAACCGCACCGGGAGGGAGGGAGGGTCCTCGAAGGAAGGCGAGGGAGTAGGACTAGGAGTAATGCCATTATCGTTAGAAATGGACGCATTACCTCCCGTCCCTCCCTCGCCTCCCTTCAGTACCTTTGAGGACATAGCAAGCAGAAGAAAAACAGAGACGGACAACTGAGTGATAAAGAACACCAAAATTTAATACAGTGCCCCAAACACAGCAGATCAACATCCCTGGTCCCGCATAGAGGACAAGACCCTGTGGCCCAGAACAGTATCCAAACACTCCAGACTCGCAATCCGATAGTGACGGACAAAAGTAGAGGGAGAAGACCAGGTCGCCGCCCTACAGATTTCCACCACTGAAGCCCCCTGCAACTCAGCCACCGTAGCCGCCATACTGCGAGTGGAACGCCCTGAACCCCACAGGAGGATCCACCCCCTTAAGATGGTAAGCCATCAAGACCGTGGACCGAATCCAACGACTCAAAGTAGCCGTGGAAGGCTTAACACCCTTCCGAGCCGGACCGAAGTTAACAAACAAAGAGTCCCCCACCCGGAAGGACTCCACAACCTGCAAGTACCACAGCAAAGCCCGACGGACATCCAAACAATGCAGGCGACAATCCTCAGCCGAGGAAGGAGCAGGACAGAATTCAGGCAAAATCACCTCCTGACTGAGGTGAAAAGCCGAATTAACTTTAGGGACAAAGGACGGAACCGGAACCAGAACCACCCGATCCGAAAAGACCTTACAGAAGGGAAACTTATAAGACAAGGCCCCCAACTCCCCCAAGCGCCGCGCCGAGGTGATAGCGACCAAAAAACAAGTCTTAAAAGTCAAGAGACGCAACTCAAGACCCTCAAGGGGCTCAAAGGGAGGACCAGACAGGACATCCAACACCAAATGCAAATTCCACGAAGGGAAGGACCGAACAGGGCGGGGAAACAAATTTAACAGACCCTGAAAAAAACGAGGCATCAGAGCCCCGTCATCCCGCAAATTACGCCAGGAGCCCCGAAAAGCCTGAATAGCCGCCCACTGCACCCGCAGAGAAGCCACCGACAACCCCAGAAGAGCCCCATCCTGAAGGAACTGCATCACCACAAAGAGGTCAGCAACCGTGGGATCAACACCCTTACCAGCACACCAGGCCGAAAAGACCCGCCAATGCCTAGCATAGGACAGCAGAGTAGAGGATCTACGGGAAGCCTGCAAAGTAACTGCCAACTGGTCAGGAACCCCCAACCCAGCTAAGCCCTGCCGCTCAACCGCCAGGCCGTCAGGTGTAACCTCCGCAGAGAACCCAGAGGAAGGGCCGGACACTCCAAAGGGGACGGAACCAGTGGAAGGACCCACTCCCGGTCGCAACACAGTTCGGTCAAGAGAGGAAACCAATTCGCCCGTGGCCAGCAGGGAGCCACCAACAACACTTGAGCACAGTCCCTGCGGACCCGCACCAGAAAGGAGCGGAGCAGCGGAAAGGGGGGGAAGGCGTACAGCAGACCCCGAGGCCAAGGACAGGTCAAACCGTCGACCCCCAGAGTCCCGGGACACCTGCCCAGAGAACAGAACTGGACCACTTTGGCATTCCCCGGATCCGCAAACAGGTCCACCACAGGGAGGCCCCAACGACCCACCAACTGGACGAACACACCGGGAAGGAGAGAGAACTCCCGAGATGACGGAATGTCCCTGCTCAACAGATCCGCCCGCACATTGTCCACCCCCCGAATGCAGAGAGCCGACAGACCCAGCACCCAGACCTGAGCCCACCAAAAGAGAACGCTGGCAATCAAGTTGAAGGACCGGGACCTGGTCCCCCCCTGACGGTTGACATAGGACTTCGCCACCAGATTGTCCGTCTGAACCAACACCCAATGACCCCGCAGAGAGACCTGAAAGTGCACCATGGCAAGCCCAATCGCCCTCAACTCCCGCCAGTTGGAGAACCTCCGGGAGTCCAGCAGGGACCAGCACCCCTGAACCTGATCCGACCCCAGCCAAGCACCCCACCCGGACAGGCTGGCGTCTGTAGTCACCACAAGCGGAGCCGGAGGAGCCAGCGAAACCCCGGCCAGAAGGTGACGTCGGCTGAGCCACCAGGATAGCTCCCCCGGATCCGGTCCGACATGGGTAGCAGGGACAGCAGACTCTGAGACCCCGGAGACCAACCCAACAGGATCCAGTTGGCCAGGCGGAGGAGATGAAAACGAGCCCAGGGAACCAGAAACACCACGGAAGCCATGTGCCCCTGCACCCGCAGCCACTGGACCGCCGGAGGAACCTCCCGGGACATCAAGGCCCGAACCTGCGACTGAAGAGAGACCATGCGCTTGACGGACAAGGTAACATGGCCGAGCAAAGTTTGAAAACGAGCTCCGATGAACACCATGTCTTGAGAGGGGACCAAAGAAGACTTTCCCCAGTTCACCAAAAAGCTGTGCCCCTGAAGAACCTCCAAGGCCCTCCCGATGTGAGTGAGCAAAAGAGACTCCTCCGCAGCATGCAGCAAGAGGTCGTCTAGATAAGGATGAACGAAAACTCCCCCTGCATGAAGGAGAGCCATGAGAGGCGCCAGGACCTTTGTGAAAACCCTGGGCGCGGACCTGAGGCCGAAGGGAAGCACGCAAAACTGAAAATGGTCGTCTCCCACAGCGAACCTCAGGAAACGCTGAGAAGAAGCGGCAACAGGGATGTGCAGATAGGCGTCTTCGAGATCCACGGAGGCCAGGAAGTCGCCAGGCTGAACCAGAGGAATGATGGCCTGAAGAGTCAACATGCGGAAGTGAACGGGCCGAACCCAGGAGTTGACCCACTTGAGATCGAGGACAGGCCGAAAGCCGCCGGTCACTTTCCGCACCAGAAACAGAATGGAGTAGGTCCCCGTCCCCATCTCCTCGACAGGAACCCGGCAGATGGCATTCTTGGCAAGCAAACAGGACACCCCGTCCAGGAGAGCCACCCTGCGGGGACCGGGAGACAGGCACCGGAGTCAGCCGAACCCCAGAATCCGGCGGAACCTGCACAAAGTCGATCACGTACCCATGACCCACAGTGCTCAGGACCCAGCCATCCGAAACGTCCCGCTGCCAACGAGGAAGAAAATGCCGAAGACGACCACCCACCGGCAGGGAACCGGCCAGACAGTAGTTGTCAGGGACCCTTCTTGGCAGGGCCTTTAGGCGCGGAGGCAGCGTGCTTGGGAGAAAAACGGGGCTGAAAACGCCGCCTGCGGAAAGACTGACGAGAATCACACTTTGGGGAAGAACGAGGGACCCTATTCCAAGGCCTGCCAGACGGAGCCGATCCGCCCTTATAGGGCAAGGCATGCTTCTGCTCCTTGAAAGCCTTTGAAATCATGGCAGGCAATTGGTCCCCAAACAGAGCCAGTCCATCAAAAGGCAACTTCAACAGAGCCGCCTTCTCCCCAGGATCAGCCTTCCAGGACCGGAGCCAGAGGGAACGACGCGCCGCCACCAAAGCTCCAGTGGACATAGCTGAAGACTTTATCACGTCCGATGAAATATCCGCCAGCAGCCTAGCCTGCTGCTCCATAGCAGCCAGGAGGTCAGAGCATTCAGACCCCTCCTGAACCGCGGCAGCCAATTTCTCGAAATCTTGCACCAAAGACTGCGCCGAGTAGGCAGAGAAAAGGCTAGCCCGCAGCGCCAGGTTCCCAGCTGCAAAGGAGCGTTTAAGGCCAGAGTCCACCTTCCTATCAGTAGCATCCGCCGGGGTACAATCCTCAGGCAGAATCGCAGTTTTGCCTATCAGAGTGGCCAGGATAGAGTCCAGTTTCAAACTGTGAGGCAAGGGATCCTCCCCCTCCAAAAGTTAAAGCTTCTGAAGGAAGCGAGGGACCTGCAACTTATCGATCTCACGCCACTCCCTCAACACCATGTCCTTGACCGGACCCTGAAAGGGCATGCCCAACTTGGAGGGAGAAGCATACTGAGGAAAAAGACTCCCATCCGTCTCCCCCAGCTGGAACGGAGGGAACCCCAAATTGTCCCGCACATGAGCCAGAACATCCCACCTCTCCTCCCTGGAGATATACTTTCCCCCAGAGGAGGTAGAAGGACCCTCCTCATCCGACAGGGAAACTGCCCCAGCAGGATCCAGCGAGCGAGGACGCGAAGGAGCAGCAGGCACCGGACGAGCCAAGAGAGCCTTAGCCACAGCAGCCTCAATCATGCCCTGCACTTCATCCTTGTACATGAGAGGCACATCACCCCCAGAAAGGCCCCGACTCCGAGGGCGCTTGGGGGGAACAGGAGAATCCTCAGGAGAGGAAGAAGAGGAAGAAGAAACCAGGTTGTTCCTCTTGAACACACGTTTGCGACCCATGGCAGCAGAGGAATGGAGAAGCAACTCCCCGGCACCTAAATGTAGTGAAATCCCACCAGGCACCATCCAATGAACGCCCAGGCCAGGAAACTGCCAAAAACAGGAAAGAAACCAACAAAATGCCAGCCAAAATAAAAGATCGGGCACAAACCCGTCCTACCAGGTCTCCTAGAAAGAGTGCAGTCCGAGAGGAGGCAGCCACGACAGCCCGACCCGGAAACACAGCCCCAGCCACAGGAGGACCGCCCAACAACGCAGCGGCTTCCTGAGCCACCGCTCCGCCCCCATACCACGAGGGAGACGAGGAGAGGAGGCATCGCCAGGAGAACGCTGCCGAGGGCACCGCCGTCGCAGAGAACCAACTCGAAGACTCCCCGGCACCGCCACAGGGAGGAACTGAAGGTAAGTCTCACTAGGGAGACAGAAAAAAACAGGTGGAGGTGGGGGCGGGCAGAGTTTTTATGCTGGGGGTGGGTCTGGGTGGGAGGCGGGGCCTCAAAGGTACTGAAGGAAGGCGAGGGAGGGACGGGAGGTAATGTGTTCTTCCCTCGCAGCCAGCCCCCTAATGCCACAAATCTACTTTGGGCATCAGTGGTGACCCGAGAGACAGACAGGAGGAAAGTTTTGTGCAATAATATTGCGGTGCTTCCATAGCTCTTAGTATGGCTAGCATGGAACACCCTGTCATATCCGAATCTGCCCGTGAAGGCACAACAAGGGCCAAGGAGATGGGTTTCTTGAAGAAATAGTACTGTCGGGGAGAGGAGTTTGGCATATCTGAGGACTAAACCCCTCTTAATATGGTCATTGAAGATGTTAACATTCCAAGACATCATATTAAAAGAGGCCATGTAGGATATAGGGACAAGAAAGATCATTTTGCCCTGTTAAAGGACACCAGGACAGGATGTGCATAGTACACTATGGGACACCCTACATTAGAGCAGTTTAGGATCATCTATCCAATCAACCCTTTTAAGTGATTCTCACTGCTTTCATCCTCAACCAGTTCCCCTCTGTGCCTTGACTGCATTTGTTGATGTCCTAAGTTTCTGCTACTCCATTTACATAAATGTATTGCCCCCTCTGTCTCACAGCTCCAGTTGCATTGTCCAGATGCTGCATGTGCTGTGCCTAGCCAATATCTGCCCCCGGTAAGTTAGGATACTTCCTCTCCTTGTATGCACCAATTGTCCCAAGACTTCCCTTCAGCTGTACTGCATAGGCCTCCTGTACTGAAACTCACAATGTATCCAAGCCAACTCTCCCACTGTATCTCACAGTTACTCCTAATGTTAAGTTCTTCTGTGCACCTCAGTTGTGATTGTATCCTGTTTATCTGCTGCATGGACTGTGCACCCAGCATCAATTTATCCCTCTGTGTTTCCGAGACTTCCATCCCATGGTTAACCAAATTATTTGTTTCTAAGCTGTGCTGTCTAAAATAATGCACTAAATCAGAAAAATATTGTGTTTAATAAACTAGCATTACGGAATTCTCCCCCAGTCCATGAGAGAGGCGCAGATTGTCATGCTCCCCAAGCCTGACAGGAACCCAGAGGACCCGGCTGCATATAGGCCCCTGTCCATGCTGGGAGTGGATGCAAAACTATTGGCCAAAGTTCTGGCTCTAAGACTACGGAGAGTAATTAACTCATCGGTACATGAGGACCAATGCGGTTTCATGCCAGGGAGAGGAACACACATGAATTTACGCAGATTATCACACGTCCTGCATTCGGTAGCAGACACAGACCTCAGGGCGGCAGTAGTCGCCCTGGATATCGAAAAATCCTTTGACACTCTCCGGTGGGACTACCTTTGGGAATTATTGCGGAGAATGGGGTTTGGCAGCGAGTACATAGCCTGGGTCAAATTGCTGTACCGAAAATCGATGGCCAGAGTGCGGAATGGGAGGCAGGTGTCGGACATCATAGAGATTGGGAGAGGAACAAGGCAGGGGTGCCCATTGTCCCCGCTGCTTTTTGCCCTGGCCATGGAGCCTCTGGCGATACGATTGTGCAGAGATATGGAAACATGGGGTATAGAGGTAGACGGCCGTACACATGTTGTTTCCATGTATGCCCTTCTCTATGTGTGCGAGCCGGAAGGGGCGATCCCAGCGGCTCGTGAAATACTGGATTCCTTTGGGGCTTCCTCTGGCCTCCAAATCAACTGTCAGAAAACAATAATGTTCCCCCTCGCTGCCTTGGCACGGGGGACACCTCACGATCTTCCCGTAGTTGGCATGGACTGGAAGTGCGATCGATTCTGTTACCTCGGAATGCAGATTGCTTATCAGCCGGAGTCCCAGTTTGAACTAAACATGGGGATGGTCCTTACTGGACTGCGGGCATCAATACCGTTCTGGAACAGATTGCCACTGTCGGTCATGGGGAGAGTGGCAGTATCAAAAATTGTACTTTTGCCTCGCTGTCTCTAAGTCAATCAATCAATCAAAAGTTCTTTATTCGGCAACTATTACAGTTAACCATAAAAGCACAGTGCATATATCAAAAATATTAAACCATCATTCCAGCTTGAAGTTACATAAAATTAATTGAATCACATCACAATTGATTTTTGAGACCTAAAAACACTTTTTAAAAAAGAAATAACAGATACAATAATAAAATAGTCCTCTAGCTGTTGAAGAGTCGTAAATGCAGGATAACATTGTCTAAAACCAAGTTTTTTAAGCACAGGGATGATCCATCTCCTTCTTGGTATGGAATAAAATTTACAGAAAAATAATATATGTATCATCGATTGGGCCGAAACCTCATCACATGGGCATAAAACTCTCGACCAGTCATTCTGTACGGGGAAACTAAACAATCGATATAAAATATTCAACCTAAAACGTATCAGGAGAAACCTTTCATAATCATCAATGATCAGAGAAATATATGGCTGCATCGTGAGGGTAACTAAAACCGGAAAATATGCTTGCACTGTTGGTTTCTTTAATTCAATTGAAGTCCTCACTTCTCCCAAATAATGCATACAGCTTACTTTTAAATCTTTCCTAGATACATTTTGCATAGTGTGTGGATCTTTAAAATATTCAGGATGGCCCAGTTTAATCATAAACTTTTTGATATACATTAACCATCTTATATTTCTGACCCCATCCACTACCAAGGCATCCTTCAATATTTCCCTATTCAACTCTGTCTCATCTGCAGTCCATACTCTGTGCCACAAGAGGACAGGCTGTATCTTAATTATATCCTCTAAATACGGTACCCCAAGTTCTTGGTGGCATATGTAAGTTGAAGTGCTATCTGGTACTGCCAAGAGGTACCTCAGAAGCATATTTTCTGCAAGCTGTAAGGCATTGACCCCTACAAAGCCCCAAATTCCGGCTCCGTACGTGGCAATCGATACACATTTTGCCCTATATATTGGTAAGATTTCTCCAGGTGCACGTCTTCCTAATTTTTTACAACTATTTAACAGGGCCATAGTCGATTTGGCCAATAGCAACCTTCTTGCTTTAATCGCCGGTGACCACATCCCTAGATGATCAAATAAAATCCCCAAGTAGGAGAAAGTCTTAGTACGCTCTATGGCCTTTGAGTTTATAAAAATGGTCATACTTTTCTTTTTTTGTCCTCTCCCACAGTTCATTGTGAAAGTTTTAGAGCAATTTACCGCGAGACCCAAGCTCGCCATGAAGTTAACAAAGGCATTTACCACCCTTTGGAGACCCAGCGGTGTGCGGGCCATTAGGACCGCATCGTCCGCATACAGGAGTGCCGGAATAGGGCGATTTGCAACTATGGGTAAATCCTTGCACTCCTGTATTAATACTGATTCTAGATTATTTATGTATAGTGAAAAAAGGAACGGGGCAAGAATGCACCCTTGTCTTACTCCTCTTTTAACACCAAAGTGCTCAGTGCATTCACCACCTCTCCCAAATCTGACCCTAGCCCTTGCCCCTGAGTAAAGCTGCCTCAAGAAAGTGATTATTAAAACGTTTACACCCATCTCCTCTAAAACCAACCAGAGCTTCTCATGAATGACGCAATCGAACGCTGCTGTTAAATCGACAAAAGTTACATAAAACCTCTCTTTTTTTGCTTTTGTGTACTTTTCTCTACGTGCTCCAGAACTCATTTTGCAAAATCCCTAAGTCTACGTTCGACACATTGAATGGTCTCCTGACCTCCCTGGTATGGGCTGGAAAGCGGAGCAAAGCCAAGCTGGAAACACTCAAATTGGACATGGATGGGGGCGTTCTAGGATTGCCAGACCTAAGACTATATCATATGGCTGGTCTATTGCAATACGCCGCACAATGGTGCATCGGGGAACACACGGTTGAGTCGGACTTCCTAGGACGATGGAATGACGGGACACAACTACAGCGGTTCCTAATGATGGGATCTAGGGTCCCTAAAGATTGCCCGCACATAGTTCGGCGGGTTACAGAAGTCTGGGAGCAAGCAGTGATTCTGGTTATCCGAAAGGCCCCGTATGCCAGGGCGCTGCCTCTGCGTTGGTTGAAGGGTTTCCAAAATATCCAAGAGACTATGGATATTTCGAGATGGTATGAGGGGGGTTGTGAGACAGTGGAAGATCTATACCAGAATGGTACATTCATGACCTTTCAGGAAGCCCAGGACTGGTTTCAGGTGCCACCAGGGCATTTCTTACAGTACGCCAAGATATCACTTACTGTGCGTGAGATGTGGACCACATTTCCAGATGAGCCGAAAGAGTCCTCCACATTGATAGCATTGCTGGATCCAGGTTCTAGTCAAGGGCTCATCTCGCGCATACACAAAGTATTAAAGGAGGACCGGGGGTCTAACCTCGACATGATTAGGGCGAGATGGGACGACGACCTGCCCGTACCACTCACAGACGGCGAGTGGAGGAGGGCTTTGGCTCAGGTAGCAGAGGCTATGAGCAATGCGGGGTTCAAACTCATTCAGTTTTATTATTTACACCGCACGTACCTGACTCCACAGCGACGGGCGCGGTTCACCTCAGGGTTGTCATCTGCGTGTCTGCGCTGCGACGTGGACCCCGCCACATTCTTACACATGACCTGGAGTTGTCCGCGCCTACAACAGTTCTGGAGCCAGGTGGTGCTGTCCCTGTGCACAGCAACGGCGGTGCGAATTGACACCTCCATAAAACATTGCATCCTGGGTGTACTCCTGACACCCAAGAAAGGGGCTAGGATGCGTTATAAGTTTGCACTACTAGGACTCATCCTAGCAAAGCGACAGATAGCGATCCATTGGATACGTCCAGCCCCACCCAAGTGGAAGAAATGGAGGGATGATCTGCAGGAGTGGGGGTGGCTGAGGAATGCCGCCTTAAAGCAGTACATTCAGATGAGAATGAAGAGAGCGATCTCTTGGATTGGGGACAAATGTTGACTGCAGTGTCTATGGTAACGACTCAGAGTGAGATTGAGAGCACGCATGGTTCACCGTTCGCCGGGCCCAGTTCATCACCATCTAATGCAACAACACCGCACACGCCCTCTTACACCATCAAAACATGAATCACAACCAAGTCACGAGTGCGCTGCCAGTTTTCACATACTAGAAATACAATAACACCTGCCTGTCGCTGCCAAGGGGGGTGGGGGAGGGAGTTAGATTAGGGGGAATCGAGATTCCCTATTTTGATTATCATTATTGTATATTGTTTTTCCTTTTTCATGATTCAGTCCCTATTTAAAAAAGAAAAGAAAATGCACTGCTGTTTCAAAACAAAAGTAACTCGGCTCACAGGTGGTGAGATCGAGAAAAAACGTGATGTCATGTCAATAACTCAATATATGAAACGACTATAGATGATGTAAATATACATGCATGTCAATTGTTACTGATAACTCGGATGCAGTGATTAATAAAAACAAGTTAAAAAAATAAAATAAACTAGCATTACACAGTGAAGACATGTAGAAACAGGTGTTCTGTCAGATACAATAAAGGGATAGATGGAATGCTTGATTTATCTCACATTGTAGTGTAGTTCCTATTTCCCTAATAGGCTCTGCGCATTGGAATAATATACCCTATAGGTTTGACATAGGACTAAGGTCAGTATGTCCCTATCGAGTATAGTAAACTTAATTACTTTGTGCCAGCTAACTCAGAGGCCACTAGAAACTCCTTGTAAACAAGAAGGGAGTAGTTTCTGGCAACCGCATAAACATGACAACTTTGTTTCCCTTTAGAATCGGAACACTCTCAGAATTGTGGAAACAATAGATAACAGTTTCACTCAGCTAATCGTGCATGCTTAGTTTCTTCAGTGTTACACAGAAAGAATAGACGGGCGTTTCAATCAAATGATTTATTGAACAGTCTTGTTTCTCGTGTAAGAGATATGAGCTGTTACAATCGTAAGACAGTACGCGAGATATATAATGTACAGCGTAAGCAGTAGAAAGAAATAATACTGCGCTAGCATTGTCTTTTAGCTATGACACATATATGATACATAAATAACATAAGCTAAAAATGCGAGTACTCATAAGATGCTTCTCTAACTAGTTCTACCCCAGTGTACCTAACCTAAGTGTAGTGCAGGTTAAGAAGTAGGTGGAGTATTCTCTAGTATGGTATGCTATAGTCTAGTATGCCAAGTGTAGTATGCCAAGAGTCCCTCTAGGTTCTAGTCAGCTCCATACCTTGAGAATGAGAGAGGTGGGAATCTCCTTTCGGGTCTCAAACTCTAACACCCCGCGAAGGGAGTCAGAACACTGGGAGCTGGATTCTCTGCGAGCAGGGATGACAGCTTCTCTTGTCAGTGCGTCAGGCCGGGATACGGGCTCCTCTAAAGTCGAGGTCTCCTCCTACTTGCTTGGGCAAGGGAAGGTATATTTATACCTGGTAGGTGCCTTGGAATGTTAGCATTGACGTGAAGTCGGATAGAGGAAGACGTCAGGAATGAACCCTTAAGGTATAGCGGTTCATGCATAATAAATGAGTTCTTGGAGAAATCAATAATCCTGTGCTAGGGGAACTCCCAAGAGCTTAAGGGTCGGGTTTCTAAGAACTCGTTGTGACGTTGGGGTGGACGGATGTCAGTGACCATGCCTGTATTTGGAGTGCATGGCTAATGCCTAAATAAGGACTGGAATCTTATGCTTATATAAGGGCAATGCGAATTGTGCCTATATAAGGACATGTTTCAGGAAAACCTATATACGGACACCTAAAGCGGAATACAACACCCACTCCACTTTCGAATGAACGATAGTACTAAATGCTAAACATTAAATACTAAACATTAAACTGAGTACCACATGTTGCTAAAAACATTTCTAAAAGCATATTAAAAGAAGTTTAAAAAAAAAAACTGTTGCTAAAACATGTAATGCAATAGGTACTGTACATTTAAAGCATTTTTTCATTCTAAGCATATATCTGAAATAAGATGCAACATGAATGAATAAACAGAAATATATACATATGACGAAATGGTTGACAAGTATTCAAAAATCAAAGCCATTTCATATCATGGGACTAAATGAAATTTTAGGTTAATAAGGTGACAATGTGTCCCTGGAAGTAATCAAAGAAGTCCGTTTTATATGAATAGTTCTACTGTAAGCAGATTGATTTGCCATGTATCTTTAAAAAAAAAATAAGGAAAAAGAAAAAAGTCAATTTTAGGAAGAGTTCGGAGTTTTTGAAAATACGAAGGGCAAATTTATTGCGTCCCTGGTACACTGTGAGCCGAATCAAAGCCAGTGTACGGGTCTGGTGAAAACATGAAATCATCTACACTTGTATACAAAATATCGTCTACCGATGTTGGTGACATTTGGAACACCTCGTGTAGAAGATTAATTGCACAAAGATGTGAAGCATCGCCTTCAGCATTGGATGCCGCAGCAATGGTCGCGTCCGTTGTTACCTGTGTGCCTGTTGATCCATCTCGTACCTCAGCAGCAGCAGTAAGCATCTGTGAGATCTCAATGAATGCCGTCATCAGAATTGGTAGCCTCTGGGGACAACACAGAGCATGGGCCTTTATCGGGTCCAGCAGAGTATCGATATCCGTTGGCACGACTGATGGGAGTGTTAGACAGATATCTAGCACGCATTCTTCACCGCAAAGCAGGCAGCGTAGAACAGGTAAGATGCAATCTTGCCAGATTGGTCTAAACGACAGAAATCATGTTGTATTAAGTTCCCGTAGACGAGGTATGCTCAAAAGTTGCACTATGCGCTCACGGCACTTCCGTTCTAGGAGAGCTTTCTCCACATCGCTCGGAGTGACGTCGGTGGATATGCTTGCCATAGCGTAGTAGTAGGAATAAAAACAGGATTCCCGCAACCAGTGCTAGAATTAATGGCACACCACCAAACACCGAATGTGCGAAGTTTGGGATGATTCCGAGGACTGCCTGAAAAGGTGTTAACAGTCCTGAACAGATGGTCTTAAATACATGTACAATTCCGCTCGTATCAGACATGTTTAAGATACGTCCCATCATTTCTACGAAATGTATAGGGCAGTTTGTACGGATTAGAGCCTGTATCTCAGCCGAAGTCCTTGCAATTTGTAGATCATAGGTTTCTTTGGCCGAGGTCAAAGGCACGGTCTGTTGTAAAAGCATGGCTTTCATTCTGCTTAGAGTATCAAAACGTATAAAAGAAACATTCAATGAAGGCCATAGAGGCAACTCCCTGACTGTGTCTTTTGGGGGGAACAATATTTGCATACAACAAGTAACCCTGGAGTCGACCGTTACCAGATATGGGATGCCTGGCAACATGCCACAGCAACTCTGATCATTCAACATGAGGTAACTCCCGTTAGAAAGTTGGCCAAACGCTGGATTAATCACAGCAGCTGGTGTACCTTGCAGGTGACAGGACAAGTTTGCCACAGAACCATTACAAGCCCCGTGTAAAGAAATGTCCTGACATATGAGTGAACCGCTCAGTGCATTTTCACAGTTTGTACCGCTTAGAAACACTTCACGGTCCCCACTCCAACATCTGTATTCGTAAGGTAAATCCCAGGATGTCTTAATGTATTCTTTACCCAACCTTTCATATTTGCCTGCTTGCATTTGTTTGAGGCAATACTGAAACTGAAAAGTAGTGACAGGCAGAGTTATTTTGCCATGGATAAGCCATTCTGTAGCTGGTTTTTCTGCTACCGTAAATGGTAATTTTTCCAGTTTTTCAATGCTCAGCACTGTATACTTTGCTCCCCTTTGTGCCAGTTCGATCTGTTTATCTGTTAGATTGTATTCTGAAAACAGAGAAGATGTGTTGATAAAACGCCAAGGCACATAGCCCGCAAGCAAAGATTGTAGCGTCCAGCCTAATAACATAATAGAACGTATCTGTGATTGGCCTTGTTGTAACATGGCTATATCTTGTTCCAGTATGTCAATAGCAGAGGATACAATGTTGTCCAGTGAATAAATTCTCGATGACAAAGTTGTTAAGCCATTGTCGACCATAGTGAGAGATTTCTCTAAGTTAATACGATCAAGTTCACGTACTCGTTCTGCGGCCTCTGCCTGTGAAACCTTCCATATTTCATTATAAGCAGCATAAATGCCAGCATATATAAAACGTTTTTGACGCGGTTTTCTCGGTCCTAGCAAGAAATCCCTAAGGTCTGTGTCTTCTTTAAGTAAAGATAAGTGTTGTTTCACATCCACGAGTGTAGATTTTTGTAACCAGTCGAGGCACAATTTTCCTACACTGTATGTTGTTACTACCCCTGGATGTTGTCGTTGAACATAACGTGGGTCTGGCCTAGGATAGTAAAGCCCTGTATTCTATTCAGGAATCATTCTTGACAGATGTTTGTGTCTGTGGGCCAGAGTAACCATTTTTTCCAATCAGGATCTGATCTGTTGGTTTGAAGTATTGTGTCTACTGTGACCGCTCCCTGTGTAGTGCTATTACTTGCAGGTGTTGGTACAGAAGGTGTGTTCATGTCTTTGATCTTGGCTAAACCAAGGCAAGACGTTTGTTGCACAGTGTCATTCAAAAACATTATTTGCTGTGGGATGATACAAGCTCTAAACAAAGCTTCTATCCCCTGCACTTGCCAATCTTTAGAACCCCAGACAGATTTTGTGTTGATTGTGTCTTTCCAAAAGTCAAATCCTTGTCTGGACAGTTGGGTAATAAAGGCTGCAGAATAAATCTGTTTTGTATTAGTTAACATAATTTTCTGCCCTGTTTTGCTTACATTTTTATAGTAAAACATTTCTGGATCAGATATATTGTACCCTGAAAAATATGGAAACTTTTTTGCAAACGTTTTTTAACTACCTTTTGGTGGTGTAGGACAATGTTCCCATTGGTTAAACATAAACACATTTCTAGGTGTTGCAGATTTATGCAAGAAATGATGACCATAGTGGTTATAACAGTAAAGCTGTTCGTAGTCTGATGAACCTTCTAAGTATTCATTGTTAGAGAATGCAGCAGACTTTTCTAGATCAGACATCATATCATTAACAGTCTCAAAGTCCCAATCCTCAGAATAGGTACTGGATGTAATTAAATCACTTAATGAAATTTTAAATAAATGTGGAATGTTCAAAAGCTCCGTAGGGCCGAAGATATTGAAATCGATTCTGTCCCACACTATACCATCCTGTATAGGAACGGCTGCTGACAAGTCTCTTGCTTCACGATGGGATGATTTGTGTGGTTTCAAAAGTAAGTTCACATTTTTACTTTCAGTATCCATATGGATGTATCTGCCATTTATAAGCACGCTGAGAGTCATAACCAAAGCTAGCCAAAGCAGAAAGAAAAATATTCCAGAAATAATCCATAGTTCATTCCATGGTGAAACCAGATAAGTCTCTTTCAGGAAATGAAAAAGGTCTTGTACTTGTTTGAAAGTTTTTAGGGCTGGCGTCGTTTCAGGCTCACTGGGATCCTCAGAAAATGTATCAAAGTTAATGAAGTAGCCAGAAGCAGTTCGGTCAATTGTTGGAATGGCATCAGGATTCGTTGCAATCGCTGGAACCAGTTGATCACTTGTTACGTTGGTGTAGACAGGTGTATCTGGACGAACTGTTACTTGAGTTTCAAGAGGGACGAATTCCATAGCATTGTTGCTTAGTCCTTCATCTCTTACTGCTGAATTCTCGATGGTTATGAGTCTTTCAGTCTGAACCTCTTGGATAGTAGCGAGAGGAGTGCCTCTGCTACTAGGTCGGAGTCCACGAGGCCTACTACTTAGTATTGGCCACATACTGTGGTTTGATGAGGTCAATTGACACAAATCTTTTCTCCTTTTTTCCAGCAAGGGGCGGCAGAAGTACTGTTCTTGTTCCGTGGACGGCTAGGACAGTTACTGATTGTCTGTAAGAAGGTCCAAATTCCTTGTTGTCCGCAATCTTCTCTCTGACTAGATCCCCAACTTTTGGGATCCAGACAGGCCTTGCTGGGACTGCTGGTTTTCCCCAGTGGTGGTTGGCTTCAGGAACACGTTGCTTTGTTTCGATCTTAGTTCATTTAGATCCTGTAAAACAGCCAAACGATCTTTGATATCAAAGGGTTTATTTTCCACCACTGTGCCTTTACATTCCAGATCGGGCACCCACATTCTTGTCCCAAATAGGACCTCATATGGAGTGACCCCCTAGAGAACTTCTTGGCAAATTATTTAATGAGCGTTGGACCCCATAAAGATGTTTGACCCACCCATCACCCGAACCTAATACTCTAGCTGTTATAGACTGCTTTATGTCCCGGTTTTTCCTTTCCACAACAGAATTTCTCTCAGGATGAAACGGAGAGGAGTACCGCAATGCTACACCCAAACCAGCCATGGCTTCTTTGTAAGCCCGAGAGCTAAACGCAGGGCCCTGGTCAGAATGTAGTGTGCCTATTGCGTATGTGCCGATAAAGACTCACAAATATTTTATAACAGTTCGAGCGTCAGCCGAGCGCTGAGGCCATATCCATAGGAACCTTGAGCACGAATCCACTGTGACCATTATATATTTATAGTTACCGTCCCTTTGCAAGGGACCGCAGAGGTCCAGGTAAACACAAGCTAATGGTTTGTCTGAAATCAACAGGGGTGTCTGCGCATGACGTTTCACTGTGGAGACTTTCATCTGTTGGCATATTTCACATTCCAAAACATAGTTCTTAGTCTGTTTCCTAATGCCAGGCCACCAATATCTTTGTTTAAGTAAAGATACTGTTGCAGAAACACCTGCATGGGCAGAGGCTATCCCTTCATGTGCTGCTAGGATCAGTCCTAATCTACGTTCCATGTTTGGAATTACCCTATCCCCCACTCCAGGGATTCGAGCAAAAGGAACGTTGTTTGCATCAATTACATAAGAGTACTTGAGTGGAAATTTCTTTGGTAACGCTGCACCACTGCCTTTGCTTGAAGCATTGACAGCCAACAATATCTCACTGTCTATTCTCGTTTTTGAACGAGTGATCGCAGCTACGGAGGCCGTCTGAACAGCCCCCTTTGCGGCTTCATCAGCCAATGAATTCCCTGCAACGTGAACGCCATCACGTTGATGACTCAGCGTGTGTATCACGTGAGCCTTTGGTAGTTCGTTTCTCAACTGAACTACTTGTTCCCAAAGCGTTTTATGCTTTATTGTGCCACCTTTTGCATCTTTGAATCCGTTTTGAAGCCAATTCTGTATATATTCATTATATGACTGAACACAGTAAAAGGAATCGCACACTATAAGTGTGGGGAATTCGCGATCTGTACTTTCAAGTGCCAGTTTGAATGCTTGTAGTTCAGCTCGCTGAGCTGTACAATCTCCTAGAGATTGAGTTTTAGTGACCATTGGTCTGAAGTTACCATCGTGCATGCGACCTTTAACGATTGTGCACGCTGCACTGTAAGCTTGCTTACTCCCTGTAGCGGGTTGTGCTGATCCGTCAGTATAAATTATAAATTCGTACTGATCGAGAGGCAGAATTTCAGTGGGCAGAGGACATTCATGTTCATATTGCAGGAACGCTTGTGTTTTTAAATCAGGATCAAAAACATATTCAACATCTGTTGCAGCAAGAGAATTAACCCATTGTATCCATCTAGGATGTAAAGCTTTTGCATTTGGAATGCTTGCTTTTGTAACCGCCTCTAAAGCTGGTACTGGAGTTATGACAATAATGCGTTTCCCTTGAGCTAGAGCTCTTTCTTTTGCTACAGCGGTTTGAACTGCTGTCAGTATTTTTCTGTTGAAGTAAAGCGCATTTCTGCTTGTGTATACAAATGTGATTTGTATGCTATTGGTACTTTTTCACCCTCATTAAATGTTAAATAGGTGAAACCGCATTGACTCGAAATTATTCGGATCACTAAATTGCGTTGACTTACGCGTGTTTGTAAGTGATTTGTTGCTAACATGTTAGCTTGGAGTGAACGCAGGATTTCTGTGTGTTCCTGTGTCCAATGTTTGATTGAAAAATCAGGTTTGATTAATTCGTAGAGAGGTTTAACCCTTTCTGCGTAATTTAGAATGTAAGTTCTTCCAAAATTTAGGAATCCAAGATGGATTAGAAATATTTTCAGCGTTTTTGGAGGTTGGAGCAGCGCGCACTTTTCTAAAAAGTTGGCTGCCAGGCTCTTGCCTTCACTTGAAAGCTCATATCCTAGGAAAAGGACATTGAGATGGGAAATTCTGGATTTTTTAAAGTTGAATTTATAGCCCTCAGAGGCGAAACCCAATATAATGGTACTCACCCTGTTCAAGTGCCTATCTAGGTCATCGTCTGTCAGATAGATATCATCGACATATGACAATGCCTCATTATCATAGATTTGTAGTAACTCCGTTACTCTTGCTGAGAATAACCCCGGGGTGTTTTTGAACCCTTGTGGGAGTCTACAAAATTGACACTGGGTCCCCATTATTGAGAAAGCTGTTAAGTACCTGCTGTCAGGTGCTATGTTTTGACAAAAGAAACCATTTGAAATGTCCAATGTGGTTTTATTTTTTTTGCGCACAATATTATTCATTAATGCTGTACTATGTGCATTTTGCACTGCAAAAGTTTTAGAACAAGTGTTTAGGTGTCTGTAATCCAAAACTAGACGATATGTATTGTCTGGTTTGGATACAGGAAACAATGGATTGTTCATTGAGGAGGTGCATGTTTCAATCACTGTTGGAAACGGGGTTACCGAGTCCGTTACGGTAGCATGGCGCAAAGCGGGGAAAGGCACGCGAAGGCAATGTGTAAGGCAGTTGTGCAGCACACTCTCACTTTAACTCAGAAATGCGAAGCAATAACCGGACACCACACCAGGCCTAGATAAGTAACAATCAGGTTCCTTTATCTTAATCAAGATGGCATTCAATTATTCAAATTATACATTCGGGTAACTAGTGCGCGTTCATTTAAAAAGACCCTTCACAATTCTGGCCACTAAAAGGCCGCATTAAAATCACAGCACCACTGCTCATTCGGGTGCTCTTTACCAACTAGGGCCTAGAACAGGCGCAACACGGTTTATACATCAACATATATACAGTAGGCCTAGGTACTCTATACAGCCTATGATACACTAGGCGGGAGGGAATCCTACCGGGAACCCCTCAACATGTCCAGCAGCTGGGGGCTTCCAAAAAGGGGGAACTTCTTTATCTCCCGGGAGGCTAGGGTCATAGGATGTGCCTGGCCTGTAATCCCAAAGTCATTAAAGGCCCCCTCCCTCCGTGATCCCTCCTCAAGGGTGGCCCCCGGCCCCAGGGGCTTAACCTAGAGCCCTAGGGGCCTCCTGGGCTCACCTGCGGTGTTCTTGCTGGCTGTGGGGCCTTACGGCGGACTCCTCTCTGGCCCGGCCCTCTGTGGTGGGGCGGGGCCCGGCGCGAGTCTTGCGGCCCTCCGGCCGGTGCTGATTGCTTGCTCGAGGCTATGGAGCCTCTCGCGATGTTGTTCCCTTCGTTGGGGGGCCGGTATGCTCCTCCTCCGGCCCCCGTGGAGTCCAGGGAGTGAGTGGGGACTTGGTGCGGGAGCCGGCGGTCCTGCCAGTCGGCTCCGGCGTCCCGAGAGGTGAGGAGGTCCTTCCTTACCTCCCGGCGTGCTGGGCGGAGGCGGGCTCTTCACGGCGCCCAATCCGGGCGCGGCGGCGATTCTTCGCGGGGCTCCCGTTGGCAGTGGAGCCCCGGGGACGTCCTCCCGATTGGCTCCGGCTGAGCCAATCGCGTTGCGGCCTTCTCTTCCTCCGGGGGCTCCCGATGACAGTGGAGCCCCTCTGACGTCGATGTTCGGCTCTGCTGGGCCAATCACGTCGCGGCTTCTGGTGGTTGCCAGGCGACGCCCTCTTCTCCGGCGATTGGCTTTGGCGGGCCAATCCCGTCGCGGCCTTTCGGGGCGCGACCTGTGACGCGGTCAGCGTCCCCGGCCCCTCGGCGACAGCGTCCACGGGCCGGGAGGCCGCAGCAGGCCTCAATTCACTTCACGCGGCCCACGGGGCTGCGGCGGCGGTATTCTTGGCCGCGCTGGCAGCGGCAGGGGTCTCGGGCCCGGCGGTGACTTGTGGTGATTTCGGTGAGGGCGCGGACGGCGCCCTCACCACTACTATGAATAGGGGAGAGATCCCCCGGCCTCAGTTCCCTTCTTCCAGCGGCGGCGGCCGCGGCGGTGATCCGGTCACCAGGTCAGTGACCGAGGGGGGGGTCAAGTTCTCTCCGCACTTGGGGGTTGCAGCGCAGGCGCGCTGACAGCCTTATGCTCAGGCTGTGAAGGGATGGTTCTAGGGGGACAGTCCAGCTGTCTGTATAGGTAGATAGGGGGTGGAGGCCTAGCGCTTAGGACGCAGCGCTTCGCCTCCTGATCCCCTCTCAATGGTTTTCACTTCAGGTCCTGCCGGTCATGGATTCAGCAAAGTCTTTTTATGAACAGGGGGGTTGTGAGTTGGTGATTCTTGGAGGGTTGGATGTTCCTCCTGGCACGCTGGCGATGGTTCCCTGGGTCCCCTCACACTGGGCAAGATCAGTGGGTGGTGGGTGTTCCTCATCTATCTTACGGCAGCAGGACCTTGACCCTGTCAGCGGCAGTAGTGTAGGTCTCCCCCCTAGGCCCTAAAGTCTGTACTCCAGCGCAGGTTCTCCCAGGTTCAGCGGTGCCTCAACCTAACTAACTAAAGGTTTTCCCTCCAAAGCCTCTTATACCCCTAGGTCAGGTGACCCTCCTAAAGGCGGCAAAGTGTAACTCCTCCCACAGCCCGGAAGGTTCTGGAACCTTCCACCTACCTAGCTATGGGGCCCAGAGGCGGGGACGGGATGGCTACTGTATCCCTCGTCCCAGCCTGACTCTGGCTACTAGCGTGTATGTGTGGAAGGCCCTCTGCAGTAGCAGGGGCCTATGGCAGCCATCTTTGGTGAGAGAGCACCTGCACCTCAGCACTGACCAGCAGTGGCAAGGCGCCCGGAGACCTAGGTCCAGTAAAAATATGGTGGCAAAAATGAGGCGCAGAAAGGGAAAAAAACAGGGTAAGACCACCCTAGGGCTGACAGGTCTAACACACGTCCCCCCAGCCGAAAGAGGGAGAGCTTCCCAACCTCTAGGGAGTTCTCTTCACTAAGGCGGAAAAACCGGGAGAGACCGTCAGCGTTGGCGTGGTCTACACCGGGTCGATGTTCCACCCGAAAGTCCATCCCCTGGAGGAAATGGACCACCTCAACAATTTGGGGTTTTCGCCTCTCATCTGCATGAGCCAGCGAAGGGGTCTGTGGTCGGTCTGGACCAAGAAGTGACAACCAAAAGGTATGGCCTCAACTTCTTCACCGCCCAAACCACAGCAAAGGCTTCCCGCTCGATGGTACTCCACCGCTGTTCCCGGGGAGTAGTCGTCGGGAGATAAAGGCCACTGGCTGGTCTTGGCCATCGTCATTCAGCTGCGAGAGCACAGCTCCTATGCCATGCTCAGAAGCGTCTGTCTGCACGATAAATTCCCGGCCGAAGTCGGGGGTCCGGAGCACCGGTGCGGTGCACATGGCACGTTTAAGAGTCTCAAAGGCATCTTGGCAGGCAGCCGTCCAGATTACTCTGCGTGGCTGTTTCTTGGAAGTCAATTCCGTCAATGGGCCCACGATGGTTCCATATCCCTTGACGAACCGGCGGTAGTATCCCGTGAGGCCGAGAAAAGCTCGGACCTCTGTTTGGGTCTTGGGGGCTCCCAGGCCATGATGGTCTCAATCTTGGCTTGGAGGGGTTGCACCTTACCTCCGCCCACCAGATGTCCCAGGTACACGACAGATCCCTGTCCAATCTGGCACTTGCTGGCCTTGATGGTTAGACCAGCCCTTTGCAAAGCCTGCAGCACCTCCTGGAGATGCTGCAGATGGTCCTCCCAGCTGCTACTGAAGACAGCTATGTCATCCAGGTAGGCAGCAGAGAAGGCCTCTAGGCCAGACAGCACCTGGTTCACCAACCGCTGGAAAGTGGCGGGAGCATTTTTCAACCCGAAGGGCATCACCTGGAATTGAAAGTGGCCCTCGGGGTGGAGAACGAGTCTTCTCCCTTGCTCCTTCCGCCATGGCGATCTGCCAATATCCTGATGTTAAATCAATGGTACTCAAATACCGGGCTGCTCCCAGCCGGTCAATGAGCTCATCCGCCCGAGGGATCGGGTGAGCGTCGGTCTTGGTGACCGAGTTGAGTCCACGATAATCCACACAGAACCGAAGTTCTGGTGTGGTGCCCGGGGGCCGCTTTCGGCACCAACACTACCGGACTAGCCCAAGGGCTACTGGAAGGCTCAATGACCCCCAGTTCTAGCATCTTTACCACCTCACTCTGGATACTAGCCTTGACCTTATCGGACAGCCGGTAAGACTTGTTCTTCACTGGCGGACTGTCCCCTGTGTCCACATCATGGGTACACAGGTGCGTGATTCCAGGCGTGAGGGAAAACAACGAGGCGTACTGCCCCAAGACCTGGCGGCAGTCCCTCTGTTGCTCTGGGGTCAAGGATGGGGCGAGGACTACTCCCTCTACCGAACCATCCTTCTCGTGGACCGCCAGAAGGTCTGGCAGAGGCCCACTCTCCTCCTCCTCACTTCCATCCGTTATCATCAAGAGAGTGAGCTCGGAACGCTCCTGGTGTGGCTTCAGGCGGTTGACGTGGAGCACCCTGTGGGGTTGACGGGGGGTCTTCATGTCGACGACATACGTGGTCTGGCCTTTTCGTTCTAAGATCTCAAACGGCCCAGTCCATCGGTCCTGGAGGGCGCTAAGCTCTCCTGGCTCCATGACCCACACCTTCTGTCCAGCGTCTAACTCTACCGTCCGCGCGTTCCGGTCATACCATTGCTTCATGACGGCCTGACTTGCCTCTAAGTTGTCCGAGGCCTCCTTCCACAGCTTGGCCACTTGGCTGCGGAACGCCAGCATATAGCTGACCACATCACGGGGAAGCTTCGAGGAAGACTTCTCCCACCCCTCTTTGACAAGACTGAGGGGCCCCCGAACGGGGTGGCCATAGAGCAGCTCAAAGGGGCTGAAACCGACCCCTTCTGCGGCACCTCTCGGTAGGAGAAGAGCAGACAGGGTAAGAGGACGTCCCACTTTCTTCTCAAGTCCTCGGGTAGGCTCCTGATCATCCCCTTCAAGGTTTTGTTGAAGCGCTCCACGAGCCCGTTCGTCTGGGGGTGGTAAGGAGTGGAGAACCGGTAGGTCACTCCACACTCCTTCCACATGGCCTGCATGTAGGCCGACATGAAATTCGTGCCCCTATCTGACACCACGACCTTGGGGAATCCCACTCGGGTAAAAATCCCCATGAGGGCCCGCGCCACCACCGGTGCTGTGATGGTCCTCAGAGGGATTGCCTCTGGGTACCGGGTGGCGTGGTCTACTAGCACCAAAATGAACCTATGCCCAGCTGAAGTCGGCGGATCCAACGGCCCGACAATGTCAATCCCCACTCGCTCAAAAGGGGTATCGACCACTGGGAGAGGTTCTAGAGGGACCTTCACCTTAGTCCCTGTCTTGCCGCTTGCTTGGCAAGTGGTGCAGGTCTTGCAATAAGTGTCAGAAGTGACGCGCATCCTGGGCCAGTAAAAATGTGGGACCAAGCGCGCAAACGTCTTGTCCTGGCCCAGGTGTCCTGCTAGTGGTATCTCATGCGCCAACTCTAGCAGAAAGGCTCGGTGGCATTGGGGGACCACCACGGCCCTTGAGGACCCATGCACCGGAGCCTTAGGCTCACTGTAGAGGAGACCATCCTCCCAGTAGACATGGTAATTACCAGTCTCTGTTCCAGCTGCTTGGGCGTCGGCCTGTTGCCGTATGCCAACAAGCGTAGGGCACTCCCTCTGTGCCCGGCAAAATTCTTCCCGGGTAGGCCCTCCTTCCACCTGCCACTCTGCAGGGGTCGGCAGGTCCCCCACGGGAAAACCAACCACCTCAGCGGACTCCGGGGTCACCTCCGCGGGCTCCCCATCCATCTCACCGGGTGTTTCCTCCCGGACATCTCCTCGTCCAGCAGTGGGCTGGGCCCTTCTTTCAGGCTCCAACCCGGGCTGAGTTCCTTGTCGGGCAGCCATGGACCGCGTGATAACGCAAGTCCATCCTGGTAACCCCAACATCTCAGCATGGGCATTGAACTCTACCTCTCTCCAGGCAGTATGTTCTAAATCGTTGCCCAGCAGACAGTCAACTGGCATGGCAGGGCTCACCGCAACCTTCATCAGACCTGACACTCCTCCCCACTCAAAGGGAACTTGGGCCACGGGGTAATGACCCAGGCTATTATCTGCCATCACAACCGGGTGGAACTCCTCAGGAATCACCTGCTCTGGGGACACCAGCTGACGTTTCACCATTGTCATACTGGCACCTGTGTCCCTCAGAGCCTCCACCTCCTCCCCGTTCACCAGGACCCTCTGCCGATACTTGGCAGTGTTCTCGGGTACCTGCACCCTTGGGATGATCTCTCTATCCCCCAGGGAAACTAAGGTCAAGCCTGTCCACTCACCTCCCCTACCTAGGGACAACTCCTCCCCAAGCGCTACACTGGCCACCCCGGGGGTCTTACCTCCTGTGGGGGCTGGGGCTCTCTTGCGACACTGGGCATCCCCCTTGTAGTGTCCAACCTCCCCGCACTCGTAGCACCGGACAGTTCTGGGCTGCTGACTCCTGTCAGGGTAAGTGGGTTTCTGGTATCCAGATTGGGATGGGAAACCTACCCCTCTCCCAGGCGGTCTATTTTGGGGACCTTTAAAGAACTCCCTCTTTTTATCTCCCCCTCTTTCTTCTGGGGGAACACCTGTCCACCCTTCGGGGGATCCGCCCCGGCTCCCTTGTGGGACACCCGAGTGCTGACCCACGTGTCTGCCTCCTCTGCAAGCTCCCTTGGGTTGGTCAGCTTGCGGTCCACCAAGTACTGGCGCAGCTCCGGAAAACATTTCTCGAGGAGGTGCTCTCTTAAAAACAGGTCGTACAGCCCAGTGTAATTGTCAACCTCGCTGCCACGCACCCAACCCTCTAATGCCTTCCGGGCATAATCATAAAAATCTACCCAGTTTTGTGTGGTGAGCTTGTGGCTGTTGCGAAACTTTTGGCGGTACTTCTCAGGGGTGAGGCCAAACTTCCTGAGCAGGGCCTCCCTCATGATAGGGTAGTTGGTTCGATCCCCCTTTTCTAAGGTTAGCAGTGTGTCCCTGACTAGTGGAGGTATGTATCTATAAAGTCCTCCTCCCCAGTAGCTCTCAGGAACTCTATGGGCCACCAAAGCTACCTCGTACGCCGTCAACCACTTGTCTATGTCATCACCCACACTAAAGCTGGCCATCACCTCCCTGGGTAGGTAAAATTTGGGCTCCTGTGGAACCCCAGTAGGTACGCTGCCACCATTTCCTTTTCCTTCCATTTCCATTTGCAAGGCTCGGAGCTCCAGTTCTTTCAGGCTAAGCTCATGTACGAGCCTTCTTTCCTCCATGGCTAGCCTTGCCTGTTCTCCTTCCCTTTCCATCTTAGCCAATTCTAATGTCAATTGCCTTTGCTGCCTTCTGTCCTCGAATTCCTCTGCTGACACACTCCCCCTGGCGCACTACTGCCTGCCCTGGAACGTCTTCCTGGCAACACATTCTCGCTGACGTCAATGTTCAGTAGGCTCAGTTCTCCTGGGTCGTCTGTCTCCCTCTGCTCCTCCTCCCCTCTTCCCTCCGGGTGGGCCATGACCCATGCCCTCAAAGCCTTCTGAAGTACCTCCTTCCTGGCACCTCGCTTGACGGCCACCCCCTCTCTAGGCAGAACTCCTTGAGCTGGCTCACCGTGTACCTCTCTAGGTCGGCTAGCTCAAACTCCATCCTCCTAGGTGGGGTCCCAGACAACTTAAGGAAGGGGTCCTAAATGGAAGGCAGCAGGTCTAACACAGGACTAATACAACCAGCAATTTACAATAGAATTCCTCCTACTTATTATCTTCCTAGGTGTCCAATTGCGGCGCACACTGAGTCACTGTAGGGTGCTGCACAAATACCAGTCCTTATCCCACCGCTGAACACCAATGTTGGAAACGGGGTTACCGAGTCCGTTACGGTAGCATGGCGCAAAGCGGGGAAAGGCACGCGAAGGCAATGTGTAAGGCAGTTGTGCAGCACACTCTCACTTTAACTCAGAAATGCGAAGCAATAACCGGACACCACACCAGGCCTAGATAAGTAACAATCAGGTTCCTTTATCTTAATCAAGATGGCATTCAATTATTCAAATTATACATTCGGGTAACTAGTGCGCGTTCATTTAAAAAGACCCTTCACAATTCTGGCCACTAAAAGGCCTCATTAAAATCACAGCACCACTGCTCATTCGGGTGCTCTTTACCAACTAGGGCCTAGAACAGGCGCAACACGGTTTATACATCAACATATATACAGTAGGCCTAGGTACTCTATACAGCCTATGATACACTAGGCGGGAGGGAATCCTACCGGGAACCCCTCAACATGTCCAGCAGCTGGGGGCTTCCAAAAGGGGGAACTTCTTTATCTCCCCGGGGAGGCTAGGGTCATAGGATGTGCCTGGCCTGTAATCCCAAAGTCATTAAAGGCCCCCTCCCTCCGTGATCCCTCCTCAAGGGTGGCCCCCGGCCCAGGGGCTTAACCTAGAGCCCTAGGGGCCTCCTGGGCTCACCTGCGGTGTTCTTGCTGGCTGTGGGGCCTTACGGCGGACTCCTCTCTGGCCCGGCCCTCTGTGGTGGGGGCGGGGCCCGGCGCGAGTCTTGCGGCCCTCCGGCCGGTGCTGATTGCTTGCTCGAGGCTATGGAGCCTCTCGCGATGTTGTTCCCTTCGTTGGGGGGCCGGTATGCTCCTCCTCCGGCCCCCGTGGAGTCCAGGGAGTGAGTGGGGACTTGGTGCGGGAGCCGGCGGTCCTGCCAGTCGGCTCCGGCGTCCCGAGAGGTGAGGAGGTCCTTCCTTACCTCCCGGCGTGCTGGGCGGAGGCGGGCTCTTCACGGCGCCCAATCCGGGCGCGGCGGCGATTCTTCGCGGGGCTCCCGTTGGCAGTGGAGCCCCGGGGACGTCCTCCCGATTGGCTCCGGCTGAGCCAATCGCGTCGCGGCCTTCTCTTCCTCCGGGGGCTCCCGATGACAGTGGAGCCCCTCTGACGTCGATGTTCGGCTCTGCTGGGCCAATCACGTCGCGGCTTCTGGTGGTTGCCAGGCGACGCCCTCTTCTCCGGCGATTGGCTTTGGCGGGCCAATCCCGTCGCGGCCTTTTCGGGGCGCGACCTGTGACGCGGTCAGCGTCCCCGGCCCCTCGGCGACAGCGTCCACGGGCCGGGAGGCCGCAGCAGGCCTCAATTCACTTCACGCGGCCCACGGGGCTGCGGCGGCGGTATTCTTGGCCGCGCTGGCAGCGGCAGGGGTCTCGGGCCCGGCGGTGACTTGTGGTGATTTCGGTGAGGGCGCGGACGGCGCCCCTCACCACTACTATGAATAGGGGAGAGATCCCCCGGCCTCAGTTCCCTTCTTCCAGCGGCGGCGGCCGCGGCGGTGATCCGGTCACCAGGTCAGTGACCGAGGGGGGGGGTCAAGTTCTCTCCGCACTTGGGGGTTGCAGCGCAGGCGCGCTGACAGCCTTATGCTCAGGCTGTGAAGGGATGGTTCTAGGGGGACAGTCCAGCTGTCTGTATAGGTAGATAGGGGGTGGAGGCCTAGCGCTTAGGACGCAGCGCTTCGCCTCCTGATCCCCTCTCAATGGTTTTCACTTCAGGTCCTGCCGGTCATGGATTCAGCAAAGTCTTTTTATGAACAGGGGGGGTTGTGAGTTGGTGATTCTTGGAGGGTTGGATGTTCCTCCTGGCACGCTGGCGATGGTTCCCTGGGTCCCCTCACACTGGGCAAGATCAGTGGGTGGTGGGTGTTCCTCATCTATCTTACGGCAGCAGGGCCTTGACCCTGTCAGCGGCAGTAGTGTAGGTCTCCCCCCTAGGCCCTAAAGTCTGTACTCCAGCGCAGGTTCTCCCAGGTTCAGCGGTGCCTCAACCTAACTAACTAAAGGTTTTCCCTCCAAAGCCTCTTATACCCCTAGGTCAGGTGACCCTCCTAAAGGCGGCAAAGTGTAACTCCTCCCACAGCCCGGAAGGTTCTGGAACCTTCCACCTACCTAGCTATGGGGCCCAGAGGCGGGGACGGGATGGCTACTGTATCCCTCGTCCCAGCCTGACTCTGGCTACTAGCGTGTATGTGTGGAAGGCCGTCTGCAGTAGCAGGGGCCTATGGCAGCCATCTTTGGTGAGAGAGCACCTGCACCTCAGCACTGACCAGCAGTGGCAAGGCGCCCGGAGACCTAGGTCCAGTAAAAATATGGTGGCAAAAATGAGGCGCAGAAAGGGAAAAAAACAGGGTAAGACCACCCTAGGGCTGACAGGTCTAACAATCACCCCTTGGTATTCAAGTTGATCTAAGATCTCCCTGGCCTGTTTTTTAGCTTCTTGCTTTATTGGGTACTGCCTTTGTGCAGTAGGTTGATTTTTTAACTGTATTTTGTGGGGAGGTGAGTCCTCATCCCATCCTACATGATTTTTGTATAATGCTGGGGCCTGGGCAACTGCCCATTTCCTGGCATAAGTATATTTTAGGTGTATTGGAATATGGTTGGAGAAGGCAGGCATAATGATGTCCTCGCCATGTGGGCACTCCCTGACAAATTGTGGTGGCCAGTCTTTTTCTGCTAGAAGTATATCATAACCCCTTGAAAAATTTTCCCAAAAGAGTGATTTCACTTTTCTTGGTATGTCTCCCTCCATTCGGAGTGTTATTTCATATACCTTTTGTGGAGTACTAACCCTGGTGTCTACAGTCTCTACTGTGATATACTCATTCAAGTCTACTATCTCCAGAAGTTCCTTCAGGTTCTGGCGAGCTATTGTGACTTCTGCTGCACTGTCCAGCATTGTCTGAGCCCATTCTCCGTTCTTGAGCTGTGTTCTCAGTATTCTCGGCATGTCTGACCTTCAGACCTGCTACCTTCTTCTTTGTAAATTGAGGTTTTGATTTATTTTTCTGAACGTGTTTTTCGTCTTTGGATTTTCTTCTTTGTGTTCTGACCGTCCTCTTCTTTCTGATGTCTGTGACGATATCTGAAAGGTAGGAGAGGAACGTGTATCAGTATCTTGATACCTGTCAGGTTTTCTTAAATTATCCCTATTCCTGAGGTTATACCTCCTTTCAGAGGGCTACCTCGGGATTGAGAACGTCTTTCTTTTGAATTTTGTTTATTTGTTTCCCACTTCTTTTTAGGAGGTGTAGGATTTTGTTTAATAGAGTCCTTCTCAGGACTTTCAGATAGTTTTGGCTTCAAAGGTTTTCCACCCAAACTATCTCTGCCTAATTCTGCATAAGATTGTTCTATTATTCTGGGTGGTTCATGTTGATGTTCTGTAACATCAAATTGCCTTAAGCGTTGGCGGATTGCCACTGATGCTGCTTCTCCTTTAATATTAGATAATATTATTGTTGAGACCTGGTCGAAGTTTTTCAGTAATTTCAAACCTAAATTCAGAGCAGGCTCCACCCCATATTCGTTTTGAATTTGTTTCAGGACATCTGGTATTACTGCAATTGACGGAACACCATGTGTTTTAGTATAGATGGCAGCAAAGACTGTGTCCCAAGTGGTGCAGTCTTCCAGTTGTGGTCTATCCCCATTGGTAAACAGATTGTTAGTATTCTGTGTTTCTCAAAAGGGCTAGTATTTGGAAATACTGCTTCGATTTGAGTAATTTTTTGAGCTATCCAGAATGGAATTTGCTCACGTTTTGTGGGCATTTTTCCCATGACTGCGTATAAAGTCTGTGGAGTAATTTTTAGTGTATTCCCCTGATGAGGGGTTTGATTTGGAATGGTCATTGGTTGTTGGACTGTGAAAGTCTGCATGACATATTGGACTAATTGTCTGTAAATTTTTATTAACTCTTGTAGTTGAGTAAGTAATTCCTTTTCTGACATTTCTTCAATGTCAGGATGAGGTGTGTAGCTGGCTAGAATCGGCCATGTTGCTCCTGGTCTACCTAGTGGACCGAGCCTGGTAATGTTTTTGTGATGTTTTAGGGCGCCTTTAAACCAGAGATTATGCTCCTGGTATGTGAGTGGAATTTCAATATCCTCGAAAGGAATATATTCCTCTGGTGGTTCATCTTCTTTAAAGAAGTGAAACATTTTTGTTACTGGATTTGATTCTGGGAATACTATCCATGAATAGAATACCTCTGTCTGAAAGGATTCGTGTGCCTCTATCACGAAAACTGCTCAACCACCTCTTGGTGTTAGGCCGTGTTTTATAAGTTTTAGAGTGATGGCTCTCCTTAAGTTTGGAGGGATGTTTATAACACCCTCATCGGTTTCATGTAAACCGGTAAAATTAAAAGCTGTTACGACTTGGTCAGCCGCAGCTATACCGTTATCGGTATTAGTATCCCCGTTCAGGGACATTGTTTTTTATGAAAATGTAGAACAAGTTTCAAGGAAACAAAGATAAGGTGCACAATATTTTGGAACACTGTATCCTTCAATGTTGAACAAACCAAATAGCTAATCTATATAGGATTTTTTTTGTCCTATTTAGCTTTGGCGAATATTTAACCCTACCCACTCCAGACGTCTTATGGAGTATGTGAGTAGGGGTCTCTGAGAGAAAAGCACGACTGAGTTACTCAGTATCTAGCGTTAAATTAGTGCCTTACCAAACGTTGGGCGCCATGTAGTGTAGTTCCTATTTCCCTAATAGGCTCTGCGCATTGGAATAATATACCCTATAGGTTTGACATAGGACTAAGGTCAGTATGTCCCTATCGAGTATATTAAACTTAATTACTTTGTGCCAGCTAACTCAGAGGCCACTAGAAACTCCCTGTAAACAAGAAGGGAGTCGTTTCTGGCAACCGCATAAACATGACAACTTTGTTTCCCTTTAGAATCGGAACACTCTCAGAATCGTGAAACAATAGATAACAGTCTCACTCAGCTAATCGTGCATGCTTAGTTTCTTCAGAGTTACACAGAAAGAATAGACGGGCGTTTCAATAAAAGGATTTATTGAACAGTCTTGTTTCTCGTGTAAGAGATATGAGCTGTTACAATTGTAACACAGTACGCGAGATATATAATGTACAGCGTAAGCAGTAGAAAGAAATAATACTGCGCTAGCATTGTCTTTTAGCTATGACACATATATGATACATAAATAACATAAGCTAAAAATGCGAGTACTCATAAGATGCTTCTCTAACTAGTTCTACCCCAGTGTACCTAACCTAAGTGTAGTGCAGGGTAAGAAGTAGGTGGAGTATTCTCTAGTATGGTATTCTATAGTCTAGTATGCCAAGTGTAGTATGCCAAGAGTCCCTCTAGGTTCTAGTCAGCTCCATACCTTGAGAATGAGAGAGGTGGGAATCTCCTTCCGGCTCTCGAACTCTAACACCCCGCGAAGGGAGTCAGAACACTGGGAGCTGGATTCTCTGCGAGCAGGGATGACAGCTTCTCTTGTCAGTGCGTCAGGCCGGGATACGGGCTCCTCTAAAGTCGAGGTCTCCTCCTACTTGCTTGGGCAAGGGAAGGTATATTTATACCTGGTAGGTACCTTGGAATGTTAGCATTGACGTGAAGTCGGACAGAGGGAGACGTCAGGAATGAACCCTTAAGGTATAGCGGTTCATGCATAATAAATGAGTTCTTGGAGAAATCAATAATCCTGGGCTAGGGGAACTCCCAAGAGCTTAAGGGTCGGGTTTCTAAGAACTTGTTGTGACGTTGGGGTGGACGGATGTCGGTGACCATGCCTGTATTTGGAGTGCATGGCTAATGCCTAAATAAGGACTGGAATCTTATGCCTATATAAGGGCAATGCAAATTGTGCCTATATAAGGACATGTTTCAGGAAAACCTATATACGGACACCTAAAGCGGAATACAACAACACACCCATCTCATCCATTGGAAATTACTTGGGGCTGCATCCCAGTCCATCGTTATTTTACACACCATGCCACCTCAGTTTGGACCCAGACATATGCAAATCAGTCTTGACACACTGTGTCACTTGAACCAAGCTATACCTAGCTGATGAGCTCTAACTAGGGTGAAACCGGTCCTGGGTTGCTTGTTTTCTAGTTCAGGGAGGACTTGGACTGACAGTTCAGGCTGAATTGTTGCCATTGGAGCAGAGTCAAGACTGATTTGCATATGCCTGGGTGCAAACTGAGGTGACTTGGTGTGCAAAATAACAATGGATTGTGATGCAGCCCTGAGTAATTAACCCCTTTAGTGTGTGTGTTGGCCAATGGCCAATACCCACACTACCCCCCCAATGCATGTGTCAGCCATTGGCCGACAGTGGGGAGGTGTATAAAGGCCCCTTTGGTGCTCTGCATCAGAGGAAGTCCTTTATTTTATTTTAATCTTGAGCTGCTCAGGAAGAGCTTCCTGAGAAACTTGAGTGTTTTTTTCTGTAATGATGATCAGCCTGCAGGGCACGCTAACTTTATTGTACTAACGTGAAAGTTATACGTGATGATGGGCTCATTTTACTTTCATTGCATCAGTTCTTTGGGGGCATATCTCAGCCCCCAAGCACTGAATGCTTTGGGAGAGGTATCGTTTGAAAGGGGATAATCTTCCCTTTCCAATGATACCTCTGCCCAGTGGATCAAACAGAGGAGAGGTCAATGGGAAACCTTGCGAGGAAACTCCCATTAACCTCGGTGTGATCTGTTCCTGTAGGAAGGACTAGGCTCAGCCACACAATTGGCATAAGTGGGGTAACGCTGGGTCATAGACATTTTTTAGATTCATGTGGATTCTGGAAGTTTCCATCACAGAAATGTAAGGAAAATGTGTGACTTCAAGTAAAGTTTTAGGTTTGCAGGGGGTTGTGGGGGTTAAAAACCTCAAGGGATCCATGCAAGGCACATCAGCCTGTAATCTCCTGGTTGTCTAGTTTTAAAACATTTCTGTGGTTTGTAGGTTTGCATGGGTGGCGCCACAGCACGGCCCCAAATACTGCAGCTACCCCTTTTGCTTATCTATCAAAGTAGCACTTTAGGGCCTTTTGTGTCGTTGTCTCTTGGCCCACCCAGACAAGTGGGGTACCACTCTGAACGGGGGAAATGTGGGAACTATGGGTGGTAGGAAATTTGTGGTTCCCTGCAGATTCTAAAATTTTCCATCACAGAAATGTGAGGAAAATGTGTTTTTTGCTTACAAAAGTTTGACGTTTACAAGGACGTCTGGGTACAATTACCTAGTGAGAGCCACACAAATCACACACCCCTGGAGTCCCCTAGTTGTCTAGTTAAAAAAAATAATTTGCAGGTTTGCTAGGTTTCCATAGGTGCTGGCCGAGCTAGGTCCCAAAATCTGCAGCTACCCACTTCAATAAAAATGGATCCGTTTTGAGTGGAAAAATGTGATGCATTTGGGCTCTTCCCTATCACGGGCACTAGGCCTACCCACACCAGTGAGGTACGTTAGCGAGGGTGAGGTTTGCAGAAGGGTTTTGTGGCGCTCTGAAAGAAGTACACATAAAGTTGTTGTAGTCCTATATATGTGTGGTGCTTTGAGGTGGGAAGATCACCCACTCCCCAGTTGGATGACCACGATCAACCAGTTTACACAATAAAATATCTCCCCCAGCACACACTAGTGTCAACAGATATTACATGAGTTACAAATATCGACAATTCTTGTTTTTCTTTGTATTCGTTAGATTTATTCTTGTTGTTCTTTGTTTTAGTTCTCTTTTTAGCCAACACGTGTTTCATCGCCAATGGTACGTGACCGCGACTTCATCAGGGCTGTTGCATCGGTATGTTATTGTTATCTTTCAACCGGTTTTAATTCTGTCCCGGTTTATCCAAATCGTCCCGTGTTTTTGAATATTTTTTATTCTCCTTATGTTCCAATCATGTAAATAGTATTGTCCCAAATTGTTTAGTCTCCATTTTTTCGGATTCTGAGTATTTACTCGTGTGGCCTTCCGTCGTCCCAGCTAGTATGCCAGTACACCAGTGAGGTAGCGTTTTTATTGGGAGACTTGGCGGAATGCTGGGTGGAAGGAAGTTTGTGGCTCACTGAAGATTCCAGAACTTTCCATCATGGAAATGTGAGTAAAATGTGTTTTTTTCTAGTTAATGTTTGAGGTTTTCAAGGGATTCTGGGTAAAAAAAAACTAGCGAGAGCCACACAAATCATCCCACCCTGGATTCCCAAACGTGTCTAGTTTTCAGAAATGTGCAGGTTTGCTAGGTTTCCCTAGGTGCTGGCTGAGCTCGTGCCAAAAATTCACAGCCGCCCACTATGTATTAAAAGAGTTTTGAGTGGAAAAATGGGATGTGTCCATTTGTGGTTTTGGGCCTTTTACTGTTGCGGGCACCAGACCTACCCACACAAGTGAGGTACCATTTTTACTGAGAGACTTGGAGAAATGCTGGATGGAAGGAAGTTTGTGGCTCCCCGCAGATTCCAGGGGCCAGATGTATGTAGATAGCATTTTGCGATCCCTTAATTGCGAATCACAAGGATTCGCAATTAAGAAATCACAAAATGCAATGTATGAAGGTGCATAGTACAACTTTTGCGATTCCTAGGGGGTCGCAAATGACCTACCTCATGAATATCAATGAGGTATGTCGCAATTTGCAACCCCCTAGGAATCGCAAAAATCACGGGGATGGTGGCCTGCTGAGATCAGCAGACCACCATGTCCGTGATTGCTTTTCAATAAAGCAATCTTTTTTTTGTTGTAAATCAGCCCGTTTTCCTTAAAGGAAAATGATATGCTTTACAAAACGAAAAATGAAAAGTTATCTTTTCATTTTTTAAGAGCAGGCAGTGGTCCGTGGGACCACTGCCTGCTCTTAAAAATGGTTTTACAAACATTCACAAAGGGGAAGGGGTCCCTGGGACCCCTTCCCATTTGCGAATGGGTTACCACCTACTTGAAGTAGGTGGTAAAATGCGAATGTTTTGCGACTGCAATTGTGGTCACAAAACATTCATACATACCGATGTGATTCGGTATTAGGAAGGGAAGCCCTAAACACGCCCCTCCCTAATACCGAATCGCAAACCCATTTTGCGATTCGGTAACAGGTTACCAAATCGCAAAATTAGGTTTGCTGCATCAAAAAAGCAATTTTTGCGTTCGCAAACGCCCAGATTCTGCGAATCTGCCCGTTTGCGAACGCAAAAATGCTTGATACATCTGCCCCCAGAACTTTCCATCACAGAAATGTGAGGAAAATTTGTTTTTTTAGGCAATGTGTGAGGTTTACAGGGATTTCTGGGAGAGAAAACCTTAGAAGCGCCATGCAAGTCACCCCACTCTAGATTTCACTGGATGTCTAGTTTTCAAAAGTGTGCAGGTGTGCTAGGTTTCCTTAGGTGTTGGCTGAGTTAGGGCCCAAAATCCATAGATACTCACCCACTTTGCAAAAAAGGGTCAGTTTGAGTGGAAAAATGTGATGTGTCCATGTTGCGTTTTGGGTTGTTTCCTGCTGCGGGTACTAAGCCTACCCATAGAAGTGAGGTACCATTTTTATCAGAACACATGTGGGAGCAGAGAAGAGAAGAAAATTTGTTATTACCAATCAGATTTCACTGCATTTTTGCCTTCCAAATGTAAGAAAGAAGGCATTTTTTAAAATACCCCCTAATCATATGCTAATACTGGTACCCACAAATTCAGAGATGCACGAATAACCACTCCTCCTAAAATCCTTATCTTGTGGCCATTTCAGAAATACATAGGTTTCCTTGAAACCCATTTTTCACTCCACATATCTCACCATATAAATGGTCTATAATCGGTACACAATGGAAAACCATTGTATGGTGCAGCTCAGTTGTTGGCTCTGTATTCCTCGGGTTGTTGGAGAACCTGCAAACTCTATATATTCCCGCAACTAGATGGGTCAAGCGGATATAATGGTATATTCCTTTTGTAAATCGGTCATCGTGACAAAAAATTACTGATGAAGACGTTGTCACAAATGGCAGTTCATTCATGCTCATTTTTAATATTTCTTTATTTCAACAGTTTGTTTGGTAAAACCTTGAGGGATCTACACATGTAACCCCTTGCTGAATTTGGAATGTTGTCTACTTTTAAGAAATCCCTACTGCATAAGAACAGCCACATTCTTTGGAAGGGCCACAAGATATTGGTCTCTCAGGACTATTCTAGTACCACTGTTGAAGCAAGGAAAGGCTTCCTGGCCCTCTGCACCAGACTCAAAGCTTCAAACATGCAATTTTCTCTCATTGGCCCAGCAAAATTCAAAATTACAGAGAATGGGAAGTTCCACATCTACAACGATCCAAAATTTCTTCAGATGTTTTTAGAGAGCAGGGGGTTCAGTAGTATGATGGACATAATTTCGCCTCCTGCCTCTAGTTCCAACTCATGATCCTATAAGACAAGGCTTCGGGCGTATGTGCTTTCATGATGTTTGTCTTGGTGTACAGTTTCTAGAGACTTCAATGCATCTGTGTTTCTAGTTAGTCTAAGGATACTTCACAGCACTTGTGCATCCTATTACTTCTCCGCATATGAGTGCAGAATTTCAACTAATTACAGTGTCTTAAAATTTGTTCAGCAGTGCAGTGTACCCTACTGCATACTCAGTCTTTTCCTTGTTTACCTTGTTTATACTCAGTTCATAGAGCACTTGGTCTCTTCCTTGGCCTCTCCATCAGGGATGGTCTCTGGCCCCCCTGACATCTTTGTGCATCCCATTTATTTATCTCCCAGTGGAGTACCACTCCAGCCACCAGTCTTATTACCACAAGTCTAATCCCTTTCTTCAACATGGTCTCATTACAATTATTGACCCTATACGGCTCCTCTGGTGTGCCACCAGTCTTACCGCTCCTCTGGTGGGCTTCCAATTAAACTCACTGATTCACCTTAAGGTCCAGCCCTCCGGGTACTCCTCGCTCACAGAGAGATGCTGGCGTATAACTACCTTCCTAATTCTATCCCTTCCGTACCTGTCTCATGTAGCTTTTGCTTCCTTTGATACTTGAGACCAAGTGCCCGGTGATGTCTGAGAGTTGGGGCTTACAGCCCTCCACCGTTATCATATAAGTTTCTTATTCTTGCTCTTTTTTTCTGGTCGTGTGTTTCTAACGTTACATATTACTTGCTGTTTGTCGTGAGCCAGCGAAGGCGGGTTCCACCCGCTGTCGTCTCCCTCACTTACAATGTTTGGGATGGGTGGGTCGGGTGGTGTGGTGTGGGCTGGGGGGGGCGGGTTTATGGGTATTTTTCCCCTATTGTTCATTTATTTTTTATTCTTACCTGTAGGCTTTTGTCTAACCTCTGCTGGTCTTCCTGGTTCAGCTTCTGTTCCACTTTGAACTTACCTTCTCTTGCAGCTCTTTTCCTGAGTGGGCTCTCTTCATCTCACAGACAGCCCACGGTACAAACTCTTCCCCTTATCTACATGGCCATGGTCTCTCCTCAACGACATGAATAATTCCCCTCTAGCTAGCAACTTAAAAATTGTCCCTTAAACATCAAACGGCTTAACCACCCGATCAAACGCAAAAAAATAGAAAACTACCTATTTAAATTGAATCCTGACGTTTTTCTACTACAAGAGACAAAAACTAACCACAAGGGGTTTGCAGGATTTGGGAGGAGATGGATTGCAGACATCCTCTGCTCTTCCATGGATCGCAAGAAGGGTGGGGTGGCCATCCTTGATCTCCAAGAATTCAGACCTATCCACCATTTTGCACTTAGCGGATAACAACGGAAGAAGGATTCTCTCAAAATTTTCTAAAAACTCCTTCCACTTCCACGTTCGCAATGTTTATGGTCCGAATACTGATGTCCTGGATTTCTGGGACTCCTTGTCCCTCCCCCTGTCCCAAATACTAAGTGACAATCTCATAATCATGGAAGGTGACTTCAATCTTCCCTTTAATGTAACCATTGACAGACAGTCCAGGTTTCCCCTCCAGCCCTCTAGATCTCACAGGGCATTCCACAAACTTTGTGCTAGATTCGGCGTTCTTGACTCTTGGAGACTCCAACACCCAGATACTAGAGATTCCACCTTTATTTCCATCCCTCACAGATCTTATTCCAGAATAGACTATCTATTGATCTCCAAACCCCATATTTACCTGATAGATCAGACAGACATTCTGACGAGAATAATCTCTGATCATTCTGCCATTACACTCTTCCTTACCTGTACTAATGTCTATTCCCCTAGCAAAATTTGGAGGTTCAATGACAAATCAATCAAAGACGCTGCTTCCAGGGAGGTGATTGAGAAAACCATAATAAACTACTTCGAAGACAACTCAATTGACGATACCTCCCCCTCCAATCACTGGGATGCACTGAAGGTGACGGTCAGGGGTGCCCTTATAAACATCCAAGCCAAAATTAATAAAGATCGCAATGAAGACCTGATGGATCTAGAAAAAGATATTAAAACTCTGGAATCTTCCCACATTTCCGACTCGAACCCTCAAACTCTTTCCATCCTCACCAACAAAAAGTATGAATATGACAGAATTTTGAACGAAAGAGCAGGTGTATGGTTCAACAAATATAAAAGCCAAAACTCTGTGACGTGAATAAAGCAAGCAAAATCCTAGCCTCCTATCTAAAACACAAATAGAACCGTAAGGGTATTGATTCTCTCACTGATAACTCAAATGTTACCCACACCAGTCCTCAAAAAAATTTGGAAAATCTTAATGTATCTTACCGAGCACTATATAAAGATGATTCGGTCATCTCTGCACCATCCTGAGCAGCCTACCTCAACGACATTCCTCTCCCGGCCATCTCCGATCAAGAGAAGCTGACCCTTAGCTCCCCATTCTCGATTGCAGAACTTGAATCTGCAATACGTTCCTTGAAACCCCGTAAAGCTCCAGGCCCGATGGCTTCTCTGCTAACTTCTTTAAAACCTTCGCTCACTTACTCAAACCAACTCTGTTATCCCTGTATTCACACTTTGCTGTCTCTGGAACCATCTCCGACACTACAAGCGAAGCCACCATAGTTGTAATCCCAAAAGACGGCAAAGACCCAACGCAGGTTAAGAACTATAGACCAATTTCCCTAATTAATCTTATTCAAAGATCTATGCTAAGATACTTTGTAAGCGACTCAAACCTCTCCTTCCCCGGCTGATTGATCGCTCACAGGTGGGTTTCATGAAGTATAGGCTATCCAATGAAAATACCCGACTCCTATGCCATGTCATCGAAAGAGCCAAATCATCCTCTACTGAAACAGTAGTGGTTACCCTTGATGCTGAAAAAGCTTTTGACAGGGTCTCCTGGACCTTTCTCTGCGAGTCCTTACTGAAATTTAATCTGGGAGAATCTTTTACCAAAATGGTCATGGCTCTCTACAGTGGTCCACCGGCTAAAGTGAGGTCTGGGGGCCTACTCTCCTCATCGTTCACTCTAGAGAGAGGTACAAGACAGGGCTGCCCCCTCTCCCCAACCCTTTTCATTATAAGCCTTGAACCCCTTCTCCACAAGATTACATCCAATCCCAAAATTCACAGTGTCTCCTTTAATAAGTCTTCAGTGAAGCTTGCGGCCTACGCCGACGATATTTTAATAATGACCAAAGAGGCTTCACAGTCTATCCCTGCCCTACTTCAGACCATAGAAGAGTATGCCAGAGTTTCAAATTATAAACTAAATAAAGACAAATCAGAAATCCTTACACTGAATAATCTGTGCTCCAGAGCCCTGTTCGCAAACACAGGCCTAACCTGGCAACCAAATTTTATTTAATATTTGGTCCTGGAGTTCAACTCAGATGTATTAGATTCCCTTTGTCACAACAAGAATCTAACGTTGAAGAAAATCAAATCGCTCCTGGAGTATTGGAATCCCAAATTTCTTACTTAGTGGGGCTGTATAGAGTCCATCAAAATGATGATCACCCCCTTAATCAACTACCTCTCGAATATGCTTCCGTTAGCTCTATCGGATGATTTCCACCAAAAAGTTGATAGATTATTAAACAAATTCATATGGCAGAACAAACGCCCCAGAATTTCTATCAAAAAACTTTGCCTTCCTCTCCATCTTGGTGGTGTGAACCTGGCTGACTTCAGAAAATACCAGACGGCTTTCCTCGCAAGTTAAGGATACCTCAAAACCCAATCGTCGGACTACACCCCTTCTCGGTTATCAATTGAGAGGGAGCTACTGGGTGACCTCCACCCTATTTCCCTCCTAACCAGTGCCCCAAAACTCCCTGCCTCTGGAAAATACATTCTTAACACCACCAAAAGAGCCCTCCTGAAAATCGACAAGTTCCATGAGGTACCGATCTCTAAATCTAATATGATCTCTCTTTGGAATAATCCTAAAATTAGAATCCAAGGGGTGCCAATCTTTTGGCCACATTGGGCCTCATTTCTTAAAAGATCTCGGATCTCCACAATTCCCAGCCATTTTCAGAGAATTGCGATCTCACTTCGGCCTACAGGACTTAGATCCATATGACTTCCTCAAACTTAAAGTCAGTCTGTCCAAACTGAATCTCCCTCCCAGTGAGCCCTCTCTTCCCAAAGCCATTCTGACCTTTAATAAGTCTGGGCACTTAGCCTCCAAGTTCTATCGCCTCTTGAAACCGAAATCTGATAACCTAATCTTGTGCACTCAGACAAAATGGGACCCCTCTGGGACTCTCACTCCGGAAACCTGGAACCTAATATGGAGGTCGGTAGTCTCTCACAAAATCTCTCCCTCTCTCTCCAAGGTGAAATTCTGGCTACTGCAGAGAACCTTCTGGACACCGTACCGTCTCCACAAGCTATCCTTCAGAGATAATCCATTGGGCTTGAATTGTAATAACTCGACTGGTGACCTCCCCCACCTCTTCTTCTACTGCAGGGCAGTTACTCCATTCTGGGACTTGGTGTTCACTTCATTCACACCCTATGTGGGGTTCAACTAGAAAAGAACTTCCTATCCCTGGTCCAAGGATTCCTGGATCCAAAAATCAACTCCTGTAGTAATAGCCTCTTGATTGATATTCTCCTAACAGCTGCCTGCAAAACAGTCCTCGCTAACTGGAAAAACAGAGCAGGCACCTCTTTCCGATCTTGGTTAAACTGGGTCTCCTTCTTAAGAGATGCTGACAAAATCTCCCTCTGAAACTCTCCATGGATAGTCCGTAATTCCTCTGTCTGGACAGCCCTCGACAACTAATTTGCCTCCACCAAACCTCCTTAAAGACCTATTGCGCGAGTAGCTGGAACTATTCTTTGTTTCCTATCACCTCATGTATGTATTTGCCCTGAGCAGGCATTCTATCTGCTCCTCAATTCTGGCTGACACTATTTCCCTCGATCTCTGTTTCTGTTCTATTTAACTGCCTCATGTTATGCTATTCACTGCAAGATACCTCTCTAGACATTGCTTCTCACTCAATTGCCTACTGGTACCAGATTAATTTTTTATTATGATTTATACATCCTTTTTGTTGGGTGCAGGACTTTTATACTGTTCTGATTTGATGCGACCCGCCGTAGTTTTATTATATGATCATGATTTCCTATGTTAACCTACTATCCCGGTTCCTCTGTACCAGGTCTGGACTCTTCAATATGCACCTTTTTGTATTCCTTTGCTGTTTCTCCCTCCTCTATTCATTTACCTTTGAAAATGTTCAATAAAATCTTTTGAAATAAGAAAAAAAAAAGGAAATGTCCCACCTTGTTCTTCTCTTTCTTATTTGTCTGGTTCTAAGCAAAAACCCTTTGAATCAGTTGCTGTGGATCTCCTATCTGATCTCGATTTCATCTTGCGCTTTAATTCTCTTTGATTTGTAGACCGGGCTCCCACTTCTGAGATAAATGTACAGTACTGGATGCACAATCTACAGCTGTGAGACTACAGACAAGTTATGGGTACCTCAAATCCTGACATTAAGTCTGAGACTGTTGCTGACACCATCTGATCTCATTAATTGTTTTTTAGGTTTAACGTCCACTGGAGGTTGAGGTGAGCCAGATGTTTTTGTTCAACTTGTCTAAACTAGCAGATGGTAACTTACCTTAATGTTTCCCAAACTGTTCACAGTGGGTTTTAAATGTTTAGAAACATAATCAAAAATGTTCTGTTGCTTTATCTCCAAGAAAGATTGGGTAAATTTGGGTAGGGGTAATGCCCTTTACATCGTGCTCAAGGGCATTAATTTTCTATTGAACAAGGACATGATGTGCTACTTGAATGCAGCATACGTTAAGGCAATCACATAAAAACCATAGTGAATAAATAGTGTTATATAGAAAATAGTAAATAAATGCACTGATAAAGTAGTGTGGCATATCCTCTCCTTGAATGTGTTCATAAAGTTGACCTTTTGTCCTGAATTTTTGTCCTGAATTTTTACTATTAGTCCTGAATTTTTATCTTTGTCCCGAATTTTTTACGGTCGTGTCCAGAATTTGACTCCATACCAGATGGTCACTATACCCGGAGAGGGGGACCGCACCTCCCCCTCCCCATTGGAAAAAGGCCAGGCCCTGGGGGATGGGGGACCCGGGGAATGGGGTCCCTGGGTCTGAAATCAGCCTTGGGAGGGGGGCCGAGTGACCCCCCTCCCCAGTTAAAAATACATAAATTAAAAGGCCGGGCCCTGGGTAATGGGGTCCCTGGGGCCGAAATCTGCCTGGGGGAGTCACACAGCCCACCTCCCAATTAAAAATAAATTAAAAGGCAAGACCCCAGGGGATGGCGTCCCTGGGGCCGAAATCAGCCCAGGAGGGGGGCCCGCTCCCCCATTTGGTAATGGGATGTTGAAAACTCATCGTAAGCCCTGCATCTTTTGTCCACCGCTCTGCAAATGCGCCTTGTTGTGCATTACAGGTTGGGGGATGAAGTCCCCTTGGATGCTGCAGGTCCTTGGGGGCCAAGAAACCCTTCCTGTTACCTTCAGTAAGTCCCACACAGCAGAATAGCTGAGAGTTGGTCGGAGGCCCCCGCTCCTTTCTCCACCACTCTGCAAACACAGCTCCTGGCGTACTACTGGTTGAGGAATGAAGTCTCCTTCGATGCTGAGGGTCCTTGGGGGCCAAGAACCCCTCCTCTTACCTCCAATAAGTCCCACACAGCGGGATTGCTGAAAGCTCTTCGGAGGCCCCACCCCCTTTGTCCACTCCTCTGCAAACACACCTTGTGGCACACTACTGGTTGGGGGATGAAGTCTTCTTGGATGCTGAGGCTCTTTGGGGGCCAAGAGCACCTCCTGTTCCCTCCAGTAAGTCCCACACAGCGGTATTGCTGAGATCACGTTAAATCCCCAACCCTTTTCTCCACCATTATGAAAACGTACCTCCAAACGCACTACTGGTTGGTGGATAAAGTACCTTTGGATGCTGAGGGTCCTTGGGGGCCAAGAGGCCCTCCTGTTACCAGCAGTAAGTCCCACACAGCGGGATTGCTGAGAGCTGGTCGGAGTCCCCGTCCCCTTTATCCACCACTCTGCAAATGCACCTCCTGGCGCACTACTGGTTGGGGGATGAAGTTCCCTTGGATGCTGAGGGTCCTTGGGGGCCAAGAACCCCTCTTGTTACCTCCAGTAAGTCCAACACAGCAGGATTGCTAAGATCTCGTTAAGACCCCAACCCTTTTCTCCACCATTCTGAAAATGCACCTCCAAACGCACTACTGGTTGGTGGAAGAAGTCCCTTTGGATGCTGAGGGTCCTTGGGGGCCAATAAGCCCTCCTCTTACCAGCAGTAAGTCCCACACAGCGGGATTGCTGAGAGCTGGTCGGAGACCCCGTCCCCTTTCTCCACCACTCTGCAAATGCACCTGGTATTTAATAAACCATAGAAATTCATTTAACAAAATAAAGGTTATAGGGATGTTATAGTTAGGAAATAGAATTTAAGAAACCTTAGAAATTCACTTTAAAAAAAACAAAGATTACATGAATGTTATAGTAAGGAAAGAGGATTAAAAAGAACCTTAGAAATTCACTGAAGAAAACAAAGGTTACAAAGACGTTATAGCTACGCTCAGATTTCACTTGTACAAAACCATAGAAATTCAGCAGTTATAGTCACGTGAGCTAACTATGACTTACGCCCTAGCAATGCACTGCTTATGACCTCACATATTACATCACTCATGACATGGTAACATCTCAAATGACATCACTGATGACATCATCCACAGAAGCACTGACATACCCACTAACATCCGTATACAGCCTCTCATACAACTATTCCCATACCCAAACAACCAGTCACATACCCATTCACAGACCCATACAAGTACTCACACAACCAATCACTCATCCATAGAACCACTCAGGCACCCACTCACTCACTTATACAGGCACTTGTACAGCCACTCATACAGCCACTCACTCACCCATACAGCCACTCTCACACCCACTCACACACCCATGCAACCACTTACTTACCCATTCACACATCCATATAAGCCCTCTCACATCCCCTCATCCTCCCATACAGCCGTTCACACAGACACTTACTCTTCAATACAGCCACTCACACAGCAACTCACTTAACCAAACACCTGCTCAAACAGCCATTCACTGACTCATACTGCCTTTCAGATACCCACTTACTCACCCATACAGTCACTCACACATCCACTCATCCACCCGTACAGCCACTCATACAGCCACTCACTCACCCATAGAGCCACTCACACACCCACTCATTCATCAATACAGCTACTCACACAGCTACTCACTCACCCACACAGCTACTCACACACCCACTTATACACCCATAAGCCACTCACAAACCCACTCACACACCCAAACAGCCTCAGACACCCACTCATACACAGATACACACAGCCACTCACATAATATATGTTAGAAGTAGTATCTCTCATTAGTAGTGCACCTAGTATACTAATCTAACTTTTGTAGTAAAGTAGTATATATCTTTAACACTTATAAACTCTTAGAAAACACTTAAACTCACTTGATGATGTCATGAGTGATGTCATCAGTTATGCCACTGACCATGTCATGAGTGATGTAATATATAAGGTCATAAGCAGTGCATTGCAGTGAATATATATATATATATATATATATATATATATATATATATATATAAATATATATACACAAACCTTCAGTTAGAAAGTCAAATGGGTCACACTCCCACAGAGTTTTTACTGCTTTTATTTTCTCAGACTTCCTTCTTTTTTCATCAAGCAGGCGAAATCAACCAACGCGTTTCGGTGTTAGCAAACACCTTGATCACGGTGTTTGCTAACACCGAAACGCGTTGGTTGATTTCGCCTGCTTGATGAAAAAAGAAGGAAGTCTGAGAAAATAAAAGCAGTAAAAACTCTGTGGGAGTGCGACCCGTTTGACTTTCTAACTGAAGGTTTGTGGATTTATAATTAGCGATTTGGTTCAACCGCAGTGGTTCCGCACCTGCCTGAGCGCTATGATTGCTGGACGAAAACGAACTGTCTCTGAAAATATATATATATATATAAATCGATAACAGTTCGTTACAGTGAGCCGCTCATCGTCCTGACGACGCCGGTGCCAGCAGCGGTTGCAACACCCGCTATTTAAATTTGAAGAGAAGTCGATTCGGGAATTCCCAAAGAACTAAAGCGGCACACCAAAGGACAGCACAATAAGTTTTATTGTGCCACAAACAGAACGACGCGTTTCGGCAAAGCCTACACAAACACCACTGCACTACCCTAAACCCTAAAACACTACCCCAGCACCACCCCTACACTACCCAAACACCACTGCACTAACATAAACCCTAAAACACTACCCCCAGCACAACCCCCTACACTACACAAACTTCACTGCACTACCCTAAACCCTAAAACACTACCCCCAGCATGACTCCCTACACTACCCAAACACCACTGCACTACCCTAAACCCTAAATCTACCCCAGCACGACCCCCTACACTACCCAAACACCACTGCACTACCCTAAACCATAAAACACTACCCCCAGCATGACCCCCTACACTACACAAACACCACTGCACTACCCTAAACCCTAAAACACTACCACCAGCATGACCCCCTACACTACTCAAACACAACTGCACTACCCTAAACCCTAAAACACTAACCCAGCACGACCCCCTACACTACCCATACACCACTGCACTACCTAAAGCCTAAAACACTACCCCCAGCACGACCCCCTACACTACTGCACTACCCTAAACCCTAAAACACTACCCCCAGCACAACCCCCTACACCACCAAACACCACTGCACTACCCTAAACCCTAGAAAAGAAACCCCCACCCCATGCCCAATCCCCCTTACCTCTCACTCCTCATGGTTCCTCTCTCCTCGTGGTTCCTGCTTCACGTCGTCTCTGAGGGGCGGTGCACGTCGTTGTGAGGAAACGGAACAGCCTCTGTTTCCTTACAACGACATGGATCGTCTACATGTTTTTTAGAACGCATGGTCATTTACCATACATACCTTTACAACAAAATTCGTTGTAAAGGCATGCTTGGTAAATGACCATGCATTCTACAAAAATGCGTAGTAATGACTTCGTGATGTACAACGCATGCGTGGTAATGCATGCGTTGTAATTGCATCGCAAAGTAAAAAAGTCATTGTAACGGCTGTTTACCGATCAAAGCTGGCCCCTGTTCTTCAGTGAGACGTTTATTTGATTAATTAGGAGGAAGGAATGTGTTTTTTTTACCGAAAAGTGCATTTCCGGCTGTTGTATTGTGAAAGTGTCCGCGTGGCCTGGTTTCACTTCCGGTGAGAGAGTGGAAGAGTCTGTTTGGATCTAAAGGAGTTCTGTTGTTGGACGGGGCCGGCGCGACATGTCATCAGAAAACATAGCTAATGGAAAGCGTCCTCCCTGAAGTGTGGAGCAGTGCCATGAGAGGTCAACGAGTGTGCGTCCCACCGCAGTATGACCGTACCGCGTGACCCATGTGCCACCTCCAGGGTACGGGAGGCAGAAGCGGCATCGCAGGTCCTCTTGAAGACCGTTGTAGCACTAATTCTACATTTTGGTACTAGGGCATTTTAACTTCGTTGTTCCTGCCAGATACAAAGAGAAGATCCTGTGTTATTCAGTGCCCTTGTTACCTTTTTGTGGGTTGTGGTGCTTGTCACTTCGCTGCCCCGCCGGTGCACACGACTGGGCACCCCACCTCGTGTGCCATCTGCAGGGCCTTTGCCCTCGGATCACTGGTTTCGGTTTCTGGAGTGGCAACATAAACAGTTGCTGCCAAAGGACTAGCCTGAACACTTAGGTGAATATCCCCTGCACCAGCATTCCACGGAAATTCTTTCCTAGCTCTCCCACGTCAACGAGGACGTCATAATAGCACGGCTCCGCTCGCGACACCGTATGACGTCATCGGAGCCATAAGAGAACCTCGTCGGCGTGCTGACGTCAGTTCCACCCATTTTTTCCGTGCCACTGAGGCAAACAGGGGACCGAGACATTTTCACATGTATACATAGTATAATAAATATATATATATATTCACTGAAAAAACCATAGGTTTCAGGCACGTTATAGTTAGAAATTAGCATTTAAAAAACCTTAGAAATTCACTGAAAAAACCATAGGTTTCAGGCACGTTATAGTTAGAAATTAGCATTTAAAAAACCTTAGAAATTCACTGAAAAAACCATAGGTTTCAGGGGCGTTATAGTTAGTTGGACATTTCACTCGTACAAAACCATAGAAATTCCCGTTATAGTTAGTTCAGCTAACTATAACTCGTGCGCTCCGCAATGCACTGCTGATGACGTCACATATTACATCACTCATGACATGGTCAGTGACATCACTCATGACATCACTGATGACATCTCAAATGACATCACTGATGACATCACTGATGACATCATCCAGTGAATGTGTGTTTTTCTGAAAATTAAATATGTTTTATATATGTATATCTCAAGGTCGATGGAAGAATAAATGGGTATATAAGTGTCTAAATGGATGATTTTGTTTTGTAAAATTGATTGTATAACTGACTAAGTGTATCTTAGTGAATACATGGGTTAGTGAGTAATGTTTAAATATGAAAATATCTGTATCAGTCTCTCACTTTGTGTATAAGTGGCTGCATGGGTTGGTGAGTAGCTACATGAGTGTCTATATGGGTTATTAGTTGTTTTTTGAGTATCAGTATGAGTGACTGAGTGTCTGTATGGTTCGGTGGGGGGTATTACTTAGTGCATAGATGCATGAATGAGTGACTCACTGTTTGTATGTGTTGAAGACAGCATGTGTGCAGGACTGTATAGGTGGATGAGTATGTGTATGGGTGTGTTAGTGAGTGAATGACTGTCTCAATAGTCAGTGGCGTAACGAAACTTGAGGGGGCCCCCCTGCAAAGCACATGGAGGGCCCCCCCCCCCGGCAGCCCGGCCCACCACCTACCACTTTGCCCTACCACTCAGAAATCTAGTATATTTTGATTTGAAACCTCCAACATTTAAATGAAATGCCTCTCTATTGTCTTTCTCTAAGTTCTGAGAAAGTGGGAAACACTCTTAACATACCAGCTATGCCATTTGTAACAATAGCAGATTATTTAACTGCACTCGTTGGGGCTACCCTGGTTGTACAGATACTGTATCTTTCATGTTCGGCCATGGCATTACCCTACATATGTCCCAGAAATCAACATGTCTATCTCTCTCTATCTCTCTCCCCCCTCCCTCTCTCTCTCAGTCTCTTCCCTCCCTCTCTCTCCCTCTCTCTCTCTGCTCCTCCTATCATGGTATCACCTTGCCTGTGTTACCCCATCTTACTCTGGATTGCTCGCTGGCCTGAATGTCTGCATGTCAAGGCCACATTAAATGCCGTCCTTACCAATGGATTGCGGAGTCTTACAGTCTCCCAAAGCGACTTCCTATACTTTACTGCCTCCGGTTATAAAGGTACATATTGTCTCAGCAACTCCTGTTGTCATCCAGCGTGCCCATAAGTGTTCATAGATTGGCGACTCACTGGGACAGAAAGTAAGCCTGGCACCAAAATAAAAGTGGCCCTCATTAGCAAATCAGACAGCTAAAAAAGTGGCCCATTTGCAAATAGGGGTAATTTTTAACTTAGCAAGACATGCTATATATGTGATTTCAAGGTATGGTAAAGTTTGTGGTAATACAATGAATATCAACAGTAAAACCCATCATACCAGATTCAACAGGCCGACAAACAGCCTAAAAATCAGCCCACTCTCTGAGGTGTCACATCTACTCTTTTGGGGATAGTACTAGCAGTGGGAGAGGCAAGGAAAAAGAAAGCTCTTAGCTGAAGGCTGCCACTTCACATGCTGTAGGTGTTTAGCAAGGAATGTGCGCCTGTGTTTATTTAAGGATACTTCAGGCAAGGTTTGTTGTATTATCCAAAAATCACCAGTAAAACCCAGAGCACCAGACCATACAGGCTGAAATAAGTCACTTGACACACTGACTTGCAAAGCTACCCCACAGGACTGTACTGCACAGGTGGCAGGCCGGCAATGAAAAAGGAAGCTGCCACCCATATGCTCTATATATGTTTTATAACTTAGGTATGAGAGATGTCGACTCTGCATTTAAGCTTGCTCCGGCAAGGTTTATATAGCAGAGAAATAAGCAAGAAAACACAATGCACAAGACCCTACATGCCCACAAACAACCAAAACAAATCATCCCACACTGTGACCTGTCACACATAGTCTTTGGGGACGGACATTATCGGCAGTGGGCGAGGCAAGAAAATAAGATAGCTGCCTTCTACCACTTCATACACGTTATAGGTGTTTGCACTTTTCAGTAATCACGCCATGCATTTGAGCTTGCTTCAGGCTTTGCTGTAAGATCGGGGAAATCATCATTAAAACTCAGCACAAAAGACCCATTAGGCCTACATACAGCCAAAATGAACCAGCCCACACACTGACCTCCACAGCTACCCTTCAGGACTATAATGCACAGGCGGTGGGTGCGGCAATGAAAAGATAAGCTGATGTCCACTGGCTCAATATAAGGGGCCAATCAACACACTGCATAGATGCAGCTATGTTTTTCACCACACAAGGCACTGATAGGCCAGGTGGTATGCTTGAGGGAGAAGCCGGACACGGCTTGTTTAAATCCAAGGGTCAGGGTCAGCGATCCCCGCCAGTAACTATAAAGTCAGTGCATTGGCCGGTCAGATGTAAGTTAAGGCCAAAGTATGTTTCAGACAGCAGACTGGCAGACCGCACAGAGTGAACTCATTAGCACCATCACGTCCCTGCCGCCTCGGAATCAGAGGGCTATAAGTCATCAAGAGAAGATGGGAAAGGAGAAGAAGTAATGAAAACAATTGTCTGTTCAAGTCTGGGGCTCTTTTTAAATTATGTGGTGTTGTCTGGTGAAGACCTGCACAATTTCAATGCCTGTTTAATCTGTTTCTCTAAAGAAAATGGATTGTTTTTACTTTTGCGCAAGTGATGGGTAGTCAGTGTTTGTGAAGCATGAAGGCTCAGAATTTATAAGGAATAACATAAGATCATAATAAATCCTGGAGGCAGCAATCATTCAGTGTTGTTGGGGCACTTTTCACACACAAAAACTTCGTATACGTGTGGGCAGTGATTGCACAAGGCACAGCTATGATGAAAGTGGATTTATGGAAATGTCATGTGACCTTTGGTAAAGGCTCCTATTCCTCCTGTGGAGTTCCCCACAGTGGAGAAGTATGCATGGCTGAAATGGAGCCTCCTTGAAAATGTACATATGTTTCTTTTTTTGGGCTGTGGAGGAAAACGTTGTCATGTGGAGAAACCCCTAACCTTGCACCCCCACGAAGTTTGGTGCACATCGCTTCCTCCTCCAATCTTGGATGGAGAGATACAGCAGCCCTTGGCTGGGGTAAATCTGTGACTGTTTCTAGTATGGAAAAAGATCTGAGAAGAGTTTAGAAATGCTACAAGTATAGATGTTGGTGGGTGGTCCCAGGAAATCTGCAGTACTAAATACATTTACACCCTCCAGGAATTGCTTCCTGGATACCTGGCAACAGTAGTAAAATGACATGTTGTATAACGCAGCGCAGCACTGCCAGAGTCTGGGATCACCCTTTAATGCCTCTCACACCCCGGCATCTTCAGACTTCTTGCCACAGAGGAAGTCTGAATTAGTTCATATCTGCAGATCTCCTGGGAATGTCACAGCGTCAACATGCGCACTTCCGCCTCAGCAGGAGGTGTGTGAGCAGGAATATAATGCATGCTTCATTTCATAGAGTTCTACGGCCTCTAAACTCCGGATGCATATTCTGAGCACATATTTCTAAATTGAATCTGGCAGAAGTAGAATGTTCAGGGCTTGAGTCTATATTTAATGTGCTTGTCGGTGTTTGGCATCCATATATTTCAGCATTTACTGACTGTATCATTTATTCAAGAGACACATTTCGTGTCTAGTTTCAAAAATATCTCCAGACTTGGTCATTCGAGTCCTTTTTTTGTTGTAAACGATCCACTTATATACATTTGCATTTGGTAACGTAAACATTGTATAATGTGGTCTATATGCGGCAGCACCACGAGCCCTACATTTCGGAAATTATATTTACGTAATCGGACCACTCCTGCCCGACCTGCCTCGGACAGACTCACTCACCTGAGAGGCCTGGCCTGCAGCTTCAGAGGCAGGCGCGAGCGCCGTGCGGGCAGCAGCAGAAGACAGGGCAAGGCTAGCCGGGCAGGGGCTAGTACTAATAATAATAATTAAATTATGCCCGGGCCCCGGCGGCCGCACGGTGACCGTTCACTCCTTCTCAGGAGTACAGTAGTGGTCTCTGGCCGCCGGGTCCTCCTCCTGGGATGCCTCGCTCACCTCACAAGTCACGCCAGTCCTGAGTCACGCGCACTTTTAATTGCGCTGCGGCTGCGCAATGCGCATGACAATGGCATTGTGCCCCTCCGTGAAGACCGCACACTCGCGTAGACGTGGAGACAACTGCGCGCCGCCGAGCACCATTTAATTAGAAGAGAGGCCCGCGGGGGCCGGACGTGCGCACTCATTACCAACCAATTAAGAGGCCGGCAGGGCGTGCGGCGTGCGCACGCGGCGCCAATGGCACCATTTAATTAATGAAGAGGCTGCTGGCCGTGGCATGCGCGGCGCGCACCATTTAATTTATGGGGAGGCCGCCGTGCGCAACTGTGCGCACCATTTAATTCATGATTGAACTTCAATCATGAATTAAATGGTGCGCGCACAGACTTGAGGCTTGCTTTCTGGCTCCACTGAGTGAGGGGGCCCCTGGAGCGCGGGGACCCCCCCGCACCGCGGGGGCTGCGGGGGCCTGTGTTACGCCCCTGTCAATAGTGTCTTTATGAGTAACTACATATGTTTTAAACTAGTATATGTGAGTATTGGTGTATATAAGTGAGTATATGTGAGAGTGAGAGATTGGAAGAGTTCCTGTACAAATAAGTAGGTGTTTCTATAAGTGATTGTTTAAGAGAGTAAGTATGTGTAAGTTTCTGTAGAAGTAAGTGTGGTAGTGTGTGTATAACTGTATATGCAAGTAAATGGATGTTTGATACTTTGTTTGCATGTGTGACTACGTGTGTGAGTAACTCTATGGATGAGTGGCGGTGTGTAACAGGATGTATAGGTGTACGAGTACATATGATGAGTGAGTACATGTATGAGTGACTGTATAGGGACTGTTGGTGAATGAGTGGATGTGTGTGTAGATCTTGGAATTACTGAATAGGTGTGTTGTAACTGGTATTGGTATGTCCATTGTTTTGAAAATGTTAGTTTGTATTTTTGAGTGTGTGTATCAAAGGTTATATTAGGGTGAGAGGAGGTCTGCCACTCTATCACAAGGATGATGTCATCAGTGATGTCATCAGTGATGTCATTTGAGATGTCATCAGTGATGTCATGAGTGTTGTCACTGACCATGTCTTGAGTGATGTAATATGTGACGTCATCAGCAGTGCATTGCGGGCGCGCGAGTTATAGTTAGCTGAACTAACTATAACGGGGGAATTTCTATGGTTTTGTACGAGTGAAATGTCCAACTAACTATAACGCCCCTGAAACCTATGGTTTTTTCAGTGAATATATATATATATATATATGTATATATATCTTCAATTCCTTCGCGTCCTCTCCCTGCGAAAGTCACGGCACCACAGCAGGGTAATTTTAAAGTGATTTATTATTCACACTATAAAAAGTGAACAAACAGGACGGTCTACGCGTTTCGGCTCCACTAGCCTTCTACTGGACCATAGAGTCCCTCGCGTCTAGACTGTATTAAATAAAGTGCTTGTGCTTAAACCCTCATTTGTGTTTACTGTTTTTGGCAACTAGACTGTCAAACTTCCCTTGCTGAAGTGGAATCATTTGTCCACCATTTTGCAAGTTTTTGTAAAGTACATTGGATGGCAGATACAAAGTGCAAATGCTAAAAATTGCTATTCTTGTACAGTGCATTCAATGTCAAGAAAGGTGCAAATTATTTGTCTGCCATTTTGCTAATTTTTGTAAAGTACATTGGATGGCAGATACAAAGTGCAAATAAAACTGTATGTAAATACACATTGAAAACACAGAGTCAACATTTCTTTCAGTCTAAAAGGTCCTCATGATGGCTATTTTGTGTTAGATCCCCAACTTCATTCCACCTATGTCCCTCTATTCATACAACAAGACAATTTTTTCTTTTATACTGAAATACATCGCAGACGATTTCACTTTGATTTGTATATGACTGATGATTTCATCCAATTTCTTAAAATTACATAAAATCTTATTATGGCGAGTCTAAGATCAGGTTTTAAGAATTTTGTTTTAAAATTTGGTTTCAAAATTCATGCAGATGACCCTCCATAATTTGCCAGTCTCTTAAAATCTATAGATGTAAAGTACACAATCAAGATTAAAATCAGACTATGGCTAAAATTAAGGATCTAAAATGTCAATAAAAACCAATTTCAAAAATACAGTTGATATTACGTTCAATTCAAAACCGATCAAAAGACCTGCAAAATTTCTTTAAAATCAGCAGTACATAACTTTCTATACAATTCTAGTGTTTACAAATCCAGTCGTTGCAAGAGGGAGGGGGAATGAACTTTTCTAGGTGGATGAGGGCGTTCTATGTCCTGCTTTTCCAGGTCTTATTCATACATTATATGGTTCAACTCTGGTTCAGATCTATAAAATGTGTATATACAGGAGCTAAGAGTGAGTGCTGAATTGACGAACTTCTAATAGAAAATATATATACAAGATGGTCTTTATATCGAGAAGGAACTAGATGATTATGTACATTAATTCATGCGAGAAGGTATAGTAGTTCCACACATCAGTTTATCTTTCTCGAGATTTGCTGTCTACAGGTGCACATGTAGTTCTGCATCTTGGTTGTGTCCATAGGGAAATGCAGTACCAATTGCCAATATGAGTCGGGACTCAGTTCTTCACAACTTCACAGTTCTGTCTCCGCCTCTTTCTATTGATTTTACAATCTTGATCCCAGAATATTTCAATTGTCTACAATCACTTGAATTGAATTCTTGAAAGTGTTTTGCTATGGGATAAGTAAAGTCTTTGTTCTTTATGGCACGTAGATGTTGTAGGATTCTTAATTTGAGTTTATTAATCGTGCTTCCTACATAGTGTTTTTTGCACGGACAGGTTAATCTATACACCACATATTTAGATTCACATGTGATGTGATCATGGATAGGTTCCGTTCTCCCATTCTGTAGTTCATATTTCGTGAGATTCTGACCATGCTCACAGGCTCGACATTTTGCACATTTCCAAAAGCCTGGAGTGTTGAGCCAAGAAGATGTTTTTGGTTCATGTATTTGTAGATGGCTCTGAGTCAGAATATCTGATAAGGAGGCTGTCTTCCTATAAGTGATACTAGGATTTGGCGTCAATGTCTTTCTCAGGGTTTCATCTAGCCTCAAGATTTTCCAATTTCTGCTGACAATGCCTTTAATTTCTCCACTTTGATTATTAAAATCCATAATTAATCGTGTTGTTGTGTATTCCTGGCTATTCTCATCATAGGTTTTTCTTTTCTTTTTTGCTTGTGAAGGTATCAGGAGATCAGGTCTTGCTTTCAGTTTAATTCTAGATTTTGCATTTTCAATGACTTCCATGGGATAACCTCTCTCAGTGAACCGGCAACTCATTTCATCAATCTCATGGTTCAAATCAGTGACTTCAGAGCAGTTCCTTTTTGCGCGAAGCATCTCACCATAGGGTATGCTCCACTTTAATTTCTGGGGGTGTCCACTATTAGCGTGCAATATACTATTGCATGAAGTTGGCTTTCTATGCATTTTGGTGCACACCCTTTGTTCTTTGATGAAAACTTTAACATCTAAAAAGATGATCCTTGTTTCACTGATTGTCGACGTGAAGGTTAAGTTGTATTTGTTTTCATCAAGGGAGTCAATGAAGTGCTGTAAGTCGACGCGATCTCCCTCCCAGATAATAAAGAGATCGTCGATAAATCGACACCAGGTTTTTATTTTTGAATGTGCTTGTTTTTCCAAGACCTCTGTCTCCCAGACTGCCATCAGTAGATTAGCATATGTAGGGGCAAAAGATGTCCCCATGGCAGTACCTTGTTTCTGCCTATAGAGATCGCCTTTGAAGAGGAAAATGTTGTGGTGTAAGCAGTAGGTCAGCATTTCTATTAGCATTTCGGAATGTTCCAAGTAGCTTGTTGATCTTGCCGTAGGAATTTCCTTGCTGTTTCTATGCCATCATTATGGCGGATTGACGTGTATAAAGATGAAACGTCTATTGTCGCCATAATTAGACCCTGTTGCCAGTTAATTTCCTGAATCTTGTTGAGAAAGTCCATTGTATCCCTCAAGTACGATGGTAGGGAGGTTACGTAATTCATCAAGAAGATGTCTACGAATCTCGATGTTGTTTCTAATAGAGATCCGATAGAACTAACTATTGGTCATCCCGGTGGATTGTTAATTGCTTTATGGACTTTCGGTAGAAAGTAGATGGTGGCTGTAATTGGGTGGTCTGTCTTCAAGTACAAATATTCTTCCAGATCAATTAGGTCTTTTTCTTTCCATTCTAGTAACATCTGATGATATTTTTTTGTCCAAAGCTCTATCGAATTGTCCACAAGTTTTTCATAATGATTTTCATTGTTTAATTGTCTCATAGCTTCGATGATGTAATCACTCATGTTTTGGACCACAATGTTACCGCCCTTATCTGAGGCTTTAATTATGATCTCTGGATCTTCTCTTAGTTCTTTCAGTGCTTTGTACTCTCCTGCTGTCAAATTCCTTGTTTTCTTATTCTTTAACTTTTTATTTTTAGAATTTGTTGATATTTTGTTAATCTCTTCCACCATTATCTCGTGGAACAGGTCAATTTTATTCCCTGGCGGGAGTTGTGTATATATATGTATATAGAGAGAGGGAGAGATGTATCTGTGTGTATATATATTACCTTATCGACCCCAACCCCTAAACTCAACCACACCTAAACCCTAAATATACCCTTACCACCCAATACCTTTACCCACCCTAAACCCTAAAAATACTCTTGCCACCCAAATACCCCTACCCATCCTAAACCTTACAAACACCCTTGCCACCCAAATACCCTTACTTACCCTAAATCCTAAAAGTACCCTTGCCACCCAAATACCTTTACCCACCCTAAAAATACCCTTACTGCACAAATACCCCTACCCACCCCTTGTCGTACGGTTTCTACTTCCTTAGTAAAACTGTGCATTTGTTGGACAGCATGACTGTCAAGTCTGTGCAAGACTGAGTACACCCATACCATTAGGATATGTTGGCCTTAGTACAGGCTAGCTCACAGTGTACCATCTGTACCCCTAACCCAACCAGGTAACAAGTGGAGTGTGCAATCTCGGAACATGAAGCCCTGACTCCCCAAGAAAATTGTGGAAACAGATCTAGAACCCTTTCATTCAGTAACTCATGCATGCCCAAAGGGAGACCCAAGAAATAATCAAATTCACATTTCAATATTTATCGAAGCAATGAGATCCTTGTATAAAATATGTGCACTGCAATTATCAATAGAAGGAAATAAAATAGAGTAATCAGCATTACGAGAATGGTGACAAAGATAAAGAGTTCAACCATTGTGCTATTATATTGATTATAAATTTACATGTAAATACAATTATATTTGATGCTCCTTCCTAGCGCTCACTATCCTAGTGGACCTAGGGTGGTTAAATCTGCCGGAATCCCTGTAGGGTTATCTAACTCCCCCATTACCTGTGGGTAAGTGTCATCAGGAAAGCTGTCTTGGTGGAGAGCCGGACACCATCCCTTTCAGGAGGTAAACTGGAATCAGCTGGGCTGCAATTCCGGCAATGGGGCTACCCCGACAGTGTCAGCGAAATGCTCCTCTAACTAAACAAAGGAGGGATGCCGTTGATAAAATAAACTTCACCCATGTTCCATGCCGAAGTTCCAGTCCAGCTGCCATTATTGATTCTATGTCTACAGGGCTGTCGTTGAACGTACAGTAACAAATAAAAACATTTTGCGCAGTTAACTTAACCCTTGTACGGAAGGTTCAAGCGTCTGGTTAAATGCCAACGAAGAATTGTGAATATAAGCAAAGCCAGTTCAGAGAATATTATCCTATACAGGCACGCAAGTAAACGTGTGTCAAATGTCAATGTTCAAGAATAGATGTCAAGTTGAAAACGTGACCTTGTAAAATGGTGGTGTTCTCGCCCAGGCCTAATGTGACCACATGACACCCTGAACCCTAAAAATACTGTTGCCACCCAAATACCCTTACGCACACTAAAGCCTAAAAATACCGTTGCCACCCAAATACCCTGACCCATGCCTAAACCCTAAAGATACCCTTGCCACCCAAATACCTCTACCCACCCTAAAACCTAAAAACTCCCTTTCCACCGAAATACCCTCACCCATCATAAACCCTAAAACACCATTACCACACAGATACCTGCACCCATCCTAAACCCTAAAAATACCCTTACCACCCAAATACCCTTACCCACCCTAAACCATAAAAATACCCTTGTCACCCAAATACCTTTAACAACCCTTAACCCTAAAAGGTACCCTTGCCACCCAATACCCTCACCCACCCCTAAACCCTAAAAATGCCCTTACCCTAATGTATATATTAGACGTTATAGTTAGGCTCAGATTTTACACGCACAAAACCATAGAAATTCAACAGTTATAGTTATACTTATTTCAAGAAACTATGGCTCAAGCCCTAAGGTAACTGTAACTTGCACCCCTGCCGTGCACCCTTTTCTCATGAATAATGTTACTGCAAAAGCCACTCACACAACCACTCACTCAGGCATCTAGTCACTCAGCCACTCAGCCACATATACAGGTACTCACACACCCAAGTACTACCCATAGAGCCACTCACACTGACACTCACAGATACTCACACATCTACTTATTTACACATACAGCCACTCACACACACATGCACTTACCCCCACAGCCACTAACTCATCCATACAACCACTTACACACCCATGAATATCCACAGAACCACTTACATACCCATTCACACATGCATACAATCACTCACACACCCAGTCACTCTCCATTACAGCCACTCGCACACTGTCACTCTCCAATACAGCCACCTACACCCACTCACTTACTATATACACACTTAATCAGCTACTCACTCACCCATACAGCCACTTTCACATCTATTCCTTCACCTATACAGCCACTCACATAGTCACACAGCCACTCACACAGCCACTCACACACTGATGCAACCAGCCACACATCCACTCAGTCACCCATGTAGCCATTCACACATCTACTCACTCTCCAAGTCAGCCAGTCACACAGCCACTAACTCACCCATACAGCTGCTCATTCACCCAGTAACACCCATACAGCCACTAACACAGCCACTGATAGACACATACAGGCATTTAGACACCCACTCACACACTGATACACACAGTCACATAGCCACATTTACATGACATATATTAGAAACACTATCACCCATTAGTAGTACACAAACCATACTAATTTTACTTTTGTGGTTCCTATATATGTTTAACACTCATAAACATTTAGAAAACACTCACAATAAATGGATGATGTCATCAGTGTTGTAATCAGTGATGTCATTTGAGATTTTCATCAGTGATGTCACTGACCATGTCATGAGTGATGTAATATGTGAGGTCATAAGCAGTGCATTGTGGGGCATAAGTTCTAGTTAGCTCAGGTAACTATAACTGCTGAATTTCTATGGCTTTATACAAGTTAAATCTCAGACTAACTCTAACGTCTCTATAACCTTTGTTTTTTCAATGAATTTCTGAGGTTTTTCTGATTCTATTCCCTAGCTATAACATCCTTGTAACCATTTGTTTTTTTCAGTGAATTTCTACCGTTTTTTAAATTATATTTCCTAACTATAATGTCCTTGTAAGCTTTGTTTTTTTATGTGAATTTCTAAGGTTTTCCTAATTCTTTTTCCTAACTATTACCTGTAACCTTTGAGAGTGAGTGTGTGAGTGAGTGCATGAGTGTCTCAGTGGGTATGTGAGCAAGTGTGTGAGTGTCTCAATGGGTGTGTGAGTGTCTGTATGGGTCTGGGAGTTGCTGCATAAGTGGCTTACTGGGTGTGTGAGGGCATGCATGATTGTGTGGGTATGTGAGTGGCTGAGTGGGTGTCTCAGTGGGTGCATTAGAGTCTGAGTGGGTGAGTCAGTGAGTGAGTCAGTGAGTGAGTGCATGAGTCTCTGAGTGGGTCTGTAAATGGGTGTGTGAGTCTCTGAGTGAGTCTGTGACTGGGAGTGTGAGTCTGAGTGAGTGCATGAGTCTCTTAGTGGGTCTGTGAGTACATGAGTCTCTGAGTGGGTCTGTAAATGAGTGCATGAGTCTCTGAGTGGATCTGTAAGTGCATACATGATTCTCTGAGTGGGTCTAAGTGAGTGCGTGTATCTCTGAGTGGGTCTGTGAGTGGGTGTGCGATTGTCTGAGTGGGTGCGTGAGTGTATAAGTAGGTCTGTGAGTGGGTGCATGAGTGTCTGAGTGTGTCTGGGAGTGGCTGCATGAGTCTCTTAGTGGGTTTGTGAGTGGGTGTATGACTATCAGTGAGTGCCTGAGTGCTCTCTGTTTTGCCCTCTTCTGCTCTGTTTTGCCTTTTCTGCTTGTTTTTCTGACCTCTGTTTTGCCTTTCCTGCTCGCTTCCTGCCTCGGTTTTGCCTTTCCTGCTTGTTTTTCTGCCCTTTGTTTTGCCCTCTACTGCTCTGTTTTGCCTTTCCTGTTCGTTTTCATGCCCTCTGTTTTGTCCTTTCTGCACAATTTTCTGCCCTCCGTTTTGCATTTTCTGCAAATTTTCTGCTCTTTATTTTGCCTTTTCTGCTCGTTTTTCTGCCCTCTGTTTGGCCTTTTCTGCTTCTTTTTCTGCCCTTTGTTTTGTCCTCTTCTGCTCTGTTTTGCCTTTTTTGCTTATTTTTTCTGCCCTCTGTTTTGCCTTTTCTGCTCGTTTTTCTGCCCTCTGTTTTGCCTTTTCTGCTCGCTCATTTTCTGCTCTCTGTTTTGCCTTTTCTGCTTGTTTCTTCCTTCTTCCCGCCATTTGATCAAGACCTGGCTTTTCAATGGCGACCTTGCACCCAAGCATCCGGATACCACCAAGGGTGACAGTGCCGCTTTCTACAAATGCCGATTGATTGATTGTGAGCAGAACACACCCAGGCTCTTTGATCATTTGCATCTAATGGGCTAAATGTGTTTTAAATTCAGACTCACCTTTATTCAAAGACCAACATCAAGATTTCAGTGCGAGTTTAATTTGGGGGTATTTACCCAATGTCATCAAAATGTCAATCACTAAAGCTCAATTGAAGATTTAATTGTGTTTTAACTAGAAGACTTGTGTACAGGAATCCACAAAATACCAGTCTACCTAATTTAATGGTCGAGTGAAAACATTCCCATTAACATTGGTACTAATGCTGTTTCTTAGGATTTTATTTATCACATTTTCTAGCTGTTGTTAAGGATGGCACTTACTGGGTAACTGACGTGGCTCTGCATCAGGTAGGTTAATTCCTTTTGTATGGACTTGGCAAAGAAAGAAGAGAACTCACAGCAGAGCCAGTGGGAGAAAGGGTTAGCTCCTTCACTCCATGCGCACATGAACCCAGCAATGTAAAACTCGGACTGCATTAGTACACTTGTGACCAGCAGTAGAAAAGACATACATTTGGGGTGCAAGGATGATAGTAGAAGGCACATATTTAGAAATGGAATCAGTGAGAGAGAGTGAAAAAAATCTAAAACCCTGTAGCTAAGGAGGCCAATCATAGTGTTGCTGGTACTGAAACAAGTAGCAATAATTAGCATTAGTGGGATCTGTTGTCCCAGTGCATAGCAAACTTGAATAGACAAGAAGACATGTAGTGGTGTAGTTATAATGATAAATGAGAGTTCAGGAACATGTTGCTGCCCTGTAGTGGCCACAGACACCCCTACTGTATACATGTTGTTGTATTTTATACTGGCCAGTGTCATGGAGATGAGCTGTAAAGAATCAAATGACTCCAATTCTAGGAATGTGGCTTTCAAAGTTGATCTACTGCTAATGTGATATGAAGGGGAAGGGCCCCCCTCCCTGGGCCGATTTTGGCCCCGGGGACCCCATCCCCTGGGGCCTGGCCATGTTTCCCTGGGTACCTTGGAGCCTACTCAGGGCACCCAGTGTGCAGGATCGGGACTGCGGGGGGAGACTCAAGGCCTCCGAGGTCCCAGCCGGCTCCCCGCTTCCTGTGGGAGCCGGCATTGCTATTGCACACAGGGAGCTCCTGGAAATGCAGCTCCCTGTGTGCAAGAGCAATAGTTTAATCTCTTTCCCTGCCCGCATGTCTGCGGGCAGGGAAAGAGATGAAAACTCTGCTTCCGCTTGCTGGAAATGGAGTGTTTGCTACTGGCGACAAATATACAGTGACACTCTGAATCTGCTCACCTCAAATGTCTGTTTTTCAAGCAAAGTTTTAAGCATAGGATTAGCACAGTGCCATCCACGCGGAACTAGAAAGGGACAAAGTCTTGTGCCATTTCTACAGTAAAATCTTTCCACATTGGATTAGCACCGTGCCATCCACGCTGAGCTGTAAAATAACAAAAGCCTTTTACCACTCTAGGCACAATATTGCAGCTTTGGATTGGCAAAATACATTCCAAGCCAAGCTGGAATGAATTGTTATAGCCCGTATAGAGACCTTAATGTATGCCCGTTCATACATGCCCTAAATTAGACGTATTCATATTTATCCTAATATGGTCATATTCGTACTTGCCCTATTATGGTCACAGCCGCATATGCCCTATTACGGTCATAACCATACATGTCCTGTTATAGTCATGATTCCTTATATAGGCATGCTCTTTCACCTACATTGGTCCCATCCAGTACACAACGTGCTCTGAGGGCTGAACGTTATCTGCCTTGTGGTTTTGCAGGCACCAGGGTTTTTCCCAAACACAGGCCCACACTGTACTCATAAATTATGCATGACTCTCTAAGAATATTCCACCTGCATAATATGTATGTACAAAGTTCACCCCTGACGTCTTCCTCATGTCCAATACAAGCCATACTGAGGACCGAGACTCTTTAGGGTATAAATACACCACATCTTGCCCCGGTAAGATAGAGGGAACCGAGACTTCCATGCTGACACACTGACCAGAGACGCTGAGGCTCCTGCATGCAGTCGCTCCAGCTGACAGCGGTCTGACACAACCCGGACGGGGTGTCCAACTCGAGACCAGGACGGGGTCCCACACTCTCTCTATTCAGGTATGGGGGTTCAACCAAATCCTAGAAGGATTCTTGGCTATTAGGTTCTTAGACCTACACATATGCTAGGTACACTTAGGTACATCTAGGGAGGCATCGTAGGAGTATGCACCTTTCTCTCCAATGCATTTTATATTCATGTATGTATTCATGATTACTGCAATATGGTAGAACTGTACTATCCATTCCTTTTTATCGTACTGCTGATAATATATCTCTGCTTTTGCCTGCTGATCGCTGCAGCACATATATTGTACACGAGAAGAACAACTGTGCAATAAATACTTATTGTAACACGCCCGGCTGTTTCTTCTGTGTACCTCTCTGAGACAAACAGAATGAGTAAGCACGAATGACTGAGCGAAAGGTAGTACATTGTTTCCACGATTCTGAGGGAATCAGGGTTGTCATGTTCTAAGGTTGCCAGAAACTAATCTCTCCCGATAAGAGGAGACTCTAGTGGCACTGTGAGCTAGCTAATGCAAAAACTAGGATAACATACACGGTGGGGGTGCACAGAGCCAGTCTGCCACCAAGCCCGCAGTATATGTTTTCTAAACGCGCAGGTCCTGCATGGGTAATATAGGAACTACACAACATGGCGCCACCAACGTTGGTTGGGTACTAATTTAACAGTAGAATCTGAGTAGTTCAGTCGTGCTATTCTCAGAGAACCTTCTCACAAAACCCCAGAGACGTCTGGAGTGGGTGGGCACAAAATCCGCCGCAGCTGAGTAGTACAAAAATACTATTTATTGGCTGTTGGTTATTCAAGCTTGAAGGACAATTAGTTCCTAAATTGTGCATCACACCTCATCTTAGTTTCCTGTGAACACTTCTTCCTCTAAAGATGCCTGGTTCGGGAGATGAAAGATTGGACACAGCCCTCTTCGGAACAGAAGACCCTGAAGATGCAAAACAAATTGCACCAAATTTCAGAAGGGCTGTCACCATAAAACTTCTAGAAAATGGCCTAAGAGGCAGGGGTGGTAAAGTAATTTTCGTGATTGAGGCACACGAATCAAATAAAACAGAGGTATTCTATTCATGGGTTACATTCCCAGTAGCGGATCCAGTGACAGATGTTTTTCACTACTACCTAGAAGGTGAAACACCAGCGGACTAAACTCCTTTTGAGGAGATAGAGGTCCCGCTAACCTACCAGGAACACAATTACTGGTTTAATGGCGCCCTACCCCACGTACGAGGAAGAGCAAGATTAGGCCCGCTCAGAGGAGCAGGAGCCACATGGCCCATATTAGCGGCATACACTCCACATCCTGACATTGGCACATTTCCACAGCCAGAATTACTCGTACAACACACAGATTTATTTAAAATCTACAGAAACCTCACACAATTTGTGATGAGGACTTTAACAGTTCAACCTGCACCAGCTGGAGCACAAGATACTCCATTCCAAAATACAGGAAATAAAATTACTCCACAAACATTACACGCGGTAATGGGCAAAATGCCAGCAAAACGCGAACAAATACCATTCTGGATAGCTCAGAAAATAACTCAGCTTGAGGCAGTATTCCTGAATACTACCACCAGTGATAAACACAGAATTTTAACAATCTGCTTGCCCATGGGGATCACACCACAAATAGAGGATTGCACCTCTTGGGGTTCAGTCTTCGCTGCCATTTATACCAGAACACATGGTATCCCGTCACTAGCAGTAGTACCTGACGTATTGAGACAGATACAAAATGAGTACGGAGCAGAACCTGCCCTTAACTTAGGGATGAAGTTGCTAAACAACTTTGAACATGTCTCAGCCATAATACTAGCTAACATTAAGGGGGAGGCAGCTTCAGTGGCGATCCGCCAACGCCTAAGGGAGTTCGGTCCAGAAGATCAACAACACGAACTACCCAAAATAATTGAAACTGCATATGCAGAATTAGGCAGGGACAGTCTAGGTGGGAAAGCATTGAAACCACAACTGGTGGGCAGTCCTGATAAGGACACTACAAAGCAGACACCTACTTCTTCCTAAAAGAAGTGGGATAATAAAAAACAACAAAAGTCTAAAGACACCAGATCTCAATCCAGAGGTAGGTCTCCTCAACAGGAGCCCTCTGAAAGGAGGTATAACCTCAGGAATAAGGATAATATTAAAAAACCTGACAGGTATCAGGATACTGATACACGTTCCTCTCGTTCCTTTCAGGGTTCATCAAAAAACTCCGAGAGGTAAGGACGGTCAGAACACAGACAAGAGGAGCGGACAACCCCAGACGTGTTTAGCTATCATTGTAGCTCTTCGGAGAGGTTTAGCTTTGTCCAGAGACAAGGGAGCACCCAGTATTATGCAAAACAATACCCTTTCAGGCATAGAGTGCAGTATAAATCGTGCAAAAAGGAAGCAGAGAACTCTGGGTCATTCCCAAGTTTAAGAAAAGAGGAGTACAGGAGGCCGTGAAGATACAGGGCATTCTGTAAACTGCATTGTAACATCCCATGTGGTAATGTGTCCGTGGAAAAGTCTGATGTTTGCCTCTTTACCATCCATTTGATTAGATTACTGGTGTCCTTCCACAACACATCTTTAGGGAACTACATTGTTCTTTTTCTTTCACAGCACTCTGAGAGCCCCTAGTTTTCTAGTAGTGTCCTTTGTGTACTGCGTTCTTCCTCCAAATACCTCTTGGCACACTCAGTTTTGCTCTGTCATCCCATCCTCAAGATTGTACATTCCTTTCCCACCCCACCATTGCTGTTTTATTATATTTTTGCCCCCCCCCCGGCTACGTCTCAAGTGCCTCTGTTGCTCACTTGCCCCCGCCAACTGCCTATTGCATCACCCCACCTGCTCCCCATCCACTCCTCCTTAGACCCCCCCACCCCGCAGTTAATGTCTGTTTTTTTATTGCTGCCCGGCCACTCTGCCTTTCAAAAAGCACTTTCACACTGCCCAAATTTAACTCTATATTTATTTACTGATCCATCTTGGATCAATAAATGGAAAAGTGCAACCTGTGCCATTGTACCTTTTTTATTTTGCCCAGTGTTGCACAGCTGATTTAGAGTTTCGTGGATGCGTTACTCCATCACAAACATGTCGGATATCCTGTCTCCCTTATTACAAGTGCCCCAGAATATAGTGCACTTGTAGTAAGGTGAAATGGATATCCGTCACATCTGTGATGGAGTAAACTGTCCGCCAAACTCTAAATCAGGCCCCTACTGTCTTTGCCAATGCTTCTTGTGTTTTCCCACTGTGAGTTCTGTGAAATATGCTGTTTGTCCGTTAGTATCCTGGAATATATGGGAGCCTGCAATGCCAGTATAAAAGCTTGTCTCTCATTTCCTTATTGCAAGTGAGTTGTGACTTCTCTAGTCACCTGTAACAAAGAAATGGCATAGTTACTTCACTGTAATAAATATTACAGTTTAGTTATACTGCCAGAGCCAGCACTCAAAGTGAAAGGAAAGCCATGAAGTATAATTGCAGCTGCAGTTTAAAACAAAGCTTCTTTCTTTCAAATCTTTATTTCGGCTAAAAGCTTCAAAAGTACAAAAAGACAAAATGTAAAATAAAAACACTAAAACTATGCAAGCATATACCATAAAAGCAATAAAACAACATCATAAGAGAATATGAATTAAAATCTGTATGGCCAAAATATTTCATAAGCTCAATAAGAGAGACACAGAGTTGTACAATTACAAACTTAGTCCATATGTTCACAAAGTGCGAGTGCAAGAGGGAAGCGAGGGGGACCCTAAACTTTCTTGGTGTAAACAAATGCATCTTATTCCATGGATTCTCAAAGTGCTAGTACAAAAAAGGGGAAGAAGCCTCTAAAAGACCTTAGGCTTTCTTTATTTTTTTTTAAGCTTCTTTTTATTGCAGTGTGTTCAGACAACAGTACATCAAGGATACAATGTCAACACATCTTCTGTCATGACTTGATTTTTACATTTAGCATTTCACCAGGTAACAAATGGATAATCAACATAGTGGGGCAACAGTCTCCACTTATTCCCCTCATATAACCCTCTGTAACTCTGCCAGTTCCCTCAGATCTATTCCCATTTCCACAGGCACCCTCTACTCAAATATATTGTGTGTTCCGCTTGCCAGCACCAATCAAGATCCTTTTTCCAGTCCTCCACTTTCGGCAGGGCTGGAGCCCCCCAATTCCTTGCAATATTGCGCTTTGCCACTACTGCAGCTAGAGCCATCCATAGTTTTATATATTTAGGCCAAGCCTCGTCTCCCGGGATCAGCAATAGGAACCACTTCGGCTCTACTGGAACCTCCACCCCGCAACCTCAGCCATAATCCTCCCGCTTGCATTCCAGTATTGCTGTATTACCTGGCATTCCCACAGCAGATGTTAGAAGGTTCCCTCCTACCCACATCCTCAGTGACATAGGGAGATCTCCACATGACCTAGTCGGTGGAGGAATGTTCGGGAGTAGTATATTCGATGGAATATTTTTAGTTGAATGAGGCAGAATCGGGAAGGTAGTGCTACCTCCCTCTGGCCCTGCATGGTCACTGCCCACTCATCATCTTCAATATAGCCCACATCACTCTCCCAAGCTGCTCTCAGAGGCCCCGGGGTCTGGTGAGTTATTTACTATTTTCTTCTATATTAACGATATTGCTCTCCCCTCTAATGAGTCAGTTTGTAGTCGGACCTCTAGGGGAGATGCTTTTGCCAGGTCCTCCCCTTCACGGATGTAACCTTGTAGTGCGTGTCCCAGCTGCATGTATCTCAGCCACTCTCCCTTCCCCATCTCATACTCGAGCTGAAGGGTGTCAAATGTGACCCTAAGCTTTCTTAATGGCCAAATATGGTCTAGGCCCACAGTGTCTCAGGGTACTAATAAAGCTTGGGGACAGGGTCACTAGGAACCCCTGTACTACCGTGACATCAGGCCCCACAGTAGACTTGAGAAACATGTACCTAGTCCTTTCCATCACCAGGAGATATCGAGAGACAGCAAAGACAATATTTTGTCTTGTGTTATTTCCCAAAAAGCGGAGGGCTTCAACATGTTTTCTCACCCCTAATATTTGGCATACTGGGAAAATCCACGCTTTCCTCCCCTTAGCATAAGCAGTACAAAAAATTAAGACGTGTCCCAAAGTTTCCTTATTAGCACCACAGGCGACACATGCCCATCTATCTCGTTCCTTAAGACGGACCCAGCCTGAGGTGAAGGAAAACAGGGGGAGGGTGCTATACCAAACTGAAGATAAAGTTTCCTAACTCCCAATGGTTCAATATCTTCAAGGAACCACTCCTCCTTAAACTTATCCTTCACCACAAGGAAGGCGCCAGACAAGGGGCCGAAAAAAGATTGTGACTGCATTTGATCCAATTTATGCTGGCCATAATTTACTTTAATAGTATTCTTACTGATGGACCCAACTGCCATCGGATCGTCCCACAATGTCTCAATTCTCAATTTTCTCAGTGTGTCTCTAATATACCTTATCCACAGAATTTTACCAGAACCTGACAGCCCCAAAATCTCCTTCAACCCCTGCCGATATATCATAAGCTCGGTAGTGGCCCAAAGCCTCCGCCAATAAAGGATTGATCTCAAACCTATCCTTTCTGAAATTGGCCGGATGCCTGTATCAAGCCTAAGGGGGTGTACAGGGGTACTGACAGGAAGGCTGTCATCTGACACAAAAATCAATTTTCTACTAGAGTAAGGGAGGCTGCATCCTTGTGTGCCCACAGCTTCACCCCGTAGAGGGCAGCCCCAGTGGTCTGTTGTTTATAAATTTGCAGTGCCGGTAGAATTGGACGAAATCTGGAACTGTTCTGCACTTTTATAAGCCCTCCAGTTTGTTGTTCAAGTTTTAGTCTGCACCTATCGATATGGCATCACCATTCCAGTTGAGGATTAGACCTAGATACCCAAAAGTTTGCACACGCTCCAGTAATAAGTCTTTGAGCCTTGGGTTGGATCTGGTCATGGAACAGGGGTTAAGAACAATGTACTTTGCCTTCTAGACATTTATTTCCAGTCCTCTCTTGTTGCAAAAGGTATCAAAGCTAGCTAAAACCCTCTGTAGCCTTATGGGAGATTTAGATGTTAATAGAGTGTCGTCCGCAAATATTAGGGCGGGAACCCTGATGCCTGCAAGGCTTTCAGAATCATCCTCACATCCATTCAGATGATTAATCAGGTCGTTGACATAAATTGTAAAGAGGGTGGGGGGTAAAACGCAGCCCTGTCTTACCCCTCTTGTAACAGGACAATGATCTGTCATCTTACCTGGGCGTAATTATGCTCACAGAGTCTTATAATATTGGTCAGTAAATATTTAGGGACACCCATATCGGCCATCACTTGACAGAGTTTGTGCTTCAGGACCAGGTCAAATGTTGACCGAAGTTCTACAAATACTACATACAACCTCTCTCCTCCCAGGACCACCATTTTCAAAAAAAGCATTTAGAAGCGAAAGACATGGTCCAGCGTGGTTATGCTGTCCCCAAAGCCAACCTGTAGGGGGAGAGCACTTCCTCAGCAGCTAGCCAATCTTGAAGCCTTCCTAAAAGGATTCTACTGAATAAATTCTGTGAACAATTAATAAGGCTTATAGGCCTATAATTAGACGGAAGTGATGGACAGTCTTTTTGTGCAAAGGGACAATTTCTGCCCCCAACCAAGTGGGCAGAAAAGACAACAGTAAAATAAGGACCCCAAACATCCTTCTCGCTGCGATAAAAGTCACCTGGGATTTTGTCTGGGCCTAGTGCCTTATTGGGGAGGATTTTAAAAATCACAGATTTGACTTCTTGCAATGTAATACTAGACGTCTCCGCTCTGTCATGAACATATCTCAAGCCCACTAACCTATCAAAGCTAGAAGCTGCTGAAGAAGAACTAGCTTCTCCTATTACAGAACATATTCTACAAAAATGTGTGACCCAATCAGCAGCAGGGACATTAGTCTCCGCAATATGAAATCCCTCTGCGGAACCTGAAGATACCGCATTCCAAAAAGACCGCTGATCCCCCCTTTTGTGCCGCCTCTAGAAGACCTTCCCATTTTGCCTCCTCCCACTCCCTCTTGGCTTGGCATATGGTCTTTTTGTAAGCAATGCTTTTGGTTTGGATCTCCAACCTATCTTGCTGCTTGATGGCTTGCACCAGGGCAGCCATGACCCGCCTACATGAGGGATTAAATCATGTTGGAGGGGACTGCTTCCCTGCAACTTTTTTAGCTTCCACAAGGAAGAGTCTGTAGAGATCTCCACACAATTTAGTATGGCCTGCACTGATCTTCTCCTGTTTATCACTGGAATCTGTCTGCTCGGACTGGAGTAGTAGACCTTCCAAATGTTCTACTACTATTTTATAGACTGCCCCCACCCTTTGCTCAGAGTGAGGCATTTGACACCATTTCACTCTGCGCAAGTTGTTGGTTGGCCTCAATCTGCTGTCAAAGGGATCAGGAGAGCTAGGTAACATTCCACAGAATGGAAGAGATATGACACTGGAGAGTGCATTATGATCACTATCCTGTCTCAGAAGGACCTCCATATTGATTAAAAAAGGCCAGGCCCACACATCCACCAGAAGATAATCGATAAGGCTAGTGCTGGAAGGGCGGTTAAAAGTATGTTTTCCATCTCTATCAGATGCAGTTCTGCCATTACAAGCTTGTAAGCCCTGGTTCAATGCTATAGCAAAAATTTGGAGGACTAAAGGTAACCATTTTATAATTGGGGGAATTACTAGCTTGGGAATGGACCGTACACACGCTTCTTCTTGTGTCAAAGCCACTAAATTGCCCTCTAGGGGTTCAAATTGACAATTAAAATCTCCTCCTACTAATTTCCAAACTCCAGCCGGGGCTGATGCCAAATGTGTGATTAACAGCTCTAGGGTCGGGGAAACTCTATTTTACGCTCCAGGTCTGAGATACACATTATAAATATACATAGTAAAATGCGGGAAAACCAGGAGATACACAAAATATCTGAGAAAGGAATTGTAAGTTCCTCCATCTTGCAAGATAGGGCTGTGTGCACCCAGCTAATTAGACCCCCTGATGGTCTCCTCCTACCAGAAGATAAAGCAGCCTTACTAAAGTTTACACATCCCATCCGGTGCACCGCCTTTGTACACAAAGTCTCTTGAAATAGACCGAGGTCATAAAAATCAATGAAGTGAGTCCAATCGGCGCAATCCAGCTTAGAAACGGGCCCAGCAATTTTCCAGGAGAGTAGTTGCAAATGGAGAGCTGAGCTAGGTACAGCTGAAGCATTTGTAAAGTCAGACCCTGCCCTCCTAGAGATGCTTCAGTAAGAGGAGCCAACTTGTTATTGTTAAAGTAAGGGCTGGACTGGGTCAGAGCCATACTGGCTATGAAAAGGGGATCAGCTGGGTCCCCTGCAGGTATGGGTGGCTCTTTGATTAAATCTATCTCTGACAAGGCTCTCTGTCTTAAACTTCTTATTACCACCGGATGGCTCATAACTGGAGAGTCACCCGTCTTGACCAGCTTAGGTCGCCCAGCTGTGATGTATCAGAGGACCTACTTCCTGGTAATTAAAAATCTCTCAAACCTGACCTAGTGGAACACTTCAGTTCATTCACATCTCCCCAGCTTCCAACATGCATTGTCTCAGACTGAGCGCACCTATGAAAACCTGCTAGGGGGGTTTGTCAATCAACATCAGCAAGGACATCAAACTGGTTAGAAGTGGAAAAGCAAAATATGCCTTGCTCACTAGCAGGGACGGTAGATACATGCACCAGGGCAGAGACAAACGGAGCACACTGACGCTATTTGGGGGGCTGCTGACCTATAAAAGGGTTTCTAAAAATAGCCCAATGGCACCAAATTAGTACCTGAAGAGTTCACCTGTCTACTGAGGTATCCCATCATTAGATGTTCCACCAAATAGGGAGACCTAAAATTGATATCCACACCGTCTCCAGATCCATCTGCCTTGCCAGGGCCTAACCACCAACCCTACAAGTTAGTATGATCTTATTTGCTAGGGAAAGGGGAAATTTTCTATTTATCACCAACCAATCCAATACTTTATTGGTAAGCTCACCTGGGGTCTCTCTCTGTCATTCTCGCAACTGTGGGACCTCTACCAATATTCCAACACAGGAGCAGGAAGCTGGAAGCAGGTTAATCACTGGGTGACTCTGAAATGGAATATGGCTTTCTGCCAAGGACAGTCTAGATCTGAGTACACTACCGTTACTACCCATTTTAGGTTCATGCCAGCCCAAGTACCCACTTTAGCTGAAGGGTAGGGAAGGAATTACGGACTGTGAACCATGTGTGGAAGGCTGAGCAGGTATAGTGCTATTTACTGCCACTCCATCTGATACAGTGGAAGCCAACGGGGTTAAGGAGGTAGACTGGCCAGACTTGGCTGTAACTCCAAGGGCAGTACTTGAGGCCTGGAAACATAGGGATGACGTGCATGAGACCCCTGAGGCCTTGTTCAATCGCATGCAATCGATCTAAAAGTGGAGAAAGTGCAACAGCAAGTAAATGTTTAACTCCATGATGAATCGTCCATTAATTGCATGGCCCAAGCAGGAGTGGAGTCTGTCCCATCGCCTAAGGAGGAGTTTTTGGAAGGTCTTGAGGTGCTCTTGGAGTCCTTGGCGTCAGAAATGAAACGATTTTCCAACTTCTTAGAGGTAGCTGGATGATGACTCTGCAACTGCGCCAGCCGCCTAGGTCGCTTGGCGGACACCGATGGTTGGGGGCTTGCCTCTGGAGGCACCTCAATTATACAAGGTGTTGGAAAACGAGGCAGTACTTGTGAGGCCTGCACAAATAACATGACTACATTTGTCCTTCACTGGGAACCAAACACCCAATTGTAGCGCTTGACTCTCAGAGGGTAGCGTTGCAGAGCAGTCTAAGGCTTACTCAAGGGAGGTGGTGTGGGCTAGTAACCGCCATTTACCAGTACGCAGAAATAACACTCAATAATTGATTGTCCAGTCTGTACTTTGCTTTATAAAAGGAAGAGTACATTTATTAAACACACACACTACTCAATACTATGCACCAATTTACAAATATACATAAGCTGTTGGAATTACTTTGTGACCTTGCATAACATTCCCGCCCCTCCCGGAGGGGGGGTGGGGTCTAGTACCACCACTCCCATGTATGCACATCATCTTGCCCCCTCATGCAGTGGGTTGAACATAACCTGGAGCGAGGGCCTTGCCCACTGGCACCAACCAAGTGGCGACCCACCCCATTATCTCAACAAGCATTTAAAACGGGAAAACCTGCCATGGTGACACATAACCCTGACTGAGCATCTCATACTGACCATACAGTATACACCTCTACATCTTAGTGGCTAACAGTCTGGGTTGTTCTTCACCTAACGCAGTAGCAAGATTACATGTTTGGGCATCACTTAGAATAACAGTACTTATCATGGCTGATAACAGTTATAAGGTATTGCAATTAAAGCCCCCAAAAGGCATCACAGTTATAATCACAGGATTAAGCATATACAGCCAGACACTCTAGCAGGAATGTCCAGCAACATAAACCCATTTTGCTTATGACTTCACATTACATGTGTGACTTTCAGTCCCTCAATAGAAATAACATTGGTAAATGCACTTCTCGTGCAATTGCACCTCTTCACCTCCAGGGGATGACCTTCTCCAGACATCCCCAGCTCAACGCTCCATACCTTGGTGCAGTCCCAAACGCACCCCCAGCTGTAGAACAAATGTTCCAGCCCCAGGATGCTGTTGACCACTGGCTGAGCCCTTGAGGGGTTATTTCTATGGAGTCCCCAGAGACTTAGGGGGGACTTCACCTCTCCGTGCTGGGGGAGACTGCGTTGCTCCTGCAGCTTCCCCTGCACCTTGGCACACACCTGGCATTGACCCCGTCCTCCTGGGGTCACCACACGCAGAGAACCATCCACTTTTCCTTGCAGGCCGGTCTGGGGGCATTATGGGCCGATTTGCTCCTGCCCGTGCATAACCTAGCAGCGGCTCCCCTGCTGCTCTGGGAGAACCGCGCTACCCGCATTGGCGGCCTCCTGCCGCATCTGCCCATCGTTGGAGGTCCGGTCCCACCCGGACCCCGTGCACACCCAGGTGAGCTTCTAGCAGCTCGGGGAGCCCACCCCCGGCCGCTCCTGCTGGCTCCCCGCCCGGCCTACACCCTCCTGTGCGGCAGCGGGAGCCAGAGTGTCCACTTTGGTCTGCCCGCTCCTGTGAGCAGACATGGAGGCGGATTCTCCCTCGGCGGGTCCTCGGGGGAGTGCGACGGCACTCCCCCCATATTCCATTCCCGCTGCTGTGGGGGAGTGCGGCGGCACCCCCCCTTCTCCGTCCGCACACCGGGGCCCAGAGTTGGGGTCCCGGGCCCCCAGGGACATCTTCACGGGGAGCGCGATGGCGCTCCCTGACTTCCTCCTGTTCTTCGGGGCCCCGAGTTGGGGTCCCGGGCCCCCGGACATTCTTCCCGGGGAGCGCGACAGCGCTCCCCGGCTTGTCTTCTCCAGCAAGGGGGGACGCGTGACGGCACACCCCCCTCCTCCTCACCACCATCACCGGGGCCGGAATTGGGGATCCCGGGCCCCAGAGACCTCTTCGAGGGGGGCGCGACGGCGTTCCCCTTCCTCCGGTGTCTTCGGGGGCCAGGGTGGGCTCCAGGCACCCCGGTTGGGGCGATTTCACGGGGAGCGCGACTGCGCTCCTCAACTTGACTTCTTGTGGGGCAGCCCCCGGGACCTGACCTACCCCGGGGGCACATCTGAGACCGGCGGCAGAGCCCCACGTGCTTTGTCGTCAGTCCTCTTCAGAGGTGAAAGGTCGCCTACCTTCCGGGGGGCATATCTCAGCCACCAGGGGACCAATTCTCACCAGCTTGGCCTCTTCTTGCTCCTGGTGGCATGCCCCAGCCTCTGGGAGGACTTTCTTTCGCCCTCCTGGTCTCAAGGAGGGTGAACTCAGCAGGGAGCTGTCTTCACTGGCTCCCTGCACCAGCCTTTTGCCTGGCTCTCCTCTGGGGCCTCTCTTCTCCTTGCGCAGAGGCCTAGGCTTCGGCTCCCTGGTCCTGGACTCCCCTCCTGGCGTAATTCAGGGTACTGGGACAGTCAGGGGGTTCTTCCTTCCAACTGCCCATGGTGCCAGGCTCCAGCACCAGTCTTCCTCAGCAGACCACACCCCAGAGAGAGCTCCTCTTCCTGTGCAAGTCCTTTTTTAAAAGAAGTTGGAGGGGCGGGCAGGAAGTCTCAGATTGCCCTATCAAACAGCGACACATCACCTCTCTGCCCCTGCTCCCTCCTTCCTGCCCAGGCCTCTGGGATGGTTCAAAATGGCGTCACCCAGGGGTCTCATGCCACATGGTCTCTGAAAAGCCCCTTCCCCCCTTGCTGCCTTCTCTCCAGAGCAGCTTGGTGCCTGACACCAGGTGACAGCTGCTGATGGATTAACCTGTAGCTCCACCCATCTTCCCTTCTTGGAGAGGAGACCTTCGCCCTTGGAATGCTTGCAGTGAAGGGCTAGGCCTCTGACGCTACAGCTTGGGGAGGAAGGTCATTAATCCAGCCTGGCAGGATCAGCCCGAGCCAGGCCCTGGTTATGAGCTGACTCAGAAAAATATGACAGTTCTGGATGACCCAAAAGCAGTACATATATGGTTTTGGAATTAACAGAATACTTATTTTCACACCAGTTACAGTGGACTTTAGTGCGTGTCTGGAATTTGTAGGCCCTAGGGAAATGAAACTGTCCCATGTGATCCCCATCCTCATAGGGGAATACTGAAGTGGTCTTTCAGTGAAAACAGTAAAGCACACTGACTTTCCCTTACATGTTTCTTCCCAGTGTATAAAGCCTATTCTAGGTCACCACCCAGCTCTGCAAAATTCCTGCCACACCATTAAATCTGTAGCTGCTCCTGGGCTGCGCATGCCAGGAATCTCCCCTGCGCAGCCCCTACATGTGTGCACACGCATGTACACACGTGTCTGCATGTAACCAGCCCGATGCCCCTTACTCCGGCTGCAGCGCAGCGGCCTACTCTCACCAGGGGGACACCGGTAAAATCCACATGCATTCTCTTTCCTCATGAGTTCACTGTAGGTGAGTCCCAACTTATGAGGCTCTCCCGCAGTAAAAGCTCAACAAATAGGTGTTCAAAAAGCGAAGAATCCGGGCGGATCAGATGGTCAGAACCACCTTCTAACACACGCCGTGCCCAGCTGATTCCTACAGGGAAGATTTAGCCACTCTACATGGGTACTCTTCCCGTAGTCAGCGATAACTAGTTATAAGGGGTTCTGACCAGACCCCCCTTACTCACCAATTATCCGCTCAGACCACCTACTCCTCCCATCCATGAAACCTCCACCCATTACAGGGATCCCAGACTACCCTAAGAACCCTCCGGGCTCTAGGTTAGATACCTCTAGGTCACTCATGGTCTACATGGACTCAGACTAACTAGGCCTACCTTTGCCCTTGGTCACGCAACACTATGCCTACCACTTCTCTGGACAAGGGTACAGTGCCTCAGCACCGATGAGGTCTTCTGGGATAGGTCTACATCCCATCCCCTGGGTCACTAGCTGGTCTCCCTTCCGGAGATTGTTCCAACCAGTACCCTCTCTCCTTTTGGTCCTTGCACCCTAAAGATGCAACCTCTCTGGACCCTCACCCTCAGCCTGCCGCTGGGGTCATTCAGCTGCCACCACCCTTTCGGGATGACTGTCTTCCCTAAAGAAAGCACAGCCACTCGTGCTCTCCCTTACAGAGAAGCACCTTTGGCCACTGGCCTGGCTCCCTGATAGGACCTCAGACCGGCCTCACCACCACACTGGCAGTGCCAAGGAGGAACACTGAGGGTGCCTCGTCAGACATCCTACAGCTCATTCCCCCCGTCAGTAGCTCCACGCGGAAACTACCCCAGGAACCTAGACCCTTTCCTTGTTCTCCGCTGCGAGAACAGGGCCTATGCACCCTTCCCTCCGAGAGGCGCGCTCTCCTCCCGGAGTACCCTTAGAGAGCCCGTGGGCCCAGAGTCAGCTACACCCAGGTCCACTTCTCAGAGACCTCCTTGGTCTCCCTGCAGTGCCTTGGGAGACCGTCCAGAGACCCTAATGATCCCTGGATGGCCTGCACCACCCCTTTCTGAAGTGCAGGGTCCCTTCACTTAAGATAGGCCCCACCTGCCTTCAGGGTGATACTACCACACTCAGCCAGGGACCCTCAAGATTCCGGCTAGGCCTGCACCACCCTCCTCTGAAGCACAGGGTCCCTTTACTTAAGATGGGCCCCACCTGTCTTCAGGGTGGCACTACCTCCATCAGCCAAGGACCCTCAAGATCCCGGCTTGGCCTGCACCACCCTCCTCTGAAGCACAGGATCCCTTCACTTAAGATGGGCCCCACCTGTCTTCAGGGTGGTACTACCCTGCATCGAGCTAGGAGAACACCCCCATGCTCCTGATCCTGGGGTCCAACCCCCACAGGACCTACCTGACTGGTCACCGGCTAGGAATCGCCCCAGCCACCACCTCAGGTTCACAACACCAGCTCCAGAATGACACCCTGTGGCTTCCTTGGGTAACCACTTACCCAACCCTAACACCTCAGGGTCCACCACTAACCCTTCACCTGGAATCCAGGGAGCTCATCACCCCCTTCTCATATCTGCACCGGGTCAGTTACCTATCCCACCTAGAGTACCTAGGGGCTACCACTACACACCCTAGCACGAAAATTACCCTCCTTTGGGGCCACTCACTACCATGGGCCACCCCTGGGTTGCTCACCTTCCCCACCAGTTAACCTGGGGGGCCTGCCAGACACACAACTCTACCGCACCCTCCTCCCACCGTGGGAAACATTTCTTGGGGTCCCCCACCATGGGAACCCCTGGGGTGTTACTACCCGGGGTTAAGAAACCTCGTGCCCCACCCTTCCAGTGGTTTTGGGTCTGCGCCCATGGCAAGAGAACTTTCAGCGGGTGAAGGATATCTGGGGCCCCTTCTGTGGAAACCCTCCCTGCCCTTAAAAAGCGTGGGAATTTCCCAGGACCCCCTACCTCTTCTGTCCCCTCAAAGTCTGTTTCACCCCTACACCCCTATCTGTGATGTAGGTATCAGTTGCTGTCCCTATCTCTTGAGAAGACACCCTCCTCATGCAGGTGTAGTGCGTGTAGTGTTAGGGTTCAAAGGTGTACAATATGGCTTAGAACACTTGTATGCAATCATTTCCTGGAAAGCACCATCCCGCTATCACATGATAATCAACATTACTCAGTCACATCAATACAGTTTACATTTAAACCATAATATCTTCACATGACATATATGTGCGCTGGGCTTTCCTTTCCCATACTTTTAGTTCACATAACCAAAACTTTGAACCCTTCTCAGAGCCTTGTGCTCTTCCATTTGCTCATTACTGCATAGGTAATGTGTGGCAAAACTGGACTTATCAAATGCTATACATGCGTACCAGAATGGGATACTATGTTTCCCGCCGCTAGACACCAATGTTGGAAAATGAGGCAGTACTTGTGAGGCCTGCACAAATAACATGACTACATTTGTCCTTCACTGGGAACCAAACACCCAATTGTAGCGCTTGACTCTCAGAGGGTAGCGTTGCAGAGCAGTCTAAGGCTTACTCAAGGGAGGTGGTGTGGGCTAGTAATCGCCATTTACCAGTACGCAGAAATAACACTCAATAATTGATTGTCCAGTCTGTACTTTGCTTTATAAAAGGAAGAGTACATTTATTAAACACACACACTACTCAATACTGTGCACCAATTTACAAATATACATAAGCTGTTGGAATTACTTTGTGACCTTGCATAACATTCCCGCCCCTCCCAGAGGGGGGGTGGGGTCTAGTACCACCACTCCCATGTATGCGCATCATCTTGCCCCCTCATGCAGTGGGTTGAACATAACCTGGAGCGAGGGCCTTGCCCACTGGCACCATCCCAGTGGCGACCCACCCCATTATCTCAACAAGCATTTAAAATGGGCAAACCTGCCATGGTGAAACATAACCCTGACTGAGCATCTCATACTGACCATACAGTATACACCTCTACATCTTAGTGGCTAACAGTCTGGGTTGTTCTTCACCTAACGCAGTAGCAAGATTACATGTTTGGGCATCACTTAGAATGACAGTACTTATCATGGCTGATAACAGTTATAAGGTGTTGCAATTAAAGCCCCCAAAAGGCATCACAGTTATAATCACAGGATTAAGCATATACAGCCAGACACCCTAGCAGGAATGTCCAGCAACATAAACCCACTTTGCTTATGACTTCACATTACACATGTGACTTTCAGTCTCACAATAGAAATAACATTGGTAAATGCACTTCTCGTGCAATTGCACCTCTTCACCTCCAGGGGATGCCCGTCTCCAGACATCCCCAGCTCAACTCTCCATACCTTGGTGCAGTCCCAAACGCACCCCCAGCTGTAGAACAAATGTTCCAGCCCCAGGATGCTGTTGACCACTGGCTGAGCCCTTGAGGGGTTATTTCTATGGAGTCCCCAGAGACTTAGGGGGGGACTTCACCTCTCCGTGCTGGGGAAGACTGCGTTGCTCCTGCAGCTCCCCCTTCACCTTGGCACACACCTGGCGTTGACCCCATCCTCCTGGGGTCACCACACGTAGAGAACCATCCGCTTTTCCTTGCAGGCCGGTCCGGGGGCATTATGGGCCGATTTGCTCCTGCCCGTGCAAAACCTAGCAGCGGCTCCCCCGCTGCTCTGGGAGAACTGCGCTACCCGCGTTGGCGGCCTCCTGCCGCATCTGCCCATCGTTGGAGGTCCGGTCCCACCCGGACCCCGTGCACACCCAGGTGAGCTTCTAGCAGCTCGGGGAGCCCACCCCTGGCTGCTCCTGCCGGCTCCCCGCCCGGCCCACACCCTCCTGTGCGGCAGCAGGAGCCGGAGTGTCCACTTTGGTCTGCCCGCTCCGGTGAGCAGACACGGAGGCGGATTCTCCCTCGGCGGGTCCTTGGGGGAGTGCGACGGCACTCCCCCGCCTTCCTGCTGCTGTGGGGGAGTGCGGCGGCACTCCCCCCTTCTCTGTCTGCACACAGGGGCCCAGAGTTGGGGTCCTGGGCCCCCAGGGACATCTTCACGGGGAGCGCGACGGCGCTCCCTGACTTCCTCCTGTTCTTCGGGGCCCGGAATTGGGGTCCCGGGCCCCCAGACATTCTTCACGGGGAGCGCGACGGCGCTCCCCGGCTTGTCTTCTCCAGCAAGGTGGGACGCGCGATGGCACGCCCCCCTCCTCCTCACCACCATCACCAAGGACGGAGTTGGGTGTCCCGGGCCCCAGAGGTCTTCACGGGGAGTGCGACGGCGCTCCCCGGCTTCATTTTCGACTGGGCCCGGAATTGGGGATCCCAGGCCCCAGAGACCTCTTCGAGGGGGGTGCGACGGCACTCCCCTTCCTCCAGTGTCTTCGGGGCCAGGGTGAGCTCCAGGCACCCCGGTTGGGTCAATTTCACGGGGAGCGCAACGGCGCTCCCTGACTTGACTTCTTGTGGGGCAGCCCCCGGGACCTGACCCACCCCGGGGGCATATCTGAGACCGGTGGCGGAGCCCCACGCGCTTCGTCGTCGGTCCTCTTCAGAGGTGAAAGGTCGCCTACCTTCCGGGGGGCATATCTCAGCCCCCAGGGGACCAATTCTCACCAGCTTGGCCTCTTCTTGCTCCTAGTGGCGCGCCGCAGCCACTGGGAGCACTTTCTTTCGTCCTCCTGGTCTCAAGGAGGGTGAACTCAGCAGGGAGCTGTCTTCACTGGCTCCCTGCGCCAGCCTTTCGCCTGGCTCTCCTCTGGGGCCTCTCTTCTCCTTGCGCAGAGGCCCAGGCTTCGGCTCCCTAGTCCTGGACTCCCCTCCTGGTGCAATTCAGGGTACTGGGACAGTCAGGGGGTTCTTCCTTCCAACTGCCCATGGCGCCAGGCTCCAGCACCAGTCTTTCTCAGCAGCCCACACCCCAGAGAGAGCTCCTCTTCCTGTGCAAGTCCTTTTTGAAAAGAAGTTGGAGGGGCGGGCAGGAAGTCTCAGATTACCCTATCAAACAGCGACACATCACCTCTCTGCCCCTGCTCCCTCCTTCCTGCCCAGGCCTCTGGGATGGTTCAAAATGGCGTCGCCCAGGGGTCTCATGCCACATGGTCTCTGAAAAGCCCCTTCCCCCCTTGCTGCCTTCTCTCCAGAGCAGCTTGGTGCCTGACACCAGGTGACAGCTGCTGATGGATTAACCTGTAGCTCCACCCATCTTCCCTTCTTGGAGAGGAGACCTTCACCCTTGGAATGCTTGCAGTGAAGGGCTAGGCCTCTGACCCTACAGCTTGGGGAGGAAGGTCATTAATCCAGCCTGGCAGGATCAGCCCCAGCCAGGCCCTGGTTATGAGCTGACTCAGAAAAATATGACAGTTCTGGATGACCCAAAAGCAGTACATATATGGTTTTGGAATTAACAGAATACTTATTTTCACACCAGTTACAGTGGACTTTAGTGCGTGTCTGGAATTTGTAGGCCCTAGGGAAATGAAACTGTCCCATGTGATCCCCATCCTCATAGGGGAATACTGAAGTGGTCTTTCAGTGAAAACAGTAAAGCACACTGACTTTCCCTTACATGTTTCTTCCCAGTGTATAAAGCCTATTCCAGGTCACTACCCAGCTCTGCATAATTCCTGCCACACCATTAAATCTGTAGCTGCTCCTGGGCAGCGCACGCCAGGAATCTCCCCTGCGCAGCCCCTACACGAGTGCACACGCATGTACACACTTGTCTGCATGTAACCAGCCCGGTGCCCCTTACTCCGGCTGCAGCGCAGCGGCCTACTCTCACCAGGGGGACACCGGTAAAATCCACATGCATTCTCTTTCCTCATGAGTTCACTGTGGGTGAGTCCCAACTTATGAGGCTCTCCCGCAGTAAAAGCTCAACAAATAGGTGTTCAAAAAGCAAAAATCCGGGTGGCTCAGATGGTCAGAACCACCTTCTAACACAAGGGTTTTGTGATAAATCAGGAAGAGGGACCCTTCTACCATCATAATACAGAGGTGCAGTCAAATGATCAGCTGCTGGCGTATTGCGAATGGATGGGGAAATAGAGCTCACGACTGGTATTAAAGCTTGCGAGTGTCAAGAGCCCAAGTCCAATCTTCTCTCTGTGAATTCTATTTCCGTGTAGATAACTCCCATAGCTCTCTGCAACATCCTATCTATCGATGTAGTCTTGGAAGAGAGAGAAATTGGAGGAGCATCCCCCATGGCTTTCCTTTTTCCTGTCGTACATACTGCACTGAGTCAATGGCAGGAGAGATGTCTTATGGCAGATAAAGAGTCTGAAATGCAACAAGCTTTAGGGAGACCTGACAGAACCCACAATCCCCCAGGGTCTCGCAGGCCTCTCCGCTCACCTCCAGGAACAGACCACAGTGTTTTTTAGTGTTCTACGCCTGATGCACAGTTTCCCTCTCTTCAGTACCATAAAGTCGCTATACAGTACAATGAAGTACAAGGCAGTACAAAACAGAGTAGAAAGTGGCCAGCAGACATCCTCTTACTGCCTCCCCTGGTCTTGCTGATGCCGCCACCACTACCCAAACATGTAAGAAAAAGCTGTGGTTGTGGCCGGTAGTTTGTAGAATCAGGCAGATAGGTGGCAACAGGAGCAATTGGGGCTAAAGCTGGAGCTGGAACTCAGGCGAAAACGATATGAGAGTCTCTAGTCTCTAGTTTTCTAGGCATCCAAGACCCTCCTCAGTTCTCCTGTAAGGGCTGCTGGCCCTCCCCCCTGCAATACCCCTCCTCCATGCTAGAGGTTTCATCAAGAAAGCATTGCCCCTTAAGAGCAGGTTCGAGGTCAAATGTGGTGATCTAGCGTGATGCGAGCTACCAGCACCGCCGCACCCTGCATCGCCCAAAAAAGCCGACCAAAGTCACCTCGTCCTGCCATACACCCAAATCCATCCGCATCCGCGAGTGGAATGGGCGCAGTGACGGAGAGGTGGGCACCGCAAGGAATGTGCTGGCACGATGGTGCTAAGGACCCACTGGGGCACTATGCCCATATCGAGGCTGTGTTGGTGGGGGCCGGAATGGGCTGAAAATGGCTGGAATAAACGGTTCAAGAGCCGTTGGCCCGGAGGAAAAGAACAACAGTGCTTCAGCGCATCCATCTCCCCTCTCCTTCTAAGACTTCCGTGGCTTCCACGGTGCGCGTGTGGGCAGACACGAACATGGCTTCAGGGGGAGGAAGTAGTCAATCCACACGTTAAAACAAAGCAGTGAAAACAAAAACTGGCTTTTATCACCCAATCTGTTTTTCTTAGGTTAACACTGAGCAACAGAAACAAGATGTTTATGGCAACATCTTTACTTTTTTCTTTGTTACAGGTCATTACAAAAAGGCAGAATATCTGCATACTTCTGAACAATCTGAGACACATAATTTGTTTTACCTGACTTACATAGTATACTGATTCTAATATTTTGCAATAATTACTAACGACTTTTTGGTATACTTAACTTTGGTCTTGTTCCTCCATATGGTCAGAGCACTCCTCAGTGACTTGAAATGTCCTTATAATTTTCTGGAGGAGTTCTTTATTATATATACCCCTTCAGCACACAACTAAGCCACTCGCATCCCACGAACCAATGCGGACCATATGACAATAGCTAACCCGACAATTATTGGATGAGAGAAGGGGAATGAGAACTGATAGATTCCAAATCAGACAAGCATTTGCAATGCAATAGGTCTCGCATTATTAAAGTTTGAGCTATTGGTGTTGCATTATTTAGCAATGTCAATAGCTCAAACTCTAATAATGCGAGACCTATTGCATTGTAAATGCTTGTCGCTGCATTGTTCTGACTTTTGTCACCCAATCCTGTTCATCCTATTAATTAGTCTGTGAGTAAACAAGCTCGAGTCTCTTCCTTGATTAAATGTGTGACTGCTTTTTTCTTGCTCTCAGATAAAATCTCCAGAGATTACGAGTTTGCGGAGGTGCTGAAGCGCAGCATCTGCCTGGAGCAGAACACGCAAGCATGGTGTGAAAACTGTTTATTATAACTCTTTATTAAATTGTACTTTATTTTGCTCATTCGTTTTGGGATTTTTATTGTTTTTGCATTTTGACTTTATTACTGCTTTCGTAGTACATAAATCCTTTACACTGTGCCTCAAAGTTAAGCCTGTCTGCTCTATGTCAGAGCTACCAGGGGTTGAGTTCAGGTTTACTTAGTGATTCACTCTAACAGGGATTGTGATTATTACTTGAGGTGGTAAGTACCCACCTCAACTAGTAACACAATTTCTTTCAACACCCATTCTAATCCAAGTGATTTGGGGACACTAGAGTATTGTTTGAACTTTTCTCAAAAAATGTCTGCACCTGTTCCTTGGAAATGTTTCCAAGGTACGAGTTAAAGGCTTCACCCTCGATTTAGAACGTTCCACTAAATATAATGGAAGAATATGGGCCAGCTGGACTAATACTGAATATTTGGAAATAACTGACAATAATAATCATTACCAATCATCAGATCCAAAAATAAAGATCTACAAAGAATTCCTCAGAGCAATGGCTTCATCTTTTCCCAGTAGAAGATGAACATAAGATTAATGTCTAGACTGATACTTCAAGAGTTGATACTACCAGATGCATACAGTGAGAAAAATGTCTCAAATGATTCCAGAACCAGGGTAACCTCCTACAGCACCAGATCCCATGCTGTTGGGTGTGAGTGAGGACTGCCTTCTGGTCCTCTTGTCCCTGGTCAGAGGCTAATGGTGATCCCCTCCCCCAGCTGTTACAGAATAGGTCGGGATGGAGCAGGCTCATCAAAGGCCTATATGATCCAGTTCTTTATTTTTCTTCGCCTAGGTAGTTGGGCTACACAGACCTTGTGACCACTATGCGACCTCTGGCTTCCGGGATATCCTCCATGCAGATTCTGTCAGTGGGCCTTGTGCAAGCTGTCTTGTGATCAGGTCGGCTCCTTCTGACAAGTGCAATTCAGATCTTCATGTAGGTAGGTAAGCTATGAATTTCGTCTGGTTACAGTAGTAAGGCTTCACACAGAATTCATAGACTTTGGCCCAGTTTGAAGGGAATGTAGCAACTAAGCAGATATTACACTGTTAATGAGATAGCCTTTCCTGCACTGATGTGCAAGCTTCGTCGGTGTCCAAGTGTTCCAAGAAAGGGTGCCTGTGGGAATCCTCCACCTATAGGAATTACTGTGTCCCTGGACTGTTAACCAGTTGAAACTCTCACCCCTGCCTTAAATCACCAAAACAACCCATGCTCAGGGGGCAGTAACTGCCATCAGTCAGATGGGTTGGTCCACTTTGGGTGACCCTGGGCTCTGGCATTGTAAATGACATCCTCTGTATGGTCCTCTTTTTAACATCCTCACCTCAATTCATGATGGAGTGCTCGGTGTTCATCTCCTTGACCCAGTGCTTTGTCACCTGACCAGCACATTACTGCCACTAGCCGCACGGCCTCAAGGGTCAGAGGCGTACAGGTGTGGGCATTGCCGAGAAAGGGGTTGGTAATTGGTGTGGCTAGAAGAAGAGTGCAACTTGTTGCTTGGCTAACTACAGGGGATGCAAGTCAGCTGTAATGTAGAGAAAGTAGTAGCATAGCATAAATGGTGTAGAGGCGGTCTTAGAGTAGCAATTAGAGGCAATCAGCTCGGGAGCGTGGGCTTCTTGTGTGAGGTGTGTGCGAGGGCCAGACATTTCCTCAGATCCTGGCACAGAGCTTGGTGTGTTCAGAAGGTAACGTGCGGCTGGTCAGGGTTTGGAAAGCTTTATGGAGGCTAGATGCACGAGTGTACAGCATGATGGAAGAGGGGCTGTGTGTACATGTAGGTGCATGGGCGCGGGCCAGAAGTGTATTCAGACCATTATGCAGCAAGCCAGAGGTGCAGCTAAGAGGAGGTCAGGAGAATTCAGATACAAACCGTTAGTTAACAAGAGGTCTAGAGTACTTGGCTAAGGGCTTGACAATGGGTTTCACCAGGCTCGTCTAAAGACGTCACGGGGGCGGAGGGGGGTGAGGCTAGTGATGGGAGGGGCTGGTGCAGAATTAGAAGAAGCAGCCAATCACTGGCGGCTGTTATGTGGCAACTGGGTGCAGATGGCGGTGGTTCACCTGGTGCAAAGACCTAGTGGTTAGTTCCTCCATGCAGAGCTTGATGGAAACTCTCAGCTTGGCTTTCGTCACCATGTCCCAGTGCCAAATGGGATATACCACCCTATGTACAGGTCTAGTTTTCACCTTCTAGTTCCATTCATGACGGGGTTGACTCATCTGTGTATGAGTCCGACTTTCCCTTCGCCACAAAGCATGATGGGGACTTCTGCTCTGAATACACAAACCTGGTGTTTTATCTCCTCAGAGCAGTTATTTCTAGAGCGCCTAGCCATGGTTTTCAGCCCTTTCTTCAAGTGCATGGCTGGACTTTTTGTTCTTGTCCAGTGCAATGGTGAGTCTCCCACCCTACACAGCACAGGGGCCTGGTCTTCATTTCCTCTTGATGAGGCATAATTGGTATCCACCACACCATTTAAAAGCTTCAACACAATAAACATTTGGATTTCCAGACATTTTGGGTACTAGCCTGATAATTCCTTGTCCGTCTCTTTAACACTGTTAATAAAGGTCAATTGATAGCTAAATCAAATAAATTAAACTTGTCAATTGATAGCTATGATCAAGGAATAGGTTACACCTCCTCGGTGCAACTCTTGATAGGGTCTGCCAGTCTGTGTTTATGTACACGGTTCACCGCCCACTGCAATGTGCTAGTTTCCAGCCTGCATACAGTTCTGATTTTACATTGCGTCGCCACGTTGCTGGATGCACAGGGAGTCCATTTGATCACTTAATGCAGTTTAACACGTACAGTCTGCGTTTGCTTCCAATGAACCAACATGCTTAAATAAACACTGATAAAAACGATGGGCACAAAGTGAAATTCAGCTTTGGAAACATGACGTCTTCGGGACATGGAGTAAGATGGCAATAGCAGCAATACGCCTTCATCCCGGTATTGCACGATGCTATTTCTATGCACACATATATTAACGTAATACATAATTGCATGAAAGGTTTCCACCAATTCTTCAGTGTATATGTATGTGGTATTTCGATAGCGCGAACCTAGCAAAAAGACAGCAGCAGAGCAGTGGGTGAAAAGATTTCACAGGTTTTCAGAGGCTACGGTTCCCTGTTTGCACTGAGAAGTGGGTTTACAAAACTGGACATGGGTTTTGTTTAGTACCTTAGAGAAAGATAAGAAAGCCAGCTGGCAAACGGTGCCTCCACCGGCAGTCAACTGCCCAATGGTGGTTTTTATCCAACCCATCCACAAGCCCAGGAGGCAAGTACTTAGGTATATGTGGGTTTACAGTAAGTGCATTTCAACTGAATTTTTAAATAACTTCCCTCCTTCATGGAATCCCCCTCCCGCCGAAAGATGTGTATATTAAGTAAATAAACAAAGCTCCCGATTGGTCAGATATGCCCCACCCTGCAGCCTCCGTGAACAGAACTATTTTCAAAAAATGATGACACTGCACTTACCGTCATGGCCCCGGGGCCTCAGCAGGGGGCGAGGGTGCAAACTGAATGTGGAGTCCTCAACGCTCATCTTCTGTGAGAGAGGTGGGCACGGCCGCCGGCCCCATCCTCTGACCAGTCGTGGCTGACGGGGGCACTCTATCGGGGTGACTCACAGCTCCAAACACCAGGGGCTTTGACTCACTCTCCTTCGGCCACTGTACACCACTCCAGCGCCGCTCACAATCCCCTCTGCCACCAGGGGTTTCGGACCCTCTGATCGCGCTAACCACTGTCTCCTGGCAGTCCCATACAGAAGAGCGTCTCGATGCTACTCACAATACCCCAACTTTAGGTCTACGGTTCCCCCGGCCGTCTGAACAATGCTTTTACTCGTTGCTCGTTTTCCTCTTCTATTGGAGGGAGAAACAGCTTTATAAAAAAAATCCAGAATAATCCGCAGCCGAACTTTGTGTCTGGTAACTGGGTGGAAGACAAAGGGGCGCCCCTCAGGAAGGCACCCTTACTGCCCACCCTGTGCAGGAGCCGCGAGTCCTTGAACCGGCTGGGAGGTGGAGGAGGGGTGGATCCGGACTGGTCAGGATGGTCCCAGGCCAGACGACCTCTGTGAGTGGAAGCGGGGCTCCTGCGGCCTGGATCCGGTGTCGGGCGACTTCCGGCTGCGCCGGCCAGGGATCCTCCGGGTCAGGAACGGGCAACCCAGAGGCTCTCCCTTTCCAACAGGCTGGGGATCCTATCCTAATTTGTGTCCTAGTTGCTGCATAACAAGCGCTCCGAAAACAATCACGGAATCGAAACCTGTGGTGCGCGCGCACCACAGAGGAGCGGGGGGAGGGAGAGCGGCAGCGAGACGAACGCGCGCTGCTGCGCGTTCTGGCCACCGTCGGGAATGGGCGCGGCAAAGGCGGGACATGCGCCCGCCTTTGACCAATAGCGTGCCGTCCCCATAAAAAAAACGGATGCACCAGCCAATGTGGGCTTCTGAAAACAAAACCACACGCACGAGCGTGTGGGTCGTTTTCAGAAGCCCTTTCTAGAGGTCTCGCGCTGCGCGAGCAGGGCTGCGCACTGCAACGCTAGGCGCGAGACCTAAAAAAACTACTTGTTTCGTCCTGCCGCCAATAAAATGAGACTACTGCTTCCCACCCAAACACGTAGCTACCTTCTGATTTAGATTTTAGCCCCTTCTTTTTCCTATCATCTTGAATTTCCTTCCCAAACAGGGATAAGGCCTCATATAGCCATTAGCATATATTTTATGTTCCTCTTTCTTTCTATGCTTCTTATCCTCTCTCACATCTATTATTTCAGTTGTCATTTTTTTGCAGAGGCAGATTTCTAATACTAATAAGAAGTAGTTACTGCTGGGAAGAGAAGGTTGTGGTGAGTGGGAAAGTTCAGAAAGGGAAAAACATCCAAGGGAAGTCTGCGAAACTCTTTTGTTCATGCTTGGTGCAGCCTGTTCTTTTTCAGCCTCCCTAAAGTGAATATAGGACAACCTCGCCAAGTGGATGCTGGGTGCTCTGGGGCATAAACAAAAACTTGAGCTTGGCTTCATTAGGATTCTGTTCTCGGCTATGTGATATCCACACAGACGGTGAACTCTGAAGCAGAGCTCAGCTGACTTGCCCAAGATGCTTCCACACAATGTGCATCTCAGGTCTCAGGGCTATTGTGCAACAGTGACCACACTGCTTGCAGGTGCTGCTGCAATAGAACCGATGTCCGGCTTACTTTACATATTGTTAATAGTAGAGGTGGACTACCCACTGAAGGCTCAAGCCTGGCTCTGAATCGGCCCTATTTCCTCTGGGTCCTGTGAGCCAAGACATGCTTTCAGTACCTGACTGCCTTCTCCAGCGATTGGGTCCTCTCATGAAGGCCTACTCATTATGATGCATTCACACATGCTCATTATATGAATCTAATAAAAAGCAATGCCCCTCTGACCTCAGCTCTCAATTTTGTCAGTCTAGGGTTCTGCCACAGAGGACAAATGGTACAATAACAATGACACAAGGTATGTAAACTTGAAACGTGTGCCTTTTATCCACACAATTTGCGCCCCTTAGGTAGTGATTAGAGCATAAATTGTAATTCTGATTCATGTGTAAAAATACGGTGGCATCTGAAAAGGATTTGCACCACTCTAGGAACAAGGGCCTAAGTTGGTTAATGATAAATCATATTAACGCTGCTATTGAACTGCAAAAGCATGGGAATTAAGGGCAAAGACGTGTGTCCATGTAGCTAATTTTGAGAAAAAAAGTGCTTCAAAGAGGCGTGTCACTTTCATGTAGACAGGGCTTAAGTGCCCTATTTCAATTAAAACAATAGTGGCACAGCTAGTTAATGCACGACTTACAAACACCTCCCTACCCTCTTCTCTTCTATGCTCCAAGGACCATTTTACAACTTTACAAAATACCCACCTGGTCTCATATTGTACAGTAAAGCTCACACATGGATGAATACTTATAGAAAGAAAGGAGAAAGGTATAAGTGCAGGGCTTTAAGTGGGATGAAAAAACTGGGGGTCTCTGAAAGGGGCGTGGCCGGTGTAATTAAGGGCGTGGCTTAAGAACGCATAAGCTAAAAATCTATGCTTAGCACAGTGTGTGCCGCCTGATTGATATTTTGCTGCTTCTGTCATTGCATTCAGATATATAATACAAACCTGCCAACTTGAAGAACAATCTCACAGTGTGAGGAGGGTGCGGGCCTCGTGCCAAGAAGTACTACGAGCCACTTTTGAACCCCACCCTGCCCTCCAACCCCCCCCAAAAAAGCATTTGCAATGCAATAGGTCTCGCATTTACGAGAGTTTGAGCTATTGGCATTGTAAATGACAATGCCTTTTATTTATGTGTTGTTTTTAAAACAGATAAATAAAAGGCATTGTCATTTACAATGCCAATAGCTCAAACTTTCGCAAATGCGAGACCTAGTGCATTGCAAATGCGTTCTGCGCTGGTGCTATAAAAATAAAAAAAGAGGAGAGAGCTTGTCCTGCAGGCAGGACAAAGCTACTTGAGAAAATAGTGCTCAGAGGCTGTAATTAAAGCCTACCGGATAACAACACACGTAAACAGGGGGTGTCGCCATGGGAGGTTACAAAATGAGACATGGCGGTACTAAGGAGGGACTACCAAGCCTATTGACTAATAAGCAGCCACAGTTTACAGTGGACAATGACACAAGCCAGTGAAAAATTAGGACGGAGAATGGGCGGAGCTTCAGGTCCCTACCTGAATACAGCATGCCTCGCAGTGCAGCACATGCGCTACCTAGGCTCGACCTAAAAAAGCTTGCTGAAGCTGGTGCCATGTCCTGGGATGTTTTCACACCCCTTAATGGAGGCCTGCAGTTCAAAGCCTTGGAAAACGAGTTGAAAACCACTATTTACAGTGGTTTTCAGCTCATTTCCCCTGCCACTGTGTGATATCGGCTCCTCACCGGGAGACCGTGTGATGGGAGCCGATATCATGTGCCACACGGTGGCACCGTGTGCAGCCCTGCAAAGTATCACGCATCAGGCGTTAGACTAACGCATTTCAGTGTGGTGGTCCGCATCACTGCACTGAAATGCATTGTCACGCATATAGCGCCTCCTCAGCTTACAAGCCGGAGCGCTGCTTAAGTACCTGGCAGACAGTGACAATTTTATTTGGTATTATCACTCAGGCAGCCCGCGTTGCTGTAGAAGGCTTGGGGGCTGGCTCAGGCAGCTTGCTCTGGCCAGGGTGGCTACAATGTTTCAATCACTGCGCCACGCTGCAGAGTTACTGACCTCACGGTCACGTTGAGACGGGGGTTTCATTTGTCCAATCAACATCCTGACTAGGGCCCGGGCGGGGCTACGTTTGCAGCTAGCATAGCCATGAGCCTGCAAATGCAGCTGAGCTCGCACCGCGTGGCTGCCTGCCGGCGCATAAAAGATTTGCTCCGAGTGGACCTGGGCGGCCGCTGTGGGAGAGTTGTGGTGCAGCCATAAATGGAATAACAGCCCTGGGCCGCAGAGCTGCTCACACCGGCGGAACAGACGTAGCGGTGCAAGCGGAAAGTAAGTGTCACAACATTATACTATTGGCCGGGCCGCCAGTTTCTCGGCTTTCCCCTGCTCAGAATGTCAAGCGCGTGGTGCGAGTGCAAAGGTCAAAAGGCAGGGAGTTCTAAACTGTTTCCACGGCGCCTGATAAACACGGATCATGCTTGCAAAGTCGGAACTTGAAAATTTCCAGAATTAGGGACAAGTGGCTTCAGTGACCCTTGGATGAGTGTGAGGCAGACATAATGTGTGCTGAGCTTTGTAATTTAATTTTGACTTTAGATTTTCAAATGGAGCCGGATAAGACCAGGGCTGAGGTAAGGTGGTCGGTCAAACTTTCAGGTAGGTGCCTGTCAGAAGTTGAAAGTGCATGAGCAGGAACGCTCTTTTTACCTGAGTTTGTTTTTATTCAAACATCATACCTCACATGTTATTAAGAAAAATCCACGTTAGTTCAAGCGGGGCCTGCTTCAACTTTCATACTCTCCGCCAAATACTAGTTTCTGAACGGGCCCTCTGGTTAGGTCCGACTTTAATCAGTTGCAATATTGTGCGTGCTGCAGCCAATTCACTGCAAACTTTGAGGCAGAACCCTGCATCCTTATTTTACCTGGCCTATGCTTCACTAGTAATATTAGCTGCATAACACCTTAACCACATACCCTAACCGCTATGTTTGGCTGTGCTGTCTGTTTCCACAGAAACTATCTCTCCTCTTGTCTGAGCAATTATTGTCCAGTATCGTGATCAGGACAGTTACACGCTACGTATATGAAACTGGCTGCATCGGACATGCACAGCCCTGCCCAGTGCTACGTGTTAGACTCAGAGTAGTTTTTGAAAGATAACACTACAGAGCTCTGGCTGCCAGTTATAACCTATGTGGGACTGTGCAGTCAACCCGAGGCTTGCCCAGTGCCCGGAGCTTGTCTGCGAGTCAGCTGACGGTGTTTGGCTCTTAATTAGTCAACTGAGAAGAGATGTTAATGTTGGGGCCTCACATCCATCTGTTGTGGGCCTGGTCCCACTTGTGACAGAAAGGCCCTGGAGCCCCCACTGATGCTCTGCATCTTGATCTGATTGATTGATGCTGGCAGCAGGGAGGATCCAGGGGACCCAGTGTGGGCAAAGGCTGGCTAAGGCATCTGTGTATTAGTAGTTCAGCTAACTTGCTATGGCTGTTATTAATAAATGAAATGAATGCTTCAATCATTCTGAGCTGCCTGCACCCCGGGCCTTTAGTGTACTGAGTCTGAGAACTGGGCACTCTCGCAGTTTGACTCTGCTCTGCTTTCAGCTGCCTGCTGTTAGTGCACTTTAGTTCAATTACTTCTTAGAGTTTCTTGTTGTTCAAATGGGTGTAATATTTCTGATATTTATATGTTTCCCTCATCTTCATTGCTTGATTTTGCTTGCGAGAAAGTGTCACTCATATTTGTTGAATTGTCACTCATAATTACACTGAAATTATGAAAATGTCACACATAGCCTTCTGAAACCTTGGCAGCTATGCATGTGAGTTGGCAGGTATGATAATACAACAAGTAACATTACAACTACAACAAGCCAGGACTATTGGCTTTGACAATGGTTGTTAGTTGCGTAAGTTAAATAAACAGATAAATAAACAACAACTATGGCTTTGTTTTATATAATATTGAAAATGCTTCAGTTCTGAAATGATGAGACTGTGAAAGAACTATAACGAGTCTCTCTGGAGTTACATCAAAGGCAGTGTTAAGAATTTTCTTTTCACACTGAGAGTGAGGGCAAAAATGGAGAGCCCGATAGGGGCCCGTCTCAGCACCTGCTTTAAAGAACTGCTGGTGCTCAGCGCCAGTGTTCCGTCGTTTTCAGCTCCCCGTCTGGAAGCGCTCCCCCCGCGTGTGTGCGCATGCCCATCATGCTGCGCAACCGCATTTTACACTTTGTCTTACATACCTGTATTTTTCAGCTCCCCCGTGTTCCGCCGTTTTAGTGCGCATGCGTGTCATTGCGCGCATGCGCACTATATCATTTTCCATTCAGTTTGAAGCTCCCTGCGGCAGCGGTACCAGTGATGGTGGAGTTAAATAGGTGACTGTGAGCCAATGACAGGAGTGTGCCGCAGCGACACGCTGCATGGACCAGGCCCGGGCAGTTAACCATTTGCGAAGCACAGTCGCAGGACGCGAGAGGCTGGTGCAGGTACGGCGCGCTATGTAAATTGTTAAAGGTACGGCGCGCTATGTAAATTGTTAAAGCTCCCTGTGGCAGCGTTACCCGTGGTCGTGAAGAGCCTTCGGGATGGAGCCAGTGCTGAAGTGGGCAGATCGTCATGGCATGGCGTGCCCCAACTTTTTTATTGCCCTCCGAGTGTGTGGAAGCACTCCCCTCGGCCCCGAGAACATACCAGGCGCTAATGGCGTGGGTGCGCCATGTTCGGGAGGCCTCCACAGAGCGGAGTGCAGATCGTGACCACCTCATGGAAGGCGTCTCTCAGTGCCTTGGTGGGCCGCCGCAGTGCGCTGTGTGGTTGCTGCTGTAGAGAAGCTGGAGGCGGCAACCTGAGGTGAAGGCAGGTGAGGTAGTCGGCGAAGTGCGCAGGGGAGAGGGGCTTGTCGGTCCCTGCATGTCGCCATTGTAGTGTCTGCAAGGATGTGGGTAACCCAAATGATCACAGTACCCCAGGTGTGCTGTTTAATCCCTGCTACGCTCGGCTGCAGGGTCTTTTTATTCACAAACTTTAGGTATCACTGGCCATAACACTGCCTCGTGCAAACAGGTGAAACTGGTGCCCTTCCCAGTGCTCCCTACTCCAGTCGGCCATCCCGCACACGACAATACAGGGCTTATCCTACACTGCCCTTCAAATGGACATATCACTCTTTCATCCCCTCCTTTTTTATTTTAAAAATGCTTCCCAGAAAGACAGAAATAGCGAAGGCCTGTAGATAAGACTCAGCCGTCCCTGTCCGTTCGAGGACGGGTGGGCAGAGAAGGAAAAGGTGTGTCTTTTCCATCTTGCCCAGATCAGACAAGGACAGTCTCCACTTCTGCGCTGCCGCTGGCAGCTGCTTTCTCCCCCTTATTCCCTCTCTTTCTTTCTCGCTCCTCACTTAGTGAAAACACCGACTCTTACCCTCTATTTTCTCTCCATTCGTTCCCCTGTGAAATGGATTCAAAAAAGAAAAACACTTTTGCTGGGAATCTTGTCTTTTTCTGACACTTTTGAATTCCAAAGTGCAGCCTCGAGACGGAGAGGAAAAAAAGGTTTAAAATATAAATAATTAAATAAAGCAAGCCAGAGTGGTCACAAAGTGGCCAGATTGGTTTTATTCACACCCAAATACATTAGCGCCACTTTACAGAGCTTGCCAGTGAAGCGCTACTTTTGTTTTCTGGTCTTTTTGTTTGAACAGCATTGTTTTCCCCGGGTGGGGAAGTGCACCATTCCTGGAGGTACCCCAATACTTGGTTGATGCGTGGAGTGGAAAACGTTTAATGTGATCTATGACAGCTTTTTTCCTTACTGATGGAGCAAGGACTCACAAATGAGACTTGCTCGGATGCAATCTTCTCAAAAGTATTAATATATTAAACTTGTATTGTTTGTACTAATAACTGCACACACAAATATAAGTAGCAAGGAAGCTTGCTTATGTGTTTAAACTAACAAGTAACGCTTGTCTATTCTAAAATGGCCACTAAAAGGCGGGAACTTTACTGCGCATGTCTCAACCATATCACTTGGTGTGACGTCTTTCTTTGCTTGGTGGGAAACTCTTGCTTCTGCGCAGTGTGCATTAAAATGGCTGCTTTATGTTTTCACGTGCTGCAGCTTGCTCTTGTGTTGCAATTAAACTGTGGTATTCTAACGCTACTAATGCAGGATAGAATTAATAATTAAATGGGAATAGAGTAGAAAGAGTGGGTATACAGTGAAACATTTTATTTGTGATTTTAATATTTTCTTCTTTGATTTTATTAGTTCGTAAATTGGGCCTGGGGTTGGTGAACTGAAAACTCGTGTGACAATGGTTCTGCGCATGCTCCCTGAAGGCTGCCCAGAGCGAGAAAAGGATGAAGTCAACCTGGACGTCGTCCAAGGCCATGACCTGATGGCCAATATTGCTGTACATATAAATGTTCTCACAAAAATGCAACAATGTACCTGAAGAATGTATAAAACTTTGTCATGAGACGGGTGGGAAATAAAGCAAATGTATTAAAATTGATGGGCGGTATTTTAAAACAAAGGGCTTTCAGAAAATGAATTAAATCAATATGGTGTGAGGATCAACTCCCTGTCCCTGTCCAATCAGAAGTAGTGGCCCCATAATTCTGCAACATTTAGGGGAGGTACATGGGCGTAGAAGGGTATAATAGATATAGAATTAGCTAATTAGTTTAGACTAGACGCTGAGAGAGTTAGAGGTTCGAGATCCATGACGAGCAGATCGATTGCAGACTGAACCGCTGTCCAGAGAGGTCCTGAGGTGGGGGCGGCGGAGTACCTTAGAAGGAAGACACAGGAGAATTTGAGGAGAAGTGAAGTATCAGAGAGGGGAACGACGCAGGCGTCGTTGATAGAGAGGTCACCGGTCCTGTCCTGATCCGGGAGGAGGTCTTTGCTCTTCATCCTTCCAGGGTCCTATCTTTTCCAACACTTTGGCCAAGGGGTTTGGTTCTCGCACTTTAGGTAAATATAAATGCAAACCTTAGTTGCACTACTGTCTCTATCTTCTCCTTTCCTAAGGGACCGTCATTAATCGATAATTGATTATTATGCTTCATCCTTGATATGCGATTTAAGTATCATGTGGTTCTGTATTTTACTCTGCTAAATCTTTAGATAAACATTTTAAAACTTCTTGACTCAGTGATTATTTCAGGATTATGAATAGTAATGAACGTCACTCATTTTAAACTTCCCAATTAGCAAAGGATTCATTGGTAAGTCATTACTCTTCAATCAGAAAAGTAATTGGTAGCAGGGATTTTGATAAAGAGTACAACTGACCCACCAGCGGAAATTGCTAGCGTAGTATGAATGTATGGGCCCAAGTGAGTATTTTGTGTATGAATACTTGTTGCTAGTAACCCGCTGGATCAGTTTTCTGGTTATCAGAGGATGGTTGCACTTTGTTAATTGGGTAATGAGAATTTTATTTTTATGAACTAACATCCGTTATTTGTTTAAAGTCATTTTATGTTGTCCAGAAATCCCCGGGGAAAATTGAATAGCGGATGGTAAGTGGAAGCCATACTGCAGTGAGGTTATCTGTCAGGCAGAAATAGTACTGAAAAGTTAAGTAGGGCTATCAGTACTTGTTAGGGACTCTATGCGTGTGAGTGACAGCCAAAGAATATGCTAGTGAAAATTTGATGTTATATCACCTAGAAAGGGTAACATTGAAGAAATAGCAGGTATTTCTGAAGCTTGTGTGAAGAGTAAACGGAAGGGTTTTACTCGTAGTATATGTATAGTAAACAGAAAGGCTTACTAAGTGAGAGAAATTATCCTTTCCAATTTAGAGAAACTGACACGATAGCGAATGTTTTATGTTGTTACTGAATTTAATAAGAAGCGTAGAGAATATAAAGTTTTACGTACGATTTTGTAAAGGGAGGGTCAGTTACCGGAGAGGAAGCTGACGTCACAAAACGCCGCGCTGGGATTGGTTGAAACCGCGGGCATAGAAAGACTCTTGTAAAGGAGGGGTCAGTAGTCAGGAGTAGTACTGACGTCACAGGTACCGCGCTGGGATTGGTCGAAACAGCAAGGGACAGAGAAGCGCAGATTGTAAAGGAGGGGTTGGCAGATAAACGTCACTAAAAAGGCCGCGCTAGGATTGGTTTAGAGACAAAAGTTAGCTGGAATCTGATTGGTTGTTACCATAGAAGCTGAAATCCTACTGGATAGTGGAGATTGTATGTTAAAACGTGATCCAACTTTAATAGGAATTCGTCCGGATAGGAGATTCCTAGGCTTTGCCGAATATAATTTCATAAATAGAGATTTACCCAGAATGTACGGAGAGAAGAGGAAAATGTCAGTTCTACAAAAGATTAAGAATTATTTTAAAAAGGATAAACCAATCAAAACTAGGGAAGGAATTATCATTCCACCGACTAAAACACCCGCTTCATTCATGATGATGGAGAGAGGTTATCATACTTGTGTATGGATAGAAAATTGGATGGAATATACCAAAAATGATGGAATACTAGCTTTTCCTGAGAATGGTACTTTCAATGGGAGAATTCTTCAAAATTTGAGATTAAGAATGAATGACCTAGAACCAAGACCTAGATTAACTCAATACGAAGCCCTAGAGGAATGGGAAACCGAGGCATTTGAACGTGACCGATCCAGAAGTAATAGGGGTTATCGGGGATTTTTTCCTAGATACCAAAATGAGTCGAGGGACGGTCAGATGAAACAGTGGAGAAGAGCAATGCTTACAGAGGGTCTGTATCCCATATTAATGGCAGAAGAATCATTAGGGAGTAAATGTACAGAAAAGACAAAGCACTTAACTAGATTTGGAGATTCTGAAGATGAGTTTATGGAAGAAATATTAAAGAACCCGCCACCATATCAGGAAGAGACAAGTGGATGCACCCCCAGTGCACCCTTGCTAAAGACACCCTTGGTACCACAAGTATTGCACGATTCGCCAGTTAGTAGAATACTTCACGATAAGGAAAAAGAAGCAATAGATAAAAACAGAGCAGAATTAATTCAGAATGTAACACAATTGAGTATTCATCCTGATTCATTGACCATACCTGTAACAATTGGTCCAGTGGTTCCTTTGTACAGTGACAAAGTAACTTATCCCAAGCCTCTAGTTATGCCTACACCTGTGAATGTTCCTAAACCTGAAGCAGTAGTAATGGTTGAGGATCACTTTAGTGATTGTGAGACTATGATTTCATTAATGGACTTGCCCATTCGAGATTCTGTAAATAGTACTCCAAGAAGAGTAACACCTGGTTGCTCCAAAGATGTAAACATAATAACCTCATCAGGAACGAAAAGTGCCACAGTAGTTAACCCAGAAGACTTAGAAAGATGGGCCCAAGGATCAGAAAAACAGAGTTCACCACCAAAGATCATGGACATTTATAAATTAAAAGTTGAATTAGAAGAAATTATAGCAGGAAATGTAGGAGTAGATCGCCTAAATACCTACGATGAAGAAGAATTATTGTTCGTATGCAGAAGCATCACAAGGAATGCAAAAATATTTCATGAGAAATTATCAGACTTAGCTCAACAGATGGGAATTGAAATAGGGAAGTCAAAGGTATTACAAAAACCCTATAGAGCAGAATTTTCAGATAAGGATTTGGAAAACATGAATGCCTCTGGAAGAAAATTACAAGTAAAGGAATTAATGACAGTCTTGCACAAATGGGGAGAACTAGATAAATGGAAGGTTAGATGGACAAAGAAAAAGGAAGAGGCCCGATACAGTAGAACAACTTCTGAATATTTAATGAAAGAGACAGGGAAAGGAGATCAAATGTACCCGATGCGAGAAGTTCCAGGAGGGGGATATGTACATGTCCCATGGAGCAGACAGGATATTTTGTCATTTACGAATGATTTCCCAAAGTTGAGAGAAAAGCCGATTGAATGGTACAAGCAGGTTGAGAGGTTTGTGAAGGTGTCAAAGGTATTGTTGAAAGATTTAGATGGTTTGTTCGACATAGTGGTACCTGCCGATTTGTGGACAGATTGCAAAATCACAGTTGATTGGCCCAGTGAAGAGTATCCTAGAGATCCAAAGACAGGTGCCCCGTCAAGTGATGTAATGAAAAAGTATCAGCAGGTGATAACTTACCTGAAAGGGAAAATACCACCAAAAGAAACAGATTGGGTGAAAATAGATAGAACTACCCAAGAAGCCAGTGAATCGGTACACGCCTACTATGAACGTTTATTGCAGGTATTTAAGCAGTATAGTGGATTTGAGGATATTGGAGATAAAAACATGAGTCAGTTTGTCTACCGATTTGTTTACGGTCTGAAGCCAGAGATTTGTCAGATGATTAAGCAGCACATGTTATGTTGGCAAGGGAAGCCCATAGACGAGATTCTGAAATATGCAAAATATTGTGGAGATGACATTGAGATAGGCACAAGAAATTACAGGAGAAAGTAATGTGGGCTCAGGTGAAAATGGCTGAGAAACAGGGAATCAATTTAGAAAATCCAAGTGATAATCAGGGAAAAGATTCTGGAACGAATGGTGACTCTGGGAATGGAGGAAAATTGAGAGGAAGAATGAGCAGAGAAGAGGCTAAAAAGAAGTTTCCTTGTCACGGGTGCGGAAAATTGGGGCATTGGAAGGATGAATGTAAAAAGATTCGGAGTAATAATGGCCCAAATCAAAATTTAAATCCACAGACGCAGAATGACTCACAGCAGGGTGTAAATCCTCAGAGTCAGTTGCCACCTGCACCTATACAGGGTAATGTAAGCAGAGCAAAGCACAGTACAGACGTCGGATATCAAGGAGGAAGTGGTAAGAATGATTATGTAATATCACAATTTCTTTTACAGGACGATTTTTGTACCTATAACAATTAACGGTGCCTAGGAGAGGGGGAGGAGTGCATACTTGGTGCATCCTTACCGGTAGATCAGTCAGGTCCATATGTTGAAGGAAATGTGAAAGGTAATGATATTACTTTCCTTTTGGACACTGGTGCTACCAGGTCTACTGTGAGAACAGCAGACATCCCAGACCTTCCTCTCTCTGGAGAAGCTATCCAAGTTGTGGGGGTGGCTAATCAAAAGATTAGAACTCCTCTTACCGAACCAATGGAAGTAAAAATCGGAAACTTTAGAGAAATGCATAAATTTGTAGTATGTGATTCCAGTCCAGTAAATTTATTGGGCCGGGATTTGTTATGCACAATGAATTGCACAATTTTCTGCACGCCAGATGGTGTGGCAGTTCAGACCCCAGATGAAGACCATGTATAAATAAATGATTGCAAAGCAAGGCACAGAAGTAGATGAGATGTTTTCTTTGATAACAAAAGACGAGTTACCAGAAGAACTGAAAACTACAGTGAATTCCATGGTATGGGATTTCACGGGGAAGGAAGTAGGACTTATGGCCAAAATAGACCCAGTTAAGATTACTGTAAAAGAAGGTGCAATTTTCCCAAACACCAGACAGTACAAAATGAGTGCAGAAGTAAAAGCAGGAGTCATTGAAGAAATAAACAGAATGGTAAAACAGGGAATATTAAAAGAGGTAATGAGTAGCCCTTGTAACTCACCAATCATGGGTTTGAAGAAACCTAGTGGAAAATATAGGATTGTTCAGGATCTGCGCAAAATAAATAAGATCGTGGAACCTTGTTGTCCTATAGTGCCCAATCCTCCCGTAATTTTATACCAGATACCTTGGAGTGCAGGATGGGTTACTGTGATTGATTTATGCCAAGCATTCTTTTCGATACCCTTGCATCCAGACAGTCAGTATCTATTTTCATTTAAATTTGAGAACAAAGTCTATGTATGGAATCGTGTTCCTCAGGGGTACACGGAAAGACCTTCCATCTTCAATCAGATATTGAAAAAGTGCCTAGAGAAACTAGTGATGCCAGGAAGCTCAGTTTTAGTACAGTATATAGACGACTTACTGGTGGCATCTAACACCAGAGAGGACTGTGTTATCGACACCATTGCATTATTAAACCATTTAGCTGAAGAAGGGCATAAAGTTTCACCTGAAAAATTGCAGTTCTGTACAACAGCAGTTAAGTATCTAGGACACCAGATTGAGAGGGGAAAAAGGAGAATAACAGCGGAAAGAATAAAATTAATAAAGAAAATGCAAATGCCTGTTTCCCAATGAGAAGTGAGAATGTTCCTTGGAATAGTAGGGTATTGTCGACAATGGATACTAGGATTTTCACTGTTAGCAAAGCCCTTAATTCAAATGACAAAAAAGAAGGCAAAGGACCCAGTTGAGTGGGATGATGAAAGCGTAGGAGCTTTTGTAAAATTAAGAAATGCTTTGTGTGCAGCACCTGCCCTAGGCATGCCTGATTATAAAAGAAAATTCGCATTATTTTGTCATGAAAGAGAAAATTGTGCACTTTCAGTCTTAACCCAGAGACATGGTTTAGACAGACGTCCTATAGCATATTTTTCTGCTACATTGGACCCAGTGGCAGCCGCATTGCCAGGCTGCTTAAAAGCAGTGGCGGCTACCTGTTTGAGTATTGAACAAAGTGAGTCAATTGTAATGGGACACCCTGTAAAAGTGTTTGTTCCACATGCGGTTGTGATTTTGTTGACAAGAACACGAACTCAGCATCTTACTCCTAGTCGGCTGACTAAATATGAAAGAATAATACTGGGTGCTGAAAATGTGGCCATTGTAAGGTGCACGATAGTAAATCCAGCTACCTTACTACCAGACCCATATCATGAGGAAGTTAAAGATGATGAAGAAGAACATGATTGTTTACAAGTCACAGAATTGTGCACGAAACCACGTCCTGATATTCTGGAACTGCCCCTCAGGAAACCAGACAGGGAACTGTTTGTTGCTGGTTCATGCCAAAGACATGAAGATGGAAAACTAACTGCAGCATATGCAGTGTGTGAACTAACTGGAATAGTCGAAGCATCCTATTTACCGGGAGTCAAATCTGCACAAATAGCTGAATTGATCGCATTGATAAAGGCTTGCAAAATTGGGAGGAATCAGAGAGTAACTATATTTACAGATAGCCAATATGGTTACGGGGTTGTGCATGATTTTGGCCAAATATGGATGCAGAGGGATTTCATGACTTCTTCAGGATCCCCCATTAAAAATGGACAGTTCATAAAGGAACTACTGGAGGCAATACAATCACCTAAAGATTTGGCTGTGGTGAAATGTGCCGCACACCAGTCAGGAGATGACTGGGTGGTAGTCGGCAACAGATACGCAGATCTTGTGGCTCAACATTGTGCCAAAAACAGACTGTCAGTTAATAAAAGGGTTGAAAGGATGGGAATCAGCTGTCAACTTATGCTGTATGCACCTCCTGAAACATGGAATGATGTGAAACGATTGCAAGATGATGCCGATGAGAGTGAAAGAAGTACATGGATTAAAGTAGGATGTTCTCCGAGGACAGACGATGATGTATGGATTTGTGCCGATGGCAGACCAGTCATGCCTGACTGTCTACTGTCACAAATGGCCAGGATGTATCATGGAGACACACACGTAGGGAGAGATGCAATGATTAGGCTCTTCAGACAAAATTGGTACAATCCAAGGTTTAGGGCGGTAGCAGAGAGTCTTTGCCAGAGATGTTTAACTTGCCAAATGCATAATCCAGGAAGGAAAACAATAATTGGGTTCGGAAAAATTGGAAAGGCAGAGGGCCCATTTATGAGATTACAACTTGATTTCATCCAGTTACCACCATGTAGAGGGCTGAAATATGTACTTGTCATAGTGTGTCTGTTTTCAAAGTGGGTGGAGGCTTACCCTACCAGGAGGAATGACAGCATTACAGTCGCAAAGTTGTTGCTACGTGAACTCATTCCTAGATTTGGTTTTCCAGTAACTTTGGACTCAGATAGAGGAAAGCACTTTAACAGTGAAGTGATTAAGATAATCTGTGAAGCATTCCAAATTGAGCAAAAATTGCACTGTGCATATCGTCCAGAGGCTTCTGGAGTGGTTGAACAAATGAATGGCACAATAAAATCCAGACTGGGAAAAATGTGTGCATCAACATCATTAGATTGGCCAGATGCATTGCCTCTTGTTTTAATGGGACTCAGAAGCATTCCTGATAGAAGTACCGGATTGAGTCCGCACAAAATAATAATGGGACGAGCAATGAGACAAGCACATGTTCCCACAAATAAACTGCTGAATATATCTGATGATATGGCTCTGGATTATTGCAAAGGATTGGCTGACCTAGTGCGTTCTGTCTCTCACCAGGTTGGAGAAGACGCAGTTTCCAGGCAGCCTGAACAAGAACATGATCTGAGTCCCGGAGACTGGGTAGTAGCGAAGAATCACACCAGAGAAACGTGTCTATCACCTAGATGGGGCCAACCTTGTCAGGTCATACTGGTTACGAACACAGCAGTGAAGTGTGCAGGATTTCCTAATTGGATTCATGTAAGCCACACCAAAAGAGTACCAGATCCTGAAGAAGAAAATCCTCAGACAGTATCGATCACTGAGGAAGCTGAAGGTTGCCCAGCTGAACAATCTCAGGAACAAGATTCGAGGGAAGCTGAAGAAGAACAACCGAGCACAAGTCAGGACTGGACACAAGTGGTGGAAATTCCTGAAATTTACCACAGAACAAAAAGTCAAGCAAATTTGGATGAAATTGAAGAAGATCAGATAGGTGAAGAAGAAGCAGCTCAGGAAGAAGAAGAAGACACAATAAGAGAACCTGAGCAGGACCAGATAGGGAGAGGAAACTGGGCTCAAATTAAAGAAGAACAAACAGACTTTGAGCAGGGACAGACAGGTCTAGAAGAACGCGGTCAGGCTGCAGAAGTACAAAGTGCAATAAGCCCTGATCAGAACCAGTTAGATCAAGAAAAGTACACAGAAGAAGAAGATCTTGAGAATCTCGAGCATGGAAATGTAAATCAAGAACAAGATCAATTACTAGAGACTCACAGTGGAGCAGCTGAAGAGAAACAAATAAGACCTGAAAAAGAACAAATAGAAGAAGAAACTGAAATTGAAGAAAAAGAAACTGTAACACCACCTGAAAATAAAAGAATTTCTGAAGAAGAAAATAAAGAGAAAGCGCCAACAGAAAAATCAAGAAAAGGTGATCATTGGCCAAGTGTCATTAAAAGAGTAAAATACCACATAAAAACCAGAAGTGAAGATCCAGAACAAGTAAACGAAGTAACAAGCCAAACGGGACAGAAAAGTAAAACCGAAAAACAAAGAAGCAAAAGACTGAAACTTGTGAACAACAAATTTAAAGGTCCTGATTGAACTTATATTATTCTCGAAGATTACGAAAGCTCAGAATCAAGTGAAAGTGGTGACGAAGGAACAAGTGCAGAACTGATTTATGAAAAAGAAATAGAACCACCTTGAGAACATAAAGAAAACTTGAAGAAAACGATAAGAAGAGCAATCTTCCTTGTCAAAAATGCCTGACGATAGAGTTACTGGGAGACCAAAGCAGAAAGGTTGTAAAAGATGCTGTGCTATATGCATATGCAATGTGGTAGTGATGCTTATAGTATGGTTAGTTGTGATCGTAGCAATTCCTTACCTTATGATAATAGATAAAAAGATTAACAACGAAACAAAGGAAAGGACAGATAACATGAAAAGTAATAGAGTAGAACTAAAGGCAGAAGATGAACCAGAATTGCATCATGAAGTAACAGATAACGACACTAGTCTGAATGTTTTCACAAAATTATTATTTCAGTATGTAGATACCATGGAAGTTAGTAATTGTTATGTCTGTATGAAACTACCTGAATCAGTAGCAGAAAGGTTAACGTATCATCACTTGCCATTAACCTATGGCATATCATGTAGTGTACTGACTAGTTTATTTTATAGAACAGGGCAACTTCAGTATTATTATTCAAATATAGATGTGATATTTTCTGAGGTTCCGATTCGAAAGAATATGAATCCAGTGCTTAGTAGTAAAGATGCACAGTTTATGGGGGAATTTTTCTTAACAATGAAATCAATAGACATAACACATGCACATAGAAGCAATTTAACATGTTCATTACATGAAGAAGAAAAGATATTTTTGAATTTAGTGGAGAGTAGAAGACAAGATTTCCAGAAGAAAGCTTCTGAGCATAAGGCTCATCTGCCACCTTGGGCTGAGAAAGAGGGTAGTTACACACCTGGCAAGGCTCAAGCTGCTATGGCTCTAGATTTTGTAAAGACAGGGAAAATTTGTCTACATAGGTTAAAGACTGAGTATAACAATGTTTTCATCGGTACCAGTGAATGTGAACACAATTTCTTAATTCTTGGAGGTTGGGGACTCAAAGGAGGAACAGATTCAGTTTTTCCTGGAATCTATTATGTGTGTGGGAATAAGGCTTACTTTAGGCTTCCTGCACGGTGGTATGGAAGTTGTTATTTTGGAATAGTATTTCCAAAGATATACCACGTAAAAAGAAACACTGGCAGCAATGAAAATACTAGTGAATTAACACGTAGAAAAAGAGCTAGTTTTTCAGTAATTATAGGTGATATATTTGGTGCATTGATACCTTCAGTGGGAATAATTCTGAACTCAAGGAAAATATGTAAATTATCTACAGTGGTTGATCGTTTATCAACTGACACTGCTGGAGGATTTCTAATGATTAATGCGGAGATGGTTGCGATTAGATCTATGGTTATGCAAAATCGACTTGCTCTTGATATTATATTGGCAAAAGAGGGTGGAGTCTGTAAATTATTGAACACGAAACACTGTTGCACTTACATACCTGATAAAAGTGCAGAAATTGGAACATATATATACAGAATATAACTAAACTTGAAAAGGAACTAAAACCACTGGAAGTTGATAGTGTATGGGAAAGATTGACCAATAGTATTAGGTCAATTGGTACCTGGTTTGCTAATGTAGGGAAAGGACTTATAGGTCAAATATTAGTACCCTTAGCAGGAATAGCAATAATAGTACTGTCAATAACAATATGGTGCAAATGTTGTAGAAAGAATGAATCGTATAATGTAACAGGAAAAGGAAAGAAGAGAAAGTTTGATGAAATCGAACTTGAAGATTTAAGAAGTGAATTATACAAGAAACTGAAAGGAGATGTGAAAAATAGAAAGTGTAAAAATGAAAGGGAAACTAAATTGTGCTAAGAGTTGGCAACTGGTTGTGGGTAGTAATTGATGGCTCAGAAACGCCATCAGAGAGGGGATTGATGTAGCAAGGACTCACAAATGAGACTTGCTCGGATGCAATCTTCTCAAAAGTATTAATGTATTAAACTTGTATTGTTTGTACTAATAACTGCACACACAAATATAAGTAGCAAGGAAGCTTGCTTATGTGTTTAAACTAACAAGTAACGCTTGTCTATTCTAAAATGGCCGCTGAAACGCGGGAACTTTACTGCGCATGTCTCAACCATATCACGTGGTGTGACGTCTTTCTTTGCTTGGTGGGAAACTCTTGCTTCTGCGCAGTGTGCATTAAAATGGCTGCTTTATGTTTTCACGTGCTGCAGCTTGCTCTTGTGTTGCAATTAAACTGTGGTATTCTAACGCTACTAATGCGGGATAGAATTAATAATTAAATGGGAATAGAGTAGAAAGAGTGGGTATACAGTGAAACATTTTATTTTTGATTTTAATATTTTCTTCTTTGATTTTATTAGTTCGTAAATTGGGCCTGGGGTTGGTGAACTGAAAACTCGTGTGACAATGGTTCTGCGCATGCTCCCTGAAGGCTGCCCAGAGAGAGAAAAGGATGAAGTTAACCTGGACGTCGTCCAAGGCCATGACCTGATGGCCAATATTGCTGTACATATAAATGTTCTCACAAAAATGCAACAATGTCCTGCTAACATTTCACACGCTTTACTTAATCTTGCATTCACTACGAGTGATTGCTTTTTTGAGGATGTTGTTACTTTTTTTTCAGGCAGCATATTACTTACTCTTGTCTAGTGGTATTGGTATAAATTTATTTGCATAGTTAATTAAAACCGTTGCAAAAAGCCAACATATTCAAAAAGCGAAGTAAATACATATACTACACATTTCTTCCTAGATGTTATATTAAAAAACTTTCTAAAAAAAATTGTTCCTGTTTAAACAGCTTTACAATTAAGAAGTTTGTTTTCCGTCTGCGAACTGCGGGCAGCATTCCAGGCCATCAGCAGATTTCTCACCCCCTGTATGAAGACCTTCTGACCTTGGCAGTTAACCCCTGATTTGAAGTACCATCGGCTCCGTGCGACGTGTTCTCAACTGCTATGGAGTCCGACCACCTCGTTTATCCGAAATGAAGTTCTTTTAAATGGGGAGAATCTCTTCGCTGTGCCTTAGGGAATCGCTCATAAATTTGCCACCTGCTTTCCTTAGATCAGCGTTCATATATTTGCTACCTGGTTTCCTTAGATCAACATTTCAGGCATTTTACTTTCACACAGTCTCAGGTACTTCACTAAGCAGCAGTTGAGTTGTGGATCATCGGGTGCGAGGCATGCCAGCAGAGCTTGCCTCCTGGTACGGATCCCCCGCTTGTTAAAATGTCGCTTCAACAGTTGTTTCCGTTCCTTGAGGAGTTTTTTACAGGAACACAGCAGATGCAGCAGATTTTCAGGAGCTGATCCACATAACCGGCACAAAGGACCCGCTTTCTCTCTTAGCCAGGGTGGAAGGTGTTGTGTACAGGGTAGCAGCCCCAGTCTGTACTTCATGAAAGCAATTTTTGTTTTTTTGCTGTAGCCCAGATTAAAGTAGGCTTGACTTGCCAGCTTTGTATATGACTTCAGAGTCATCCAGCCGTGGGCCCTTTTTGCCTACTCTTGTCTAGTGCATAATTTGAATTTAGTCGCATCCAGGTGTTTATAGCAGGGCACAAAAGGGTTGTAGCTGAAAGCACTGCAAGTTTCTCTCAGTGGGGCAGTATGGTGTTCAGTAGAGGAGAGGATGTGGCACTATGGCCAGAGTTGTTGAATTTGGAACTGAGGAATCCTGGTTCAGCCTTCATGACCAGACCATTCTCCAGAGGGAGAACATTCCCATGCTAGAACTTAGAAAGCCCCACTAGACCTTAGAAGCCCTGCTGTCATGGCACCAGCAGGTGGACCCTAGCAGTGGCAAGTGTGGGTTAACCTTGAAGGCCTGTCCACTACAATCCATACTGAAGTTCATCTCCAGTCTTCCGGGTAATCCTACGAAGCAGCACACCCTAGAGCAACAGTGACCCTCACTGAGGTCACAGGACCATTGAGGCCAGACCGCCTCACCCATTGGTACCTCCATTGGTATTGTTTCAGCAGTAGCAGTGCAACTCACCAGGGATTGGCAATGGAGGATTTGCACGCACACCAAACCAAGTTTGCAAGCTTCACGCTTCAGGCACAAGCACTCTTAACTAATTGGTCAAGCGAAGAAGCCAGGAAAAAATACTAGGTTTTCTGATTTTACATTGCTCATTCAACCACTGGATGAGCATCTTGTGCCCTCTTATAGTTTACATCAAATGTTATTGTTAATAATGTGTTTTCTTTAATTTTTGGCTCTTTAGTTTACAGCGTGGGTGACAGCCAGAAGCCACATGGAAGCTCGTATTATTTGGTCTCAAGGGGACCTCGTGCTGCACCAGAGCTAGGCATCTGGCTCGAGCCTTCAGTGGCTCACACACACTTTAGTTTAATCTCACACCACCTGCACTCGGTGGGAACGTGTATACTGCCAAAGAGGTAGTTGGCTTTGCTGCTTGTGATGAAAAGGGGAAAAGTAGGTCAGGAAACCAGATTTTATAGGGACCACTCACCTGGAACAGTCTGGTGTGTACTGGCTGCAGTGAAACTGCAGATACTGGTTCTGCCACTGTGGGACTGATCACATAGACCCCCCCTGCAGTTATGTGGTGTGCTGTTTTTGATTCATTGCTTCACTAAATTCTTGGCCCTTGCAATGTTTGTAGATTGTCTGGCATTTTAAGCCATTTTTGTCATTGCTCTAAATTCTCCACTTTTCCGTTTTGATTCTTTAGGACTCCCAGCCATTGCCACCCCTGTTTATTTATTATTTGTCCTGTGCCTGACAAATGGGATCATTTGGATGTTGTTGCCATGTTTAGTGCTCCTGTACCCAGGGGGTTGGGACACAGGGCGGGACCGTGGCCTGCTGGTAAACAGATGGTGCATGCATTGTTTTAAATGGAAAACTCTGGAGAAGGGCGCCTGGTGAATAGAGGCCTGGGTGAGGAGGGATGTGACGTCTCCGCCATTGGCAAGTTTTTCACAGTTTTTTTTCATAGGGTGTTCAATACTCTAGTAATTCAGTCTCACACAGAATTTTATTGAGCGGTTGACTTGCATCAATGCACTTGTCTTTCTGTGTAAAAAGCCTTGGAATGTGTCCATAATTGTTTCCTGAGGCAAGCATGTATTCCTGAATCAGACTGCATGACCCAGTGTGTAATAATTGTATAGCTCTTCAATCCCTGGTGGCACAGCACCCAGGATAATGTGCTTCACGGCTAAACACTTATAAGGTCCCAAAAGCGAGACTTATTGGCTATGCTGATGCTTGTTCACTCCAGTGAACTCCACAAAGAGCTGATCACCCACCTGATGGTCTTTGGTACAATCTGTATAGAGGGTTCGCACTCTCATGGGCTCCAAGTACTGCACCAGGTGACACATTGGTCCCAATGTTAGAACTGGGGGTCTCTAGTTGGCAGATGTGGGTACCTTTGACCAAGTAGGGACCCTTGCTTCTAGTCAGGGTAAGGGGGCTACACTCCTAAAATAACCCCTGCTCACCCCCTTGGTAGCTTGGCACGAGCAGGTAGGATTATCTCAGAGGCAGTGTGTAAAGCATTTGTGAACACATACAGTAATACAGTGAAAACACTACAAATGGACACTACACCAGTTTATAAAAATAAGTAATCTTTATCTACATTTAACACAAGACCAAACAACAAAAATCCACAATACAATACTCAATAATATGACTTTCAGATGGTAGAAATAGCTCAGTTCAAATTAGATGGTAAATGCGACACTTGGTTCTCAAAGTACCTGGGATGCGTCACGCAATGCAAACAAAAGGGTCGCAGGGAAGTTGATGCGCCGTTCCTTACACTCAGGGGAGTGGATGTGTCGGTTCCTTACTGCTGCGCAGAGGAGGTGATGCATCGCTTCCTTACTGTGTGGGGAGTTGATGCGTAGTTTCTTACTGCGGCCAGGTGACGATGCGACAAGATGGCACCGCGATGCGATGTGACGATCCGGTGAGATGCGACAAGATGGCGTCTTTGATGCGATACGACAACGTAGATGCGATGCGTGCACGTCCGACGGCCGTGCGGCAAAAGCGATGGTTTCTTGAGCCGCGACAGGCCCTGCGATGCGCTTCTCCGGTGATGCGACGACTACCTCTGCGGCACGCTTCTCCGGTGATGCGACACTCTTCGTCGGCGATGCGACGGCAAACAGCTGCGGCGGCGGCACGCTTCTTCGGCGATGCGACGGCAACAGCTGCGGCAGCGACACGCTTCTTCTTCGTTGCGTTGCGCTTCCAGCTCCCAGGCACCAGAGGTACCCAGAACAACAGCAGGCACCTCTCTGCAGGTAGAATTCCCAGCAAGGGAATTCAGGGGGGAGCTGGTGGTGAAGTATTGGTGTCCCTGTGACTTCAGACAGGAGGCAAGCTCAGCTTCAAGCCCTTGGAGATCTTCCTCAAGATGATAAAGTACACAAAGTTCCTTTTTCCCTTTCCTTGGAAATGAGTAACCACTGCAGGCCAACCCCAGACAGCAACCAGCACTGGGGCAGTCTCCTCCTTCAGCTTCCTTGGTTTCTCTCCTTGACAAAGGTCCGTCTTGATTCCCAGAAGTGATCTAAAGGTCTGGGCCCCAATATTTATACCAGTAAATCCTTTGTTCTCTGAAGGCAGAGAGTGTCTGTAGCTAGTCCAAACCAGTTCTGTCTTCCCTGGGGCAGTTTCCTGGCAGGAGGTGGAGACAGCATTGTTGAAAGCAGACCTGGCCCAGGTAGCTGAAAGGAAATCTCCTCCCCCTACTCTCTATTCAACCCTGGTCCTATTCAGCTCAGCTCTGACTCATCAGACTGCTGGAGCCAAAGCCCTCTCCAGCCCCTGTCACTCACAAACTAGACATGGAATACACAAACCTAGCAGAGGCATACTGGATGGTTAGGTAAGAAAATACCTACTTTCTAAAAGTGGTATTTTCAAACACAGAATGCAAAAATCACCCACACTAAAAGATGTATTTTAACATTCTGAGTTCAGGCATACTAAACTTTATTTTCCTAGGGTCAGTTATGTTTATAAGATGTTATAATCAAACTGCCCATTCTGGCCTATGGGAACAGATAGCCTTGCAATAGTGAAAAACGAAATTGGCTGTAATTCACTATCAGGACATGCCACACACATCAGGGCATGTCCTACCTTTCACATACAATGCACCCTGCCCATAGGGATACCTTGGGCCTACCTTAGGGGTGACTTACATGTAGAAAAGGGACGGTTTAGGGACTGGCAAGTGGGTGCACTTGCCAAGTCGACATGGCAGTCCCAGACTGCACACAGGCTCTGCAATGGCAGGCCTGAGACCCATTTTACAAGCTGCTTCTGTGGGTGGCACAATCAGTGCTGCAAGCCCACCAGCAGCATTTGATTTACAGGCCCTGGGCACACATGGTGCACTGTACTAGGGTCTGACAAGTAAATCAAATAACCAATCATGGAGTCACTAATTCATAACAACAATTTATAATAGGGAGCACTTGCACTTTGGCACTGGACAGCAGTTGCAAAGTGCCCAAAGCATCTAGACCAGCAAAAATACAGGAGGCAACAGAAAACAAGCAATGGCATAGCAAATATGTCTCGCCTTTGGGACCTTATAAGTGTTTAGTTATCCAGCACAATATCCTTGGTGCAACAACATCAACTGTTGCATGACTAAACACTTATAAGGTACAAGGTTTAGCCATTCAACAGCTGATGTTGTTGCACCAAGGATATTGTGCTGCAAAACTAAATACTTATAAGGTCCCAAAAGCGAGACCTATTGGCTATGCCAATGCTTGTTGTGCTAGCCCTCAGCACAGAATGTTGAAAGGTTAAGGATGAGACGGGGGTTGACTCGTGATATTATCTGAGGTTCACCTGTCCACTATGCCACTTACACTACACATGGCACTGATTTTGCTAACCTGTTCTCAGGGTTCATGGAGGCAGCAGCGGTGACAGAAACCTACTGTCCTCCAAGAGTGTCTGCAGTTGTGACTCCTTGCCACGCCCTTTCCTTGCAGCAGCAAGTACGAGGATGCTGAGGGCTAAGGGTGGCTACCCGTGCCATTTTTGGATAATTGATAACCATAAAGTTAGCGAGGCCTGCCAGCAACACCTTGAAATGGCAAATGAAGTCAAAGGTCAGAATAGAACTGACCTTTAGAATGTGCTTGGGCTTGTGGCATTCCATTCATCCTTTATAGTGATTATCCTGCCATTTACTCTTTAATAACCAACCACATTTTTGAAAAGCCTCTGCATTTTACCTCATAGCACTTTTCATTTTTTTTCAGCGTTCTAGCTGCTCTGGCACTTTACACCATTAGTATTCTTTCCCTGTCAGTATTAGCTCCGCTGTGATTTTTGAATTCATATTATAAAATGCTTTTTACTGTGCCGGTACGACAGACATGGCCCTAAGTGTATGAATAAAGTGAGAATGCCCTGTCCCACAGAGAGCCAATCAGAAGCCCGGAACCGACTACAGTAGCAGCAGCAGCACACGGAGTAGCACATGGCTGGGCTGAGGTGGTGGGACCAATACTGATGTGCCACATAGAATTGTAGCTTAAGTAAGACATGAAAACCAAACACTTCATTAAATGCAAGCGAAACAGAAGAAAAACACAGAACATCTTGCTGCTCTGCACACCAAAAAATATATAAAATGTGGTTATCTACAATTAAGTCTGAGAAATGAGCCTGCAGAAAGACGCTGGTGGGGCACATGTTCCCTGGTAGCTGAGCACCCTGGAGGTGGCGACATGTAGAGGCTTGTGGTGGTCTGGATACACAAATGCACCAGAAGCTGCGCGTGCCCTCTGGAAGGGACCGCATGCAGAGGCTTTTCGGAATTTGATTTCTGTTTTAACTTTTACAATTTGTTTAGTTAAACCAAATATTAAGAGCAAAGCATATTCATCAACACCAACTCACTTTACTATTAACCAGTCACGCCTGCGTTTGCCAGCTATGTTGTTAGTTCTCTTACATAAACCCTTACCCTTTTAATACGAATGTTGCTCAAATTTTCCTATTACTGACAATTTATTTTATCCGTCCCTCACTAAACAGTCATCCCGCGACCTGCTTCACCAGTATCAAGAAGCCTCGAAATTGCCACTCTTTTAGGGGCATATTAGCAAGACTGGCGATAAAATTATCGCCGTTTTAGCGGCAGGAAACTGCCGCTAAAACGGCGATAATGGGCTTGCTAATATGCGTTATAGAATTCCAATAGAAGCCCAGGTTAGATGTGCAGGACATCTAACCTGGGCTTCTATTGGAATTCTATAACGCATATTAGCAAGCCCATTATCGCCGTTTTAGCGGCAGTTTCCTGCCGCTAAAACGGCGATAATTTTATCGCCAGTCTTGCTAATATGCCCCTTAGTTTTCTCGGCTTTTGCTCAGCAGCAAGAGAAAGGAAGCCGCCGGCCACTTTCTTCCCCGGAACTAAGTAATCGCGCTCACTGCAACGTACTGGACGTAGGGGGAAGTGATAAGAGCGAACCCTGTCAGTTGTGGGAGCAGAGGGAGGGGGCTTGTGGGCGAAACACTGGTGTTTCTTTCGGCGGGTTTTGTTAAAATGGCGCAGTTGCTACGAGCCGTAGTTAACTGCAGGACCGACGCCTAGGAGTGACCCGGTGGGTGTGCGGGCCCTGCTCAGCGGGCTCTAGAATGGTGAACCCGGACCAGCGCTCCCCCAACGTTCTACTGCAGAACCTGGTCTGTCAGATCCTGGGTAAGAGCGAAGGTAACTAGGCGCGAGAGCGCGCGCGCGCCACAGCGAGCCATGTGGTTTCAATTATCGCGCCCGTGTCTGGGCACGATAATTGAAACCACATGGCGGCCGTGCGGGTAACCGCCACCAATAGGCCATGGGCGGAGCAATGCGCCCACCTTTGGCCAATTGCGTGCTGTCTTTGTTAAAAAGACGCACGCAAAGGCCAATAGCGTAGGACAAAAGAAAAAGCACACGCACGAGCGTGTGCGAGTGTGAGGGCAGATTTCAAAAGCCCCTACATAAAGTCTTCGCCAGAACAGCGCATGCGCTGTTACAGGTTCGACCTAAAAATGGAAGAGAGACCCACACCAATGGTGCCAGGTCTAACACCCAACAACAGGCATATATAGTTTTAATTGAGGGATGCCTGGCTGCGAAGAGGATATCAATCACCTCTGGAGTAAGATCAAACATGTTCAGCTGTCGCCGTTCATTCTCCATGCATGAACATGGATTTTGCGAATGGCTGGGCTGATAACCCAGCCCTGCTACTGCAATAGTAGGTCCTCCCGTGGACGCAGCCTCATCAGAGGACAGATACTCAAACCCAGGAATTCTGAATATCATACCCTCCGTGCCCAATTCGGGTCCTTTTGGATAACTTGGACCCAGTTGGTCCTAATATTCTTGAGAACGTGAGACAGAAGTGGTATCGACAGGAAGGCATACAGGAGTCACACATTCCACTTAAGGCGGAACGCACGTCTGAGTGAGAGATGCCTTGGAAACACCAGTCTGCAGAAGTGCTGATATTGCTCGTTCTTGATGGTGGCAAACAGATCGAGCCAAGGTTCTCCCCATTCAAGGAAGAGAACCTGCCCTGCCTCCAGGTGTAATTGCAGCTCGTGATCCGCTAGGCGCTGACTGCTGAATTAATCCGCCTAGACCTCTGACCTCCTGGTCAGAATACTGATCTTCCCCTCGCGCAGCTCCACCGTAAAGTGCCTGCCCCCAGCGCTGCAAAGTTGGTGTTTGAGGCTTCTGTGCCTCCTCCTGCTCGTCTCCGCTTCTGTGCCTTATTCTTTCCTCCTTATTCTTGCCTTTTTTATTTGTTTTTTTCCTTTCCATTTCCTTGCCTTTTTGTCTTTTCCTGTTCCTTCTTGCCTTTTTTTTCTGTTCCTTACTTTTTCTCGCCTCTTCCCCTTCTTGTTTTCCTGTTTTTCGCCGCTGCGGTCGCGCGCCAAAGGCAAGACCGTCTGCGCCCGTCCGCGTCCCGACCGCGGCCAGCACCAGGGACCCTGGTCCTCCGGCCCGCCAGCGCTACAGCTCCTCGGCCCTCTACGCACTCAATGCCGGCCAGGACAACAACTGCCAGCACCAGGGACCCTGGTCATCCGGCCCGCCAGCGCTACAGCTTCTCGGCCCTCTAAGCACTCAACGCAGGCCAGGACAACAACTGCCAGGGTTTTTCACCTATTGACACCCACGGACCTTTTACCTGCTGCCACTGTCGCCGCGCCTTCGCCAAGACCCAGGACCCACCTCAACCCACCGCCACAATTCCACTGCACCCCAAACCCTGCAATGCATCCTCCTCAATGTCTGCTCCCTCCACAGACACGCCGCGTAAATCTGGGACCTCCTCGACAGCACCTCCCCCGACGTCACCTTCCTCACAGAAACCTGGACGAACGACCCCTCGGGACCTGACGTCGAGATCGCCATCCCCGAAGGCTACAAGATCACCCGGAAGAACCGCCCCGGAGGAGGCATCGCCATCGCTCACAAATCCAACATCCGACGGAGTACCCACACCGACGGGCCCACAGACCTGATGAAACACCTTCACTTCAAGAAACAGACCAACCTGACCACCACCCTCCGAGGCACCCTCGTCTACAGACCCCACGGACCCCGCGCACCTTTCTCCGACTCCATCACCGACATCATCATCCCGCAAGCCGTCACCTCCACGGACTACACCTTGCTGGGAGACCTCCACTTCCACCTCGACAACCTCCAAGACCTCAACTCCTCCTCCCTCCTGGACAACCTCCTCAACATCTGACTCAAATAGATCGTACCAGAACCCAGGCACTCAACAGGACACACCCTCAACCCCATCTTCACAGCAGGAAACTCCATCACCTTCAGCCACACCTCAGCACTCCCATGGACAGACCATCATTGTGTCCACTTCACTTACAAAACCAACATCGCCTGCAAACGTCCACACCAGCTCCAACGCAGGAATTGGAACAAGATCCCCCAACGACGAGCTCACTGCCTCCCTCAGCAGCTCCACTCCCACCAACACGGACGACGACCCAGCCACCGCCGCCCGAACCCTGCACAGTTGGCTCACTGACTGCGCCAACACCATCGCCCCCCTCAAGAAAACTACCAACCCACCCGCCAAGAGAGCCAGCTGGTTCTCCATAGAACTCCAATAATTGAGACGAACCTGCAGACACCTCGAAAAGATATAGAGGAACTCCAAAACCACAGCAGAATTTGACAACTTCAAAGCAGCCACTGCCGCCCACCACAAGCTCATCAGATACACAAGGAAGAAAGCACTCCAGGACAGAATCTCCACCCATGCACACAACAGCAAGGAACTCTTCGGCATCATCAAAGAGTTTGCCCAACCCAACAGTGAGACAACTGACATACCCCACCCCCCCAGGACCTCTGCAACAGACTCAGCGCCTTCTTCCACTACAAAATCAGGACCATCTATGACAACTTAGACCACCTACACACGGAACCTACACCCACCATTCCCTACACAACGCAGCCTTCACTCGACAGATGGACCGCCCTCTCCATCGATGACACCCTGAAGACTATGAAGTCATTCCACTCCGGGGCACCCATGGACCCTTGCCCTCACCACATCTACCACAGAGCTGCCAACATCATCGCCCGAGCTTCGACTAATCATCAACCGCTCCTTCGAGACCGCCTTCTTCCCCGACGACTGGAAACGCGCCAAGATCAACCCTCTCCTGAAAAAACCCTTGGCGGACCCCACCGACCTCAAAAACTTCAGACCGATCTCCTTACTACCGTACCCGGCGAAAGTCATCGAAAAAGCCGCAAACAGCCAGCTCGCCTCCTTCATAGAAGAAAACCGCATCCTCGATTCATCCCAATCCAGTTTCAGGAAAAACCACAGCACTGAAACCGCCCTGCTCTCCATGACAGACGACATCCGCTCCCTCCTCAACAGAGGAGAGACTGTGGCCCTCATCCTCCTGGACCTCTCCGCAGCCTTCGACACAGTATCTCACAGCACCCTAGCCCGCAGACTACACGACACAGGAATTCGGAACAAGGCCCTTGACTGGATCCGCTCATTCCTATCCGGCAGAACGCAGCAGGTCAGACTCCCACCATTCCTCTCGGATCCCACACCGACCACCTGCTGAGTTTCCCAAGGATCCTCCATCAGCCCCACCCTGTTCAACGTCTACATGTCCTGCTTGCACGCATTGTCGGATCCCACGCACTCAACATTGTATCCTACGCAGACGACACCCAACTCATCCTCTCACTATCCAACAAACCCAATATCTCTAAACACAACTTCCAAGAAGGAATGGAAGCTGTCGCCAGGTTGATGAAGAATAGCTGCCTACAACTCAACACGGACAAAACTGAAGTACTCATCATGGGCCGACGCCTGGAACGACACCTGGTGGCCCCCTGCCCTCGGGAACCCTCCCTCCCCCACTGACCACGCACGCAACCTCAGAATCATCCTGTACTCCGAACTCAAAATGAACCGCCAAATCCATGCCGTCTCCTCCTCCTGTTTCCACACCCTCCGTCTCCTACAAAAGACTTTCAACTGGATTCCTCTCTAGCACAGGAAAACCGACACCCATGCCCTCATCAGCAGCAGACAGGACTATGGCAACACACTCTATGCCGGGATCAACAAAAACCTCACCCACAAACTTGAACATCCAGAACGCCTCTGCCAGACTAATCCCCAACCTACCTTGCCACTGCCACATCACCCAACACCTGCGGACACAACATTGGCTCCCCGTTGAGAAGAGAATTGCCTTCAAGCTTCTCACCCACGCCCACAAAGCCCTCCACAACACCAGGCCTACCTACCTGAACCACCGCCTCTCGTTTCACGCACCCCAAAGATCCCGCCGCTCAGCCCAGCTCTCCCTTGCTACAGTGCCGCGCATCAAGAAGACCAGAACGGGAGGCAGTTCCTTCTCCTTCCTCGCGGCCAGGGCATGGAACACCCTCCCTCTCACCTCCGACAGACACCAACACTCTCCAAGTTCATGAAGGACCTCAAGACCTGGCTCTTTGAATCAGAGCGAACATCCAGGAGCTGCCCCCCCAGCGCCTTGAGACCCTTCGGGTGAGTAGTTGCGCTTTACCAGCCCTGTTTGATAGATTGGCCCTCTACTACCGAAGGCTGATTTGGGGCTGGGACTCTGCCATTGGCCACTTATTTCGACCTCTCACAGATGGCCACCCCCAACCCAGAAGCGATGCATTGGTCACTGTCAGCTCTGGGTAGGGAAGAGAAGAAGGCTCTGCCGCTGCCTCAATCGCAGTTCAGTAAGAACCACTGCAGATTTTTTGCAGTCTCTTCCAAAATATGAATTAAGTCTGAGATGTCCCCTTGATGTTGGGCCCACAGAGACTTCTGCTCCCGCTCCAGAGCCCACATTTGCCACTTGACGTGAGGCCATCATTTCCAGCAGCCTTAGAGTTGGCCTCAGTCCAGTACCGAGGTTTTACATTGAAGGATGCTGCATTGAGGTTTAAGCATGTATTTAAGCATGTATGTAAATGTGTACTAAAACATGCGCTGAAACGTCTATTATTTTTACCTTTGGACATCAGGTTTTCCCTCCTCCCGTTAAACATTGAGGGTTCTGCTTTGTGAAGTTTGAGTGTGGCAGGCAGAAGCCACGCTAAGCAGGTGAAGTCTCTTCAAAATTCACATAACCACATTTCTTGCTGATTTGTGTCCACAGTGAGTTTGGCAAATAATTTCGTGTTTTGGTATTTCTCTCCGCATTTCTTTAACATTCGGCAGATTTTCACCTCCTTTGATTTTCCCCCACCCGTTATAAATTAACGGTTGCACCTTTTTTAGAGTTGAGCGTGACGGGCAGAATCCACATGAAACAGATGATGTATCTTCAAAATTCATACAACTTCATTTTTCAACTTTTTACACCAAATTTTCTCTTGCCCATTATACATTAAGAGTTGATGATTTGTCTCTTGCCTGTTTTACATTGTGGTGCTGCTTTGTGTTTCTTAGAGTGTGAGGTCTGAGCGTGGCAGGTAGAGGGCAGCTGTTGGAGTGGCACCGGGGACCATGAGTAATACATCTATAGCCCATTGTACCGAATACTGTCTTTTGCTATCCAACCAGTGCTTGGTGACCTATTTCTATTGCTTGCCTCAAGGCCTAGGTTACTGCTTCATCCACGCCCCCCCCACCCCAAATCGATGACTCCGAATTCCATGTATGCCAAATAATGTCCACTCTTAAATCGCTATCCCAGACATTGTAGGCCTTCTCACCAGTTTTTTTTTCTTTTCTGTATCACATCTGCTTAAGTTTGGTTATTAGTGTTAGGATCCAAGGACGGTTGGGAGAGAGACAGGTGATATTTTATTTTTGTAGGAGCAAAAACAGAATTGTAGATGGAGTATGTTTTAAATGCCAGGTAGCCTGCAGTGAAATAGGTTTCCTAGAAGGGTCTGGTGCTGTTATTGTGTGACTGAATTTTCCCCAGACTGGCGTCCTACCAGGAGACCGAATGATTTCCCTATAGACCAGGGCATCTACTGCTTTGGAAAAAACCCATTTATTTGTTCTTTTTAAGCTGCATAATTATTGCAGACACAGCAATATAATTTCCTGTTAAGCCTGTCATTGACAGGGAAGGACCGAATACAAGATGGCTGCCGCCTTCACACCAGTGAACGAAGCAACTGCATAATGGCTGCTGCAACCTTTGATTTCCCCCCCTTGCGCTGCGTGAGGATAGACCTTGAGACCGAGATTGAGGTGAGAGACTGGGGCACCTGGTTAAGCCTCTGTCGGCTGGCATCTCCGGCACTAAGACTGCTAACCTGCTATGCGGGACCGCGCAAGCCGCTGTTGTGACCCGGGGAGACCGGGTGCCTCATGTTTGACACTTGCAGCAATCTACCTGTGACAGCCTCCCAATGAGGTGTCCTGTGAGTTGTGGGCGCTGGTACCGGCCTTGTGGTGTGATCAAACCCCTTTCATGCCCCTATTGAAGGGAGGCTGTCTGGCAGCCACAGACCTAGCATCCTGCCTCCATTCACCCATCACCAATAGCATTCTCCTTTGGGGATGGTTTTGGTACCCCACCTCCCCCATGACAGCTTCTGGTGGCCTGCACCGCGGGGGTCAGCACTTACAGGGGTGGTCACCGTCTGGACCGGGGCATGCATGAGTGCAGTGCCATCCAGACCAGCCCTAGAACCACACTTCACGGCACCCTCGCCTACAGACCTCCCGGACCCCGCACTTCATTCACCACCACCTTCGCTGACCTCATCGCACCCCATGGCATCGCCTCCACGGACTACATACTCATCGGAGACCTGAACTTCCACCTCGACAAACCCCAGCGACCGCCAACTCCGCCACCCTCCTGGACAACCTCGCCAACATCAGACTGAAACAGCTCGTCACCACCCCTACCTACAAGGCAGGACACACCCTCGATCCCATCTTCGCACGTGGGAACAACATCCGCTTCAGCCACACCACACAACCCCCATGGATGGACCACCACTGCGTACACTTCCTCATCAACAAACCCACGCCGCCCAAACCACCCCGCCCTCCAGGAAGAAACTGGAGCAAGGTCACCGAGGGGCAGCTCAACTGCACCCTCAACCGCAATGCACCCACCACCATGACCAATGCCAACCTTGCAGCAAAAGAACTGCACAGATGGTTCACCAACTGCGCAGACGAGCTCGCACCCCTACATAACCCCGACATACAGCTTCCCAGAAAGGCCACCTGGTTCACCACTGACCAAGAAGCCAGACGCACCTGCAGACGTCTTGAACTGGAGAAACAGTAAATCCGCGGAAGACCGCACCACCTACAAGAACGCCATGACAGAATACCACCAACACATCAAATCCACCAAGAGGACCTTCATCCAGAACAAGATCCTCGCCAACTCCAGCAACACCAAGGAACTCTTCAGCATCATCCAGGAATTCACCAAACCCACCAGCGAAACCACGGACATCACCCCCTCTCACGACCTCTGCAACATGCTCGGCTCCTACTTCCATCTGAAAATCAAGGGCACCTACGATAACTTCAACGACCAGACGCCTGACTCCGAAACCACCCCCTCCTCCAGCAACGCCAGCCAGCCCACCATCTCCTCCTGGACCCCAGTCACCACCGAAGACACCGCAACGACCATGAAAAGCATCCACTCGGGAGATCTAAAAACCCCAGACCCCCGCACATCTTCCACAGAGCCGCCGCCATTGCTCCGGAACTACGACGCACCATCAACGCCACCTTCAAAACCGGCATCTTTCCCGACGACTGGAAACGAGCAGAAGTCAGACCCCTACTAAAGAAACCCTCAGCAGACCCCATGGACCTCAAGAACTATGACCCATCTCCCTCCTCCCCTTCACGGCTAAGGTCACCGAGAAGACCATCAACATCCAACTAACAAAATTCATTGAAGAGAACTCCATCCTCGACCCCTCCCAATCCGGATTCCACAGCACCGAGACCGCTGTACACGCAGCCACAGACGACATCCGCACCCTCCTCGACCAAGGACCCACCACACACTCACCGCCAGACTTCAAGACGCCGGCATACAGGGAACCACCCTCAAGTGGCTCCACTCCTTCCTCACTGGCAGAACCCAAAGAATCAGACTACCACCCTTCCTCTCCTAACCCATGGAAATCAACTGCGGAGTACCCCAAGGATCGTCACTCAGCCCCACGCTCTTCAACATCTACATTGCCCACCTCGCCACCATCGTCGGACAGCACAGACTCAGCATAGTATCCTACTCTGACGACACCCAGCTCATCCTCTTCCTTACCAAGGACCCCATCACCACCAGACTCAACTTCCAGGAAGGAATGAAGGACGTCGCATCCTGGTTGAGCAGCAGCTGCCTGAAGCTCAACTCGGAGAAGACAGAGGTCCTCGTCCTCTGACCCTCCCCCTCTGCATGGGACAACAACTGGTGGCCCACTGCCCTCGACAGCCCCCCAACCCCCACGGACCACGCCCGGAACCTCAGCATCTTACTCGACTCCTCCCTCTCCATGACACAACAGGTCAGCGCCGTCGCCTACACCTGTTTCAACACCCTCCGCATCCTCCGAAAGACCTTCAAATGGACCGCCCCCCGAACCATGGAAGACCGTCACCCACGCACTCATAACCAGCAGACTGGACTACGGAAACACCCTCTATGCCGGTATCAACAAGTCTCTGCTCCGCAAACTCCAGACCATGCAGAACACCACAGCCAGACTCGTCCTCTGCATCCCTCGACACAAACACATCACCCAAACCTGCGTAACCTCCACCGGCTCCCCATTGAGAAGAGAGTAACTTTCAAGATAGTCACCCACGCCTACAAATGCCTCCACAACACCGGACCCCAATATCTCAACAGCAGAATCTCCTTCCACGTACCCAAGAGGAACCTCCGATCGGCCGCCCTCGCCGAACCCCCATGCATCTGCAGAGCAAGAACGGGTGGCAGAACCTTCTCCTACCTCGCGGCTAAGAACTGGAATGAGCACCCGATCGACATCAGACGTGCCCCCACCCTGCACATCTTCAGAAAGACCCTCAAGACCTGGCTCTTCGACTGACCGGAGCTGCTCCCCCCCCCTGTCCACCCCGCGCCTTGAGACCCTCACGTGTGAGTAGCGCGCTTAAAGAATCCCTGATTGATCGCGATATAGTGATATCACCAGGTGTATGCAGCCTCGCAGATGAGCACTAGGAATTGACCCCAGCAGCCTGTTGCACTTTGGCAAGCCTCGCATTGTGGCCCGACTGGTGGATGACCGCTACTGACAGCTAAGCAGTCATGGGCCTAGACCTGGCACGACTTGTGTGGGTGCAGCACTCGGATTCAGCAATTCATGCCTGGTGGGCCCCTGCAGGCCCACTCTATCGGCACACCTTCGCCCATAGACCCAGCACGGACGTGCAGGCAGTTGCTGCCGATTTCATGCTTCACGGAGCGACCTCTGCCTCGGGTCCAGAGAGGCCCTGTAAGACCTGGGACACTTTTCTTGTCAGCTTGCTGGGGCTGTGGTGCGTCCAGCCCTGTTCTTCTCCAGACCTCTTCTCCCCTCTAGGAGTTATTCTGGGCTTTAAGAGCAGGTCCCCGTGCTAGTTCCCTGCTGCCTCTCCTCTCTTGTGCTCCTGCTGCCCCCTGCCGCATAGCCTCATTATGCCTCGCTCTCTCCTCTGCCTGTTTGCTATACTGCTGTTATCTCCCAAGTGTGCTGCATTCTCTCGTGCCTGATTATTAGATCTCCTAGTGTGCCGTGTTCTCCCTACTGACCTGACAGTAATACTGTTGTCGACCCTTTCATTGTGCTGTGGTCGCTCCACTCCTTATTGTTAGACTGTGATTTTTAAAAATCTGGTACATTGTGTTCCCTCATTATTGTGCTTTCTCTTTCTCCCCCCCCCCAAATTGGCCTCAAACAACTTGTCACTAACCCTACCCACAACGCTCGACCCACCCCCCCACCCCACCCCATTTTCACGTCCAGAGACCAGTCAAGTTCAAACCTGGTCTCACAGCTCACCTGAGCCAACCACTACAGCATCCACTTCACCATCTCAAGACTTACCAACACTGGCACCATGCTCCCCAACTCCATGCGCAGAAACTGGAAAAATATATCAGAAGAACAGTGGAACAATAATCTCAACTCTCACCTCCCAGACCCAGAAAAGGCTGTAAAGAATTTCTCCCAGTGGATCATAGAATGAGTCGACATAATTTCCACTACCAAGTCAGCCAGATCCAGACGACTTTCCAGAAGAGCCAGCTGGTTCATCGCTGAGCTGAAATCCACCAAATGCAATTGCCGGCAAGTAGAAAGGAAGTGGCGCACCAGCAAAGAGACAGGCAACCATACCACCTTCAAGACAGCTCTAAACCAGTACCACCCCCTCCTGAAAGAAAAAAGAACCTCTAGCCGACCGCATAGAAGCCAGCACAAACCGCAGCAAGGAGCTCTTCACCATCGTGAAGGAGTTCTCCAACCCCGCAGCCACCAAAAACCACACCACACCACCCCCTACATAGAAATGTGTGACACCCTGACTAACTTCTTCCATGACAAGATCCGTCAACTACGAAAACGTTAAAACCCTAACCCCCTGCCGCCAACAGCATCAGCCTGCTCACATCCACAAACAGACACCCCCAACACCTGCTCACCAATTGGGACCCTCACAGTTTAAGTCACAATCTCCATTATGAACTCTGTGTACTCGGGTTCACCCATAGACCACTGTCCCCACCCCACCTTCAAACTAGGGAGCAAGACTATTGGCGACGAGCTCAAGAAAATCCTGAACTCCTTCATTACCTCCACATCCTTCCCTGAAGACTGGAAACGCTCTGAAGTGCAGCCCTTCCTGAAGAAACCATCTGCTGACCCAGCAGAACTGAAGATCTAACGGCCCATCTCCCTGCTCCCATTCCCAGCAAAGGTTCTCGAAGACATTCAACCAGCAACTCGCCAAACACCTAGAACACAACAGTCTCCTGGACTACTTTGAATCTGGATGCCGAACCAACCACAGCACAGAGATAGCCCTCATCGAAGCCACCAACGACCTCCGGGCCCTCTTGGACTGCTGCAAAAAGGCAGCCCTCATCCTCCTGGACATATCAGCCTTCTTCAACAGTCTCCCATCACATCTTGATCAACAGACTTCACCACATCAGAATCCAGTGAGACGCCCTCAAATTGATCACCTCATACGGAAGAACTCCGAGAATCCTTCTCCCACCATTCACCTCAGAACCTGAGAAGATCATCTGCAGCATCCCACATGGATCGTCCATCAGACCCAACCTCTTCAACATGCATATGACCCCCTGGCCAACACCGTCGGATTGCACAGACTCAACATCATCTCCTATGCCATTGACACCCAGATCATTCTCTCGCTGTCCGAAGACCCCTCCACCATCAGACACAACTTCCACAGATGTATGATAAACGTCGCTGACTTGATGAAGGACAACTGTCCCAAGCTCAGAACGGACAAGACCGAAGTCTTCATCTTTGGGAACAACACCTCATCATGGAACAATGCATGGTGGCCTGCTTAACTTGGCTCATCCCCCGCTCGACAGACCACGCCCGCAACCTCTGTGTTATCTTGAACAGCAAGCTATCTATGAAGAAACAGGTAAATGCAGTCTCATCCGCCTGCTTCCACACCCTACACATGCTCTACAAGGTCTTCAATTGGCTCCCAGTCAACACTGGATGGACTGTCATGCAGGCCCTTGTCACCAGCAGGATGGACGATGGGAACACACTCTACCTAGGAGTCACCGCACATCTCCTGAAGAGACTACAGACAATACAAAATTCAGCGGCAAGACTCTTCCTCGATCTCCCCAGACGGACCCGCATCACAGCCCTCCTCAAGAAGCTACACTGACTCCTGATCCAGAAGAGATTCCAGTTCAAGATGCTGATCTACTCATACAAAGTCCTTGTTGGAAAGTGGATTATTAGTAGGGGCAAATGTATATCTGCCACTGGCAATAAGGCCACTACCACATGATAGGACTCAGCAAAGGTCTTAAAAATTATTCCCATGCTCAACCCTTGGTAGCTTGGCTGCGAGCATGACAGGTATGTAAAGCATTTAACAACACCAATTCAGTAACTAATTAAGACACAATGCACAATAAAAAATCCAACACCAATTTATAAAAATAGGAAGTATTTTTATCTTTAAAATGACACCAAAACGACAAAAATCCAATGTAGGGATCCGGCGATATGAATTTTTAAAGATTTATCACTTTATAGCACTTAGAAACCTATAGCACCATATTGGGATATCTGGACACGATAGACCGGCTCAAAGTCAAAGTTTCAGGCCGACCGCGATGGAGCCCTGAGCGGCTACCCCTCGCGGTAGGTCCTGGTCATAGTTTTTACCTTCAGACTTAGAAACTCTTCTGGAGCTTGTTCTCGTGGGGTCCCTCGATGCTCTTCACCAGGCCGGATTCGGTGAGGGTTCGCCGGCCTTGTATTTCTTCTACTCCCGGTCAAACTCTGGAAGTCGGACCTACGGAGCTTTCAGCGGGATGAACCTGGATGGCTTGGCCGACTCGCGGTTGAAGGCAGGCGGCTTGGCTGACCAGGTTGAGTCGGTCCCCCTATGGAGCTTTTTTCCAAAGTTGTCCAAACTCCTGGAACTTCTTCCTGAAGTTCCCCAAAGGGTCCCAAAGTGTCTCAAACTCACTCCAAGGGTCTGTAAGCTCCGAGATGGTCCTTGAAAGTTGAGGACTTCAGTTCCCACAATTCACTTGGACAAAACCCTTACAAATCCACTGGTAGTTTTCCAGGTTGAGGATTCTGGGTGGTGTTGATCCAGGTGAGCTCTGTTAACCTGTAGCTTGCAGGGAGTCCACTCTTTACTCTTTTTCACAGCAAAGTAGTCCACAGGGCTGTAGTTCTAGATGGTGCAGTCTTCAGAGTACAGGCCTTAGAAATTGCACATCAAACTTCTCAGCATGGCACCACGTCTTGCTTTATTAAGTTTCAAGCAGCAGATCTGAGAGACTCTGCCCCTCTCAGATACTTATTCCAAGTTCTCTGGGTCAAGCAGGAGGTCACTCCTGACCAATGGGGGCAGGGTAACTCCCCAAGGTTATGACCACATCCTGTAGAGTGTGGCATTATTTTGTCCCAGAGTGCACCAAATCCTCCAAATTCATAATGGCTGATTTTCCAGCAGAGAGTTAAGAGCTGACTAAACACACCCCTAGGATGGCTAATTTCCATAGATTCTCCCCCTTGCATCTGCTCATTCCTTCCTTAATCCTAGCTCTGCCTTGGGGTCAAAAGAGTAGAGTGGTAACTGACGCTGAGGCCTTCCCCTTTCCTTTGAAGACCATGGTTTACGACTCCTCCCCCTGCTCTGGCATTCCTGTGTAGCAGCATACTGCCCTCCCAGCAGAGCTGGTTAACCCCAGGGGCTCTTTATCACCTCTTCAAAGCAGCCTGGCTAATCCACTTAACTCTGACCAATCAGGACAGACCACTGGAAGGCTGAATCTGGACCTGCAAACAAGAAAGTCTTATAACTTCTTGTCTGTACATTTTAGGAGAAATTCAACAATATCATATTGTTGGATTTATCACTACCATTCTGGGAAGTCTTTGAATGGAAGTTCTATCATTCCCCTATCAGGAGTTATTAGTTAATAACCTCTTGCCATGTTAACCTATGTTTCATGGGATTTGCAATGGGAATAATGACTTGGGCCATTTTTCCAGCACCAGGCCTTATAAAAACATATTTTACAAGTACTCCGCCTATATCTACAGGATCCCCACCCCATGGACCACTTAGGGGAGATTTTAGGGGTTCTGAATCTGTAGAAATATTGCAGATCCTCCCTCCACAGTGCTCCTAGCCTCAAAGTCGAATTTGGGCAGCACTTTATCACAATGTGGGGAGTGAAATGTGAAATTTCACTTAACCCAGGGCATATAAAACTCATTTTATAAGGGTCCGCCTTATAAATACCTGACCCCCCACCCCTGGGACACCTAGGGGAGACCCTGGGGGTTCCTAATATGCCAAAACATTGTAGGTTATCCATTTTAAGTGCCCCAAACACCAAAGTCGAGTTTGGGCACAATTTACTTTTTAAAAGCAGTCATGGAACCCAGGGCTGCTTTTAAACTGACCTCAGGCTTCAGCAGTGCACACATGCAAGTGCAGAAAAGGCTGCTGGCCTTTAAACTGCCATACCCTACTATATACTAGGGACTGATAGGTAGTTTTAATTCCCCTGCCCTATTATGTACTAGGGTCTTATAGGTTAGGTCATGCCAATCACAGGGGTACCCAAACCCATAGTGTACCCTAGTGTATGTAGGTGTTTTCACTGTATTCTAAGTGTTTTCAGCATAGCACTGGCCCTGGTTAGGCAAAGCCCAGGGTCAGTCAGAGTCAGTTACCACCAGTACCAGTCAGCAAAACGTTGGGGGGTGCCCAGGGCACAGGACGACTTTGCAACAGTCCTGCACAACGAAGGACCAGCATACAGCAACAAAAGCATAACCTTCAACTAACCGACCAGACATCTGAGATCCGCTTCCCTCTTCCTCGCAGACCACCCCTCAGATCCGCTGAGTTAATAGCTGAGGGCGCTCCTCACACCTGGTGGCCAAAGCTTGGAACGACTTTCCCCTGCACCTCCCGGCTGCCCCATCACTCCAGCAATTCAGGAAATGAATCAAGTCCTGGCTGTTCGATTGAACAGATCACCACAAAGCAGTTAAGCAGCTCCAGTGCCTTGAGACCCTCACAGGTGATATGCCGTGCTTTATAAATCCTTGATTGATTAAGAGGTCGTAGACTGCCCCCTCAATTGCTCTTGGGCGCCTGGATAAGTGTGGGGAACTGCCGAAGCCTGAATCCTGCACTGTACCTACTTGGGGCCTTGCACTGCAGCGATGATTCTCTGTGATCCACCTCTTGTCTGCCTTTTCTGGCTGCTCGCGCTGCCCTGTAGCAAGCGGGCCAGTTGGGTTGTGCCTATACCCTCCCATGGCGAATGTGGCTCTGCGGTTGGAGATGGGGCGTGACAAGCCCCCACAGCTGAAGCTGGCCCAAACACAAATGGGCCAGTACATTGAACTTACTGTAGATACCCGGTTGACCGCAGACCACCTCCCCCGTCAATAACAATAAACAGACATGCCCATCATCCTCAAAGCAATTCAAGGCTCCAGGGAACCAGTACAGACAAAAGTGGATACGGTCTGGGGGGATGTCTCCCTTCTGTGCCAAGATACTCACAAAATAGTAGACAGGGTGGCTGAAACCAGGGTCTCCACGGTTGAAGATGAAGTGACAACCCTTAAACCCCAGGTCTCCAAGTTGCTCTCCACAATGGATACACTGGAAGAACGAGCAGAGGGTGCCGAAAACCAATCCCTGAGAAACAACCTGTGCCTCGTTGGGTTCCCAGAGGGGGTTGAGACCTCCGGGACAGAGTGCTTTCTGTAGCAACGGTTCCGTTCTTGTGTCCCCTTGGGTAAGCTGTCTCTTGGTTTCGTGGATGAGAGGGCGCATCGGGTCATGGCTAAGCGGCAGCCCCCAGGGGTTTTCTCGCCCGTGATAGGCCGCATCTTCAACCACCACTATCGGGATGTCATCTTCCAGGAGGCTCAAATCACCAAGATCTGCGGTTCAACACCAAACTCATGGTCTTCCCAGACTACACCCGGGTGGTCCAGCAGTACAGATGCTTGTTTGAGGGTGTTAAACAGAAACTCTGGGCCCTTCAGATCCAATATATGCTCCTATTCTTGGTCTGTCTGAAAGTCATTTTCAACTCGTCCACCTATTTCTTTGACATTCCCCAACAAGCATGGGAGTGGGCGATGGAGCAACGGGTACTCCGGCCCACCAGAGTTGGGGAGGCAGCAAACTCGAGGACAGCTGGGTCCCCCGTGAGCTCTCTCAGGTACCCCGAGGGAAAGAGAACCCACTCAAGGAGGGGCCGAACGAACCAGCACAGGAGACAAGGGTTATTGAGCCCATCTCCTGCTGGGAGTGCACCAGGAGCTCTGGACCCAAAGGTGTCGCTCTCCGGCACCTCCACTATCTTTCAGACTCAAGATGGCGATCATGAGCCACTCGCTTGAACCCTGGCAGGTGGAGAGGTGCAGAATGACCCGGTCATGGATAGCCAACCATTTCTGCAGAAGCTGTGAAGTACTCTATTGCTTTATTGCATATAATCTTTTTGGATGTGGGGTGGAGGGAGTGTTTTCCTGTGTTCTTACGTTCTTTTGTTGTTTTATTGTGATAATCAGAAATTGCTGTCAGCTAGCGTGATCCTTCCATTGGGCAACAGGGAGCCTCGGATGGATCCTGACACCCTACTAGTTTCTTTATGTTTGAATGTTGGGCAACAGATGCTTCATAGTTGGAAGTATGGGGTGAGGGGGGCTGTTGGGTGGGATGGGTTAGTGTTCTTTTTTGCTTTATTGTTGTGACTTTCTTTTGCAGGCACCTACAACAAACTTCATCCACTGCGGGCACTCACATACAACATGCTCTATGGCTCCACTGAGTCTATCCCCCTTTGGACCGGGAGGCTTCTCATGAGGAGAGGGGCCAGTACACCACTTTTCAGTCCTGCCACAAATGGCTATGGTAATTTCCTAGAATGTAAACTATGTTCTCAATCGATAAGAGATTGGCGGTACTTGGCTATATAAAGCGGTTTCGCCAGGATGTGGTCATGTTCCAAGAAACGCATCTTTTAGGCTCCCACTGTCCCTTGCTCATCAGGTTTGGCTGTGACTGAGTTTTTCATGCTGGCTTCTTCAGATGTTCATGAGGGGTCGCGATCCTTCTGCACAGGGCCTTCCCAATGGTGTTGTCCTACTCATACATTGACCTGCAGGGGAGGTATATAGAAATGGAGGGCCCTCTAGAGACTAGACACCAGAACTTCATATCTGCCTACGTTCCCCAACAGATGTTACACTGCTGGCACTCCAGGACCTTGTGGTGCCCCCGCCCCCTGGACTACCTGATTGGGGAGGGTGGTAATTTGTAACGCCATCCCAGACCCCGGTCTGGATATTTCCAAGGCCCTTCGGCCGAGCCGAATTGCGCTCTCATCCCAACTTACATTGTAGGCCTACTCAATTGGCCTATGCGATGCTTGGAGATTATGGAACCCCCTCACAATGGCTGTACACTTACGTGTCAGCAGCACATAAACTGGGTTCCAGACCTCGAGACCCTCACAGGTGAAGCAGCTGTGTTCTACAAATCCTGATTGATTGAATCAGTCAGATTTGGCTCCCAGCCAGTGACTTCCCTTGTATTACAATGCGTACAGATCCTGCCCTGAGGCATCTCGGCTCACACACCCCTCATCTTTGAAATGAAAACCCTTCGGGCACCTTACGACCTATGTGGCGCATCAACGCCTGGCATCTAGTAGACCAAGACTGTATTGACTTTATAGAGGAGGAACTCAAGATCTTATTTAAGCTCAACTGTAAAACTGAGCCCTCTGCTGGAACCACTATGGGCGTCCAGTAAACCCACCCGGAGGGGGTCTGACCAAGGGATATGGAAGGGGTAAGGAGATACGCCAACTGGTACAGGTATTGGATTTAGAAGCCCAGATCCTCTCCGTGGAGTGGTGGACCTGTGGCTGGGCCTCAGCAACATTGAGCGACAGCCCCAAGTCCACCACTCCAGAGAGAGGATCTGGACTGCCCACCCTGAAACAGATCTTCCTAGAGGATGCTAGGCAGTGCGGGAGAGCGTTGACGCAGCTCGTTTTTCGAACATAGAGACAAATCTAGCAAGCTCTTATATTGGCTGGTAGCTTATGCTGCCTCGACTAGAACCATACCGGCCATTCGCGATTCTCATGGAACCCTTCATGAAAGTATGCCCGAGGTTGCTCAGGTCCTCACGGCGTGTCAAGACTTCTATGTGGCAACCCCTGTACCCCCACAGGAGCTTGCATTCCCACTGATAAAGGAGATTTCCCCTGCACTCGATTCCCTGCCTTCTCTGGTCCAAGAACTTGATCAACCGATCACAACTGAGGAGATAAACATGGCCATTTCAGATCTCAATTCGGGCAAGACCCCTGGCACAGACTCGTTCCCCATGGAATTCCTTAAAAGCTACCTGACCCGTTTGCTCCCTCACCTACTGGCCCTCTAAACTGAGGTGGCAGAGCATTGATCATTCACCCCCAGACCTGGGCACTGCCATTATTGTGGTGATTTCCAATGCCAACCAGCCCGCAGAACATTGCACCTCGTACATGCCTATCTCTCTCAAAAACGCCGACATCAAAGTGTTTGCGAAGGTCCTAGTGACTACATTAAGTCAGACACTGAGTTATCTAGTTCGCCCAGACCAAATGTTGGTTCATGCCTGGCAGGAGCACCCGCTGTTGCACACAGAGGGTACAACTCGCCCTGTCCCAGCCTGCCCTTTGAGCGGCTCCGTGGCCTTACTCCTAATTGACTTTGAAAAGGCCTTTGACACTGTCGCGTGGACCTTCTTGGAAGCTGTGCTGAAGCATTCAGGTTTTGGAACTTACTTCCTCAGACTCATCAGCCTCCCATACAATGCTCCTGCATCCCAAGTCCAGGTAAACTGAGTCCTATCCCCGCCCTTCCCAGTAGTCCGAGGCTCCAACCAGGGCTGTCTCCATTATTTGCCCTAGTAATCGAACGCTTGGCACGTCTTATCAGATGCGACGCCCAAATTCGGGGTGGCTTTAAAAGGAGGATCCTGAATAGCGCATAGCTCTGTATGCAGATAACATCTTGTTATTTCTGGATGACCTGCAGTCTTTCGGCCCCAGACGCCTCCACTTATATGGTGAAGCCTCGGGTCTGCAGATAAACATGAACAAGTCGCTGTTGGTACCAGTTGAAGACACAGGAGGACATTCTTGGTACCCTGCGTTCCCGATATGTTGTCTCCTTCAAATATTTAGATATCTAGATATTCTCCACTTCCCAGCCCTGGTCTGTACTCTTAATTTTCAGCCCCTTACGAACACCTTGACTAGGGACCTGTGCAAATGGGGGCCTCCTGCCTCTAAGCGCTATGGGACGGGTAGCCTTATTTAAGATGATATGCCTCCCGCGCTTTTTGTATGTCATTGTGATCTTCCATCACACAATCCTCAGAGGACAGCCCTGTTGTGCCTCTTGGAACAAGTTGGGTGACTGAGACTGGAGAGAACCTTTATCGGCATGGCCACATTGTTGGGCAAACAAGATATCACCCGTAACTGGAAGTCGCCGGAATCACGCCTCATTGGAGGGGTGGAGGGGGGTGGACTGGTGTGCCAGCCATGAGAAGCTGATCTACGAGGCCCAGTTATGCCACCTAAAGTATAAGATGTGGAGCGGGTGGTGGATGCATCATGGGCTCTATGTGTAACGATATTGATGATAATGTATTTACTATGTCTATATCTCTAATGCATTTTTATGTAGTCTTGTAGAATTGTTTGTGGAAAATGCAGAAATCTGAGAACTTGAGTATCAAAAAAAGAATGATGCTTTAAAGTCCCACAGTTTCCTGGATAAGGACAATGTGTCCTAGTGCCCGCAGTGCTAAAGTTAAAGTAGCTCCCACCCATGGGCTGCACCACAGCTTGATCTTACCCGCACCATGGGAGACCTAGCAGCAGCCCCAGAAACATTTGGTAGTCTGGCTTAGAAATCTACAGCGGCTGGTGCTGGCAAAGAATAGCCGCCTATTTGCAACCATCTCAGGACTTGGATCTTCACCCTGCTCTTCAGCATTGAGAGTAAGTTCCTTTGTGTTCTGATGCAGATTTTGGGTGCGTCAGTGCTTACAAAGTTGATTTAGCAGTTGCACTTACTGTGTGAGTCTCGACCCACGCCGGTGTTCAAGGCCTCCTCTTGCAAATCTGAGGTGTCTTTCACACACTCGAGACAACGTCCCAATTCTGGTCACACCACTGCCTAGGGTGACAAACCGGTCTTCTCCAGCAGCAGTGTACCAAAGGCGATGGCCTTTGAATCCCCATGAGCCTTTCCTGGTATACAGAGGTTGTGTTACTCACCTAAGGAGGCAACCCGCTTGGGGTCACAGCTATAGCCCTATTATTTCCACATCATTGCACCAGGGTGCCGTCCTTAAGTTCCTGTTGCTCACTCTTGTGCAGTGGTTGTCTCTCACGTTTAAGGCAGCCCTATAGTCTCTAAAGCATTGTTATAACGCGAAGGCCCTTAAGTTTCAGTCCCCCCTTTTCTAATACAGGGGTTATGTCTCACATGCGGACAGGTAGTCCGATTGGTGCTGTGTTCCGGATGCACCCTAATCTTACACTCTGCCTCTCAGATTCTTGCACCATGACTTCCAGACCTTGCTACCTCCTAGCTGTGTCCTGGACCTCACAGAGTTCACTGGTCTTGGGTTAGGTAGAAGGTTGTGTACCAGGTGAGAATTCTTGAACCTTTTGGGTGATGTTTCCTCAGCAAGCATGGGAGACTGGGCGACCCTCTGGGTCACAATCCTGGCTGCAACAGGCTGAACTCTTGTTGAGTTCTTATATGCTGATGATCAGCTTCATTTGACCAAGTGTTAGTCTCAAGCCTCCTATTTTATAAACATTTTCCATACACTGTTAGATTTTGTGTCTCTGCTTTTGATGTTCGTGTAACGGGGGGCCTACTTGGAAATGCCCACATCTTATAACACTGTAAGTCCTCATCTATCACTGAAGAACAGTCTTCAAATTTGGGAGCCCCTAACACAGGCCACCTTGATGTTCTCATCAGTGATATGTGGTTTAAAACGTTACCCGTGACATTGGTCCCACTCGTTGTGATTCCCTTATCAGTCTTATAGTCTTCGACAGATGTGCACAGGCCTCCTTTGACCAGTGATTCCTTACGAATTAAAGAGCTACCTTTTGAAATGCAGGACAGACCCTTGCTCTCCCTTCACCCAGTGTTTTCCCTTCCAGTTTGAGAAAATGCAATCCACATTTCTATTTTTGAAGATTTGATTGACATCTGAACTTCGTGTTATTTATTGTTGATTATTAATAGACTTTATTGACTACAGTCTGTCACATGACCTCTTCCGAATTCATGGAAGAAGACAGAGTGCAGGAGTTGCTCCGCTTATTGCAAGAAGCAGGGTGCCTTGATTCCCTGTTGGACAGGGGAGCGATCTGTGTCGGTTCGTCTGGCTAGCCGCCGCAGTATTGGTGTGCACCCCAAGGCAGAGCCAGTGGACATTATGAAGCCTAGGTAGTTGGACGGGCCGCTTGTGGGTTCAGGGAGGGCCCCTGAAAGCAGGGAGATGTCAGAGTGGGGTGAGGGTGGCAGGACTGCAGACAAGCGGCATAACTCGATACACGTGCAGTGCAAGACGCTTCCCGCTTGGACTCGTGGCCCGCAGGGGAACAGAGATAGCTAGCATAATGAAAGGGCATGTGGGGGATGGGCAAAAGTAATGGTAAGAAGGCCCGGGCGCCGAGGCGTCTTCCCCAGGGTAGTAAACAAAGACTGAGACAGGCAGTGTGGTGTGGCCACAGAAGAAAGCAGGCTAAAGCGATCCACAGGCAATCTAGCACAAAATAAGGGTACAGTTCCTAATAGGGGGTGAGGGGGTGATAAGTCTGTCAGAAGAAACTGGCTGGTGTACTAGAGGGATCCGGGGGAGGGGTGGGGGGTCCTGAGTGATCAGATCTGAATGCCATCACACACCCAGAAGGGTGTCTTGCTTCACCATTGGGCTGCTCCTCGTTGGGCCGATGCTGCAGTGCCTGTCAGGCCCCTCAGTGGGGCTCTTTAGCTTAGATCTTTTGATCTTGACCGTATTGATGAATTCAAGTGAGGAGGTGTAAGAGTAGGGTGGTGTCTCTGTGATCGAAAATAGCCTAAGGAGTACCGAGGAGACTTTTATTAAAGTGGTCCCCTTGACAAAGTAAAAACAATGGAGCTGTCACGGGTAATGATGTACCAAGAGAGCTTCAAAAAGGATGACGTGGAGTCTGTCTGACGTAGGCCAAGCACACAGTCCACAATACCTAGGTTGGCCTCTTTGAGATGTCTCTCCCAGCCATTGCTAGACACAGTGGTCCCCTCACAGGATTACCAAACAGAAGCTCAAAGGGACTAAATAACACTCCTTTCTGTGGCACTTCTCTGTAGGTAAAAATCAGACATGGCAAAAGGACATCCCATCTCCTGAGTTCTTCAGGGAGTCCAAGGATCATACCTTTCATGGTCTTCTTGAATCGCTCAACTAGACCATTGGTTTGTGGATGACATGGGGTTGTAAACTTGTATGTCAACACACACTCGGCCCACATGGCTTTTAGGTAGCCAGATTAGTTACTACCTCTGTCTGATACCACCTCCTTAGGAAAGCCCACTCTAGAAAAGATACTGATTAGGGACCTGGCACCAGCAGGAGCGGTAACTTCAGGATACCTGATGGTATTATCCACTACCAACAGTATAAATCGGTTTGTTGATGTTTTACATTTTCAAAGGGAACCCCAACCACTGGAAGTGGAATTAAGGGGGGCTTTGGGTGGGTACCTGTTTTGCCACTGGCTTGATGGGTAACACAGGCGTTGCAAAACTCCTTCACTTTCTGGGACATGTTTGGGCAGTAGAATTGGGCAACTTTCCTACTCCCAAGTCTTTGCCTGGCCAAGATGCCCACCTAAGGGGATGTCATGGGCCAATGTGAGTGAGAACTCTGTATTTCTGAGGCGCCACCCCTCCTCCCAATAGTTTTTGTGGGAGCCACTGACATATCCCTTTTCATGTAAGGCAGCTTGCAGTCATAGGTTCTTTGTCTGTGCATAGCTCTTCCCCCCAGAGGAAGGCGTAAGGACACAGGGCTCAGTTCCCTCTAGGGCTGACAGGACTTCTCCCAGAGGAGAGGAGACCTGAACTTGTGGCTGCTCAGAAGTTGGTTTCCCAGCCTTCTTACCTTTTCTCTTGGAGGGTTGGGGCATTATTCCAGGCTCCAGCTCCTCTTTTTTTGCCCTGGGCTTTGCTCTGTGCTCCTTGTTGTTATACACACCCATTCAGGTATTCCCAGCATGGTTGCGTGAAATATTAGCTCTACCTCTGCCCATGCTGAGGGCTCCAGATCATTCCCTAGCAGACACTGTAATGATATGGCAGAGGACCCAACCACCACCTTTTGGCCAGTAACCCCTCCCCACTTTAAGGACATCATAGCCATGAGATGAACTTTAGTATGGTTATCAGCATTGGTGACTGATTAAGTTTGTCCAGCCAAATACTGCTCTGGGGATACCAGTTTATTTAGTCGCCATGGTGACACTTGCACCTATATCCCTCATTGCTTCTACTCTAACACCATTGATATGTGGCTGTTGTCTACATTTCTCCAGGTTACTGGGCCAGACAGCCAGGGCAGTTGCATCAACCCAATCCTCTGAGATTAAGGTAGCTACAGTGTGCTCTCTGACCTGGTCAGTGGACACCATGAATCCCATCTGGAAACTCACCACCTCAGTGGTAACTGGGGGCACTAGTGGACGCCTTTTTGGGACAGGAACAGCCCCAAGTTAGGTGTCCGTTGGCCTTAAAATTGAAACATCAAGCCTTTTTGAAATCCCAGTTCTTACTCTGGTTCCCACCCTTGGATTGTGAAGTGCCTCTGGGCCCACCTTCCTGAACAGGTTTTTGTGAGACTTTAGAAGACTCTTTACCTTTTTTTTTTCTTAGACTGTTCCACATCTTTCCAGTGGAGGGAATAGCAAACCCTTTCTTTTGCTCACCCCCACTGTGAGACTTTTGGGACACCCTAATCTTGATCCAATGGTTAGCCTTCTTCCCCCAACTCCTCAGGAGAGGCTAAACCTAGGTCTACCAATTATTGATGCAATTTTTTAGACTTAGTCACCTACACACCACCCTACACTTAAACCCCCTCACTTGCATTCATCAATATGGCTAAAATCAAAAGATCTAAGCTAAAGAGCTCCCACTGAGGGGCCTGTCGGGCATTGCAGCATCGGCACGACGAGGAGCAGACCAATGATGAAGCACGAGACCCTTCTTGGTGTGTGAGGGTATTCAGATCCGATCACTCGCCCCCCCCACCCCCCCAAGATCTTTCTGGTCTACCAGCCAGTTCCTTCTGACATCCTTATCATCCCTGCCACCCCCATGAGGAACTGCACCATCCTTTTGTGCTAGATTGTCCATTTAGGAGCTCTGCTCCTTGTCCCTATTATATCTGCTCCTTGTCCCTCCTTTGATTTATAGTGATTCAGAAGCAAGCAGGAGGAGTGGAACGGGTGATCCCTGTTTTAGGCACCGGGTGTAGCGATGTCAGATGAGAGCTGTGAGGTATTGGATTGGGATATCCGAAAAGGGAAAGTAGGAGGTAAAGAGCAGTGGTTGGAGGTTACATCTGAGGATGCAAGAATGGCTGGAAAGGGCGCTGCAAGGTCTGCATGTACAATGGCCAGTGGAGGTGACTTTGGGGCGGTTAGACCCGAGGTGGTGTATAATGTGCAATATCTGGTGACAGTACCACCACGCGCTGAGTGGGCAAGGGCAGATGAATTGGTGGGTTGTATGGACTTTGACTATGAGGAGGATAGCCTGGAGGAGGACAAGGTCTTGGGCAGTGATGTGATTGATAAGGCGTAGCAGAGGAGGTGGCTGCAAGGGCAGGAAGGTCCATTGGTGGTGGGGGCTGGGTTTGTTAATCAGTGTCCACCTAGTGTTTTACAGGCTTAAGACACAGTACCGGCCAGATACACTGACACCAGGTTGGCGGGCAGGTGACTTCTACTGGCAAGGCAGCAGAAGCAAGGCAGCAGACTACGGAGCGGGCAGTGACCTTAATGCCAGGTAAGGATGTAAGGGCCACTTTGTCTGCCCCGGTTATGTTGTCAATTGGGGTGGAGGCTGGGAATGGAAAGGAATAAACTACATGTCTACAGATGTACTGGTATGTTAAGGACACTGGGTTAGGCATGGAGGAATGAAGGTTGTATACAAAAGAAGAAGGTACACAAAAGGAGGCTGCACAAAGGGACGGAGGATCTTGTACACGGACAGGTAAGTCAGCAGGAGAACAAGAAGGGGACAAGGCTAAGAACACGGGAACTGACGCTGTGGAACCGATTGTAATGAGGGGTAGAGAGGTACGGTCAAAATAGTGGAGTTCAAATAAAGAAAGGAGTTGAAAAAAGTTGTCATACATGGTGACAAAGCCGCTGGGGGCACACCATCTGTTGTCCACCACAGAAAAGATCTGGCAGGGGTTATGTGTCAGAATGTTTAAACTGTTGCATAGGGAGCTGAAAGCCAAAGAAAGGTCCAAGGAGGAAGAATATGACCTGTCCAAACGACCTAGGGTTCCCATGACAATATGAAACTGAACAGCATTTTTGCTTTTCGCTAGTGTATATTTCGAAAAATGTCCACAGCAGAGTGTGGCCCTGTTTAAATAGTTGGATGTTGTAGGAAGCTGGCTCTGTATATGGTATACCACTTAGGGGTCGATTCCAATCCCGCTCGGAAGGGCTCCGAACGCGAACCGGCCGGAAAAAGTACGAGCCGTACGCGTGTTTCCCGACCGACTCGTACAGCCGTACGAGCGAGCAAGTACGATGCGGAAAACGCGAAATCCCCGACCGACTCGTTTCCGGCTCCGAACCGCTCCGTACGACTCGGCCGTAAGCAATCCGTGCCGTGCAATGGAGGCGATTACCGACCGAGCCAGTACGATGCACGGTTCGGACAGCCGGAACGATTCGGAGCCTCCGACAGGTAAACGCTCCGGGTAGCGGACTTCAGGGGTCCGCGCCGGACCCCCCTACACCCGTAGCCTTACGAGTTGGTCACAGGGGGGGACCCAAGGGTCCCCCCTATACATGCATGCATGCATGTACGTTGCGGGTGGCACAGACGCGTCCCCACTACAGGGGGTGCCCTTGTGCGCAACGTACCTTTATCGTCAATGGGAGCCCATGTACGCGTCGTACTGCAGGCTCCCATTGACTTCAATGGGGCTCCGAGCGACCCGTGTCCATCAGCGCTTGTCCGCATCGTACTCGGGCGCTCGGAGCCCCGGACCACGAGTCGGTCGGAAAGACCTCCGGGTCCGAGTCGGACGGAGCCATCTCCCAGCGAGATCGGAATCGACCCCTTAGTGTTTAAACCGTGCACAGAGTCCAGAGATTCCCCCAGAAGTGTAGAGGGCTCAATGCAAACCCAAAGTGCTCTGTTTGTGGTAGTGTGGGTGAGCAGCCTTAGGCCTAACATAGAGTATAAGATATTTGTTGTGCACACAATGACAAATAAATGACACACGACTCAAAAAGGAGATCCACAACAATTTGATAAAATAAGCTTCTTTCAAGATTTATTTTAAGACAAAGATCTTTGCAAAAAGGTAAGTACGTTTTTAAATAGGAATTATTTTCAGTTTCAAGTGGACACTCCGTGCAATTTTCAGTCTTTGCAATGTTAACCTATGGAAGAAAATAAAAATGGGGTTTCACAGGTAAGTAACCAACTTACAAATCCAGTCTTTGGGTTGCAGGGTGAGCAGAGGGAAAGGTTCATCTAAGGACAAACACTGCACCACCAATGGCACAGGGGCAGCCGGGTGCAGGGGTCAAATTTGAAGATCAGGCCCAATGTTTTACCCAATGGAGACTAGGGGTGTTTGAAGACACACTGCTTGCAGGTAAGTAAAGCAACTGCAGGGCTCAAGATTTGGAGTTTTTAGGCAAGCATGGGGGGCCACAAGGCAGCACCAATATTACACCACCAGCGGCACGGGGGTGGCTGGGTGAAGGGTGCAAACACCTAAGGGCCGATTCCGATCTCGGCCGGTAGTGCTCCGAATCGGATTTGGATTTACCGGATCCGATTCGGAGCCCTGTTTCCCGACCGAATCGTACGCGGGTCCGGCCGAGCGAGTACGATGCAAGCGCCCGCGAAATCGCCGACCGACTCGAACGCGGCTTCAACACGCTCCGACCGACTCGCACGGACACGACTCGCACCGCGCTATGGAGACGTTTCCCGGCCGGGTAAGTACGATGCGCGCCGCAAGCAGTCCGACCGACTCTCGCCGTCCGGCTCGAAAGAGCTGTCAGAGCCGTACTTTGGGGGTCCGCGTCGGACCCCCCTGTACGCGTAGCCGCGCGAGTCGCACACAGGGGGGACCCATGGGTCCCCCCTACCTGTGCATGTACGCCGCGATGCGCATGGACGCGTACCGCTGTAGGGGGCGCCCGGTTCGCCTCACACCCATTGGAGTCAATGGGAGCCCGCGTACGCGTTGTACGACCGGCTCCCATTGACTTCAATGGGAGTCCGACCGAATCGAGTCCGATAGCATGCGAATGCATCGTACTCGTCCGGTCGGACTGCTAGGGTCCGATTCGGTCGGAAATCTCTCCGGGTCCGGCTCGGTCGGAGAGATTTCCGGCCCGAATCGGAATCGGACCCCTAGTCGGGTGCCCAATGCAATTTAATGGATAAACCCGGTTTGGAAAACAGGCTGCAGTTGACGAACTGGAGGCTGCACAAAGAAAACCAGTGACAGGAGAGGTAAGTTGGGATGTTGTAGGTCATAGAGAAACAGTTGGTTGAGCTCCTCAAGGCCAATGGGCTTTAGGTGCAGGTTTTTCCTTTGACGTCGGGTTTCTCTTACCAGAGTTGGTCGCCGTCGAGGGGAGCATTTGGATACACACTGCAGGCCTCGTCGTGGAGTCCAGGAGGGGTCAGTCATCACTGGACTTGAACTCAGGATTGCTGGGGAACCTTTTCTGGATCTGTTGGCCACCTGGACACAGGCCGAAGGCATCAGGTGCTGAGTGGTCAGGGATTGCGGATCGGAGGGCACTAGAGTCCTTTGTGTTGCTTTCTTGTGGACCGAATCGCTGTCCTCTGGAGTTCTGGCTTCCTTCAAAGGCAGGCAGTCTTTCCAGGGCTGGTGGATGTCCCTGACTGCAGGACAGGTGTAGTTTCTTCAAGGGCTGGAGACAGGCCAGTAGTGCTGGAGCCAAGTTGGTGAGCGTTGACAGTCTTCTCTGCACAGCAACTTCTTTGTCCTTCTTCTTCTTAGATTACAGAAACTAGTTTCAGGGTCTGGGGGAGCCACCTAAATACTAGATTTAGGGGCATCTTAAGGGAGTAACAGGTATGGCCAATGGGCACTTTACCTGGATTGTCTATGCCCTCAATTATGCCACCCTCCTGTGGGAGGGGGCATAGTCCTAGCCCTGATTAAAGGAGTCCCGTCCCACCCCCCCACCCCATCTTCCAGATGGCAGAGACTGAAAGATATGCTTCACCTGGCTTCCTTCACCTTAGGGGCGGAGTTGGCAGAGGTGGGCGCACCTATTCTTCCTATTTTGTTCCCGCCGGTTTTCCGGCTCAAAGTGGGGGTGTAAGCAGGGGGCTGCCATCTGCTGCTAGCAGCAGAGGTTAGGGGTTGCATTACAATGGCGGAAGGCCATTGAAGCTTCCCTCTCTAGCACTGTGCCCATCCTGGGGGAGGAGGTGTGACACCTCTGCCCAGGACGTGCTTTGTTTTGGGTCACAGAGAGAGGGGGCTCTCGACCCAGGGGTCCAGAAGCATTTCTGGTGGTGTCAGGCTGCCTAAAGCCAGTCTGTGACCACACCAGCATTGGTAGGTTTTCAGTGGGCACCTCTGAGGTGCCCTCTGAGTAGATGTTTTAATAAATCCCACATTGGCCTCAGTGTGTATTTATTAAGAGGAGTAGTTTGGTACCAAACACTGCTAGGTTCAGAGAAGCCATAATCGTGCTGGGGAACTTGAGTTGTCGAGTTTCCAGCCCATGTACTCTCTTTGGCTTCCCTTGCACTTACAGTATCTAAGAATAGAGTTAAATATTATAGGTGATTATCTGCTCATGCAGATATGTCCACACCTATGAAATAATGCACCCTGCTTTAGGGCTTTATGGCTTGCGAGAGAGGTGACTTAACTGTACCTTAGGCAGTGCTGTTGTATTCCTCTTAGGGTGTCCATAAACGGGCTTTCCAGTATCATGTCCTTATATAGGCACAATTCGCCCTGCCCTTATATAGGCATAAAATCCCAGCCCTTATTTAGGCATTAAACCGTGCACTCCAAATACAGGCATGGTCTCTGACATCCGTCCACCCTAACATCACAACGAGTTCATGAAGAACAGACCCTTAGGCTGCGGGAGTTTCCCTAGCCCAGGACTATTGATTTCTTCAAGGACTCATATATTATGCATGAACCATTATTCCTTAGGGGTTCATTCATGACGTCTTCCGCTGTCCGACTCACGTCAATACTAACATTCTTAGGTACTTCTCAGGTATAAATATACCTTCCCTAGCCCCTGTAAATCAGAGGAGACCTCGACTTCAGAGGAGCCCATTTCCCGGCCTGACGCACTGAGAAGACGCTGTCATCCCTGCACACAGAGATTCCAGCTTCCAGTGATCTGACTTCCCTTGCGGGTTGTTGGAGTTCGAGTCTGGCAAAGAGATTCCTACCTCTCTCCTTCTTCAGGTATGGAGCTGATAAGAACCTAGAGGGACTCTTGGCATACTAGGCATACTAGGCTTAACATACTCTTAGTATACCATAGTAAGGAATACTTCACCTACTTCATACCTCTCCCTACACCTAGGTTAGGTTAGGTACATTGGGGTAGAACTAGATTAGAAACGCATCGTATGAGTACTCGCATTTTTAGTCTGTGTTATTTATGTAAAGGCATATATACTAAAAGATAATGCTATCGCAGTATTATTTATTTCTACTGCTCACACTGTACATTATTTATCTCGCATACTGTCTTGTGATCGTAACAGCACATTTTACTTACACCAGAAACAAGACTGTTCAATAAATCTTTTATTGAAACGCCCGTCTGTTCTTTCTGTGTAACTTGGAGAAAACTAAGCATGCACGATTGAGCTGAGTGAAATAGTTATCTATTGTTTCCACGACTCTGGGACACGTTCTGATTCTAAAGGGAAACAAAGTGGTCATGTTTTGCGGCTTTTAGACACAAATGGGGCTGTCCCTAGTTGGAATTCCTACAGGTTCCTACAGAATCTCTAGAGATGCAAGTCCAATGGGGGCATCTCACAAAAAGTGAAGGACTGGCCTCACACACCACCTGGTGTCATGCTTCATCATAGGCCGTCCTCGCCCTCTAAACACTTCGTTTGATAGAGGGCGGGCATACACCTGAAGACAGGGATGCACTTCTAAAACTAAGTGGTGGCCCGTGAATAAGTGAAAGTGTAATTTAAAAACCATTAAACTTGTCCCCAAGTAGTTTAATTAAGGGGCAAATCTATGGTATTAAAAGAAGTGAACGGTAATATGGGAATTCATTATCCCTTTACCGTAAAAAGTGGTCAGCATGTTTCTGCTCTGCGTCCCAGATGGGTACATAGCATTCGTCAGGACCAGGATGAGTAATGGGCTCCACCTTTCTACACAATGTGTATGAAAGAGTTACCACTCTAAAAACCGGGGGTGAAGATAACTACTCCCCATGTAGTGCAATATTAAAAAGTGAGAGTATCGGCGGGGAGGCGAAGCGGACGATCGTAGATGAGACTGCTGGAAGCGCTGAAAATGACAAAAAAGCCACAGTAGGCCCTTCCACCCTCGACCTCCCATGGATTAAGTAGGATAGTGTCCTTGGATACTCTCACTTTTTAATATTGCACTACAAGTTTAATGGTTTTTAAATTACACTTTCACTTATTCACGGGCCACCACTTAGTTTTAGAAGTGCATCCCTGTCTTCAGGTGTATGCCCGCCCTCTATCAAACGAAGTTTTTAGAGGGCGAGGACGGCCTATGATGAAGCATGACACCAGGTGGTGTGTGAGGCCAGTCCTTCACTTTTTGTGAGATGCCCCCATTGGACTTGCATCTCTAGAGATTCTGTAGGAACCTGTAGGAATTCCAACTAGGGACAGCCCCATTTGTGTCTAAATGCTATATAGGAGGCTGGCTCGTCCCTAGGCCCTGTGCCTCTAGTTCCCTACCCTAGTTTAACACTAGGGCTAGTGTGTGTGACATGTTTTGCGGCTGCCAGAAACTACTCCCTTCTTGTTTGTCAAGGAGTTTCTAGTGGCCTCTGAGCTAGCTGGCACAAGTAATTAAGTTTAATATACTCGATAGGGACATATTGACCTTAGTCCTATGTCAAACCTATAGGATATATTATTCCAATGCGCAGAGCCTATTAGGGAAATAGGAGCTACACTACATGGCGCCCAACGGTTTGGTAAGGCGGTAATTCAACGTTAGATACTGAGTAACTCAGCCGTGCTTTTCTCTCAGAGACCCCTACCCATATACTCCAAAAGACATCTGGAGTGGGCAGGGTTAAGTATCCACCAAGGCTACATAGGGAAGCACCCTATATATTAGCTGTTTGGTTTGCTCAACGTTGAAGGATACAGTGTTCCAAAATATTGTGCACCTTATCTTTGTTTCCTTGAAACTTGTTCTACATTTTTCAAACAACAAAATGCCTGGCTCCGACACTGAGACCGGAAACGGTGGAGCTGCGGCTGATCCAGCCCAAGCAGCAGCTTTTAACATTACAGGTTTAAATGAAACCGAGGAGGGTGTTATAGACATCCATCCAAACTTAAGAAGAGCCATCACTCTAAAACTCATAAAACATGGCCTACCACCAAGAGGAGGTAGAGCAGTTTTCGTGATAGAGGCACATGAATCCTTTCAGACAGAGGTATTCTATTCATGGGTAATATTTCCTGAATCAAATTCAGTAACACACATGTTTCACTTCTACAAAGAAGATGATCCACCAGAGGAATACATTCCTTTCGAGGATATTGAAATTCCATTAACATACCAGGAGCATCAGCTCTGGTTTAAAGGCGCCCTAAAACATCACAAAAACATTACCAGGCTCGGTCCACTAGGTAGACCAGGAGCAACATGGCCGATTCTAGCCGGCTACACACTTCATCCTGACATTGAAGAGATGTCAGACGAGGAATTACTTACTCAACTCACAGAGTTAATAAAAATCTACAGACAATTGGTCCAATATGTCATGCGGACTTTCACAGTCCAGCAACCATTAACAATTCCAAATCAAACTCCTCACCAGGGGAATACACTAAAAATTACACCACAGACTCTATACGCAGTCATGGGTAAAATGCCCACAAAACGTGAGCAAATTCCATTCTGGATAACTCAAAAAATTACTCAAATCGAAGCAGTATTTCCAAATACTAGCCCGTATGAGAAACACAGAATACTGACAATCAGTTTACCAATGGGGATCACACCACAACTGGAAGACTGCACCACTTGGGGCTCAGTCTTTGCTGCCATCTATTCTAAAACACATGGCATTCCGTCAATTGCGGTAATACCTGATGTCCTGAAACAAATTCAAAACGAATACGGGGCAGAGCCTGCTCTAAATTTAGGTATGAAATTACTGAAAAATTTCGACCAGGTCTCAACAATAATATTATCTAATATTAAAGGGGAGGCAGCAGCAGTGGCGATCTGCCAAAAATTAAGGGAATTTGATGTTACAGAACATCAAACTGAGCTACCCAGAATAATTGAACAATCTTATGCAGAATTAGGCAGAGATAGTTTGGGTGGAAGACCAGTGAAGCCGAAGCTATCTGAAAGTCCTGAGAAGGACTCAATTAAACAAACTCCTACATCTTCTAAAAAGAAGTGGGAGACTAATAAACAAAATTCAAATGAGAAACGTTCTCAATCCCGAGGTAGGTCTCCTCAAAAGCAGCCCTCTGAAAGGAGGTATAACCTCAGGAATAGGGATAATTTGAGAAAGCCTGACAGGTATCAAGATACTGATACACATTCCTCTCGTCCCTTTCAGATCTCATCACAGACTTCGGAAAGAAGAGGACGATCGGAACATAGAGAAGAACGCGTGAAATCGAAAGACGACAAACACGCTCCAAAAACTAAAGCAAAACCTCAATTCTCCAAAAAGAAAGTAGCAGGTCTAAAGATCAGACATGCCGAGAATACTGAGAACACAACTCAAGAACGGAGAATGGGCTCATACAATGCTGGACAGTGCAGCAGAAGTCACAATAGCTCGCCAGAACCTGAAGGAACTTCTGGAGATAGTAGACTTGAATGAGTATATCACAGTAGAGACTGTAGACACCAGGGTTAGTACTCCACAAAAGTTATATGAAATAACACTCCGGATGGAGGGAGACAAACCTAGACAGGTGAAAGCACTTTTTGGGAAAGACTATCAAAGGGCTATGACATACTTCTAGCAGAAAAGGACTGGCCACCACAATTTGTCAGGGAGTGCCCACATGGCAAGGACATTATTATGCCTGCCTTCTCCAACCATATTCCAATTCACCTAAGATATACATATGCCAGGAAATGGGCAGTGGCCCAGGCCCCAGCATTATATAAAAATCATGTAGGATGGGATGAGGACTCACCTCACCATAAAATACATCTGAAACATGAACCAACTGCACAACGGCAGTACCCAATAAAGCAAGAAGCTAAAAAACAGGTCAGGGAGATCTTAGATCAACTTGAATATCAAGGGGTGATTGAAACATGCACCTCCTCAATGAACAATCCTTTGTTTCCTGTCTCCAAACCAGATAATACATATCGTCTAGTTTTGGATTACAGACACCTAAACACTTGTTCTAAAAAAATTTGCAGTGCAAAATGCACATAGCACAGCATTAATGAATAACATTGTGCGTAAAAAATATAAAACAACATTAGACATCTCAAGTGGTTTCTTTTGTCAAAACATAGCACCTGAAAGCAGGTACTTAACAGCATTCTCCATAATGGGGACCCAGCGTCACTTTTGTCGACTCCCACAAGGGTTCAAGAACAGCCCAGGTTTATTCTCAGCGAGGGTAACGGAGTTACTACAAATTTATGACAATGAGGCATTGTCCTATGTCGATGACATCTATCTGACAGACGATGACCTGGAAAAACACTTGAACAGGGTGAGCACCATTATACTGGGTTTCGCCTCTGAGGGCTACAAGTTCAACTTTAAAAAGTCCAGAATTGCCCATCTCAATGTCCTATTTCTAGGATATGAGCTTTCAAGTGAAGGCAAGAGCTTGGCAGCTAACTTTCTAGAGAAATGTGCGCTGCTCCAACCTCCAAAAACGCTAAAAAACTTACAATTCATCCTGGGTTTCCTAAATTTTGGAAGAACATACATTCTAAATTATGCAGGAAGGATTAAACCTCTCTACGCATTAATCAAACCTGATTTTTCGATCAGAAACTGGACACAGGAACACACAGAAATCTTGCGTTCACTCCAGGCTAACATGTTAGCAACAAATCACTTACAAACACGCGTAAGTCAACACAATTTGGTGATCCGAATAATTTCGGGTCAATGCGGATTCACCTACTTAACCTTCAATGAGGGTGAGAAAATACCAATCGCATACAAATCTCATTTGTACACACAAGCGGAAATGCGCTTCAGTTCAACTGAAAAAATTCTGACAGCAGTTCAAACCGCTGTAGCAAAAGAAAGAGCCTTAGCCCAAGGGAAACGCATTATTGTCGTAACCCCGGTACCAGCTTTAGAAGTGGTCACAAAAGCAAGCATTCCAAATGCTAAAGCATTACATCCAAGATGGATACAGTGGGTTAATTCTCTTGCTGCAACAGATGTTGAATATGTTTTTGATCCAGATTTAAAAACACAAGCATTCCTGCAATATGAACAAGAATGTACTCTGCCTACTCAAATTCTGCCTCTCGATCAGTACGAATTCATAATTTACACTGACGGATCAGCACAACCCGCAACAGGGAGTAAGCAAGCTTATAGTGCAGCGTATGCAATCGTTAAAGGTCGCATGCGAAATGGCATCTTCAGACCTATGGTCACAAAAACTCAGTCTCTAGGAGATTGTACAGCTCAGCGAGCTGAACTACAAGCATTCAAACTGGCACTTGAAAGTACAGATCAAGAATTCCCCACACTAATAGTGTGCGATTCCTTTTACTGTGTTCAGTCGTATAATGAATATATACAAAACTGGCTTGAAAATGGTTTCAAAGATGCGAAAGGTGGCACAATAAAGCACAAAACGCTTTGGGAACAAGTAGTTCAGTTGAAAAATGAACTACCAAAGGCTCACGTGATCCACACACTGAGTCATCAACGTGATGGCGTTCACGTTGCACGGAATTCATTGGCTGATGAAGCCGCAAAGGGGGCTGTGCAGACGGCTTCCGTAGCTGTGATCACTCGTTCAAAAACAAAAATAGACGGTGAGATAATGTTGGCTGTCAATGCTTCAAGCAAAAGCAGCAGTGCAGCGTTACCAAAAAAGTTTCCACTCAAGTACTCTTATGTAATTGATGCGAACAACGTTCCTTTTGCTCGAATCCCTGGAGTGGGGGATAGGGTAATTCCAAACAAGGAACGCAGATTAGGACTAATCCTAGCAGCACACGAAGGGATAGCTTCTGCCCATGCAGGTGTTTCAGCGACAGTATCTTTACTCAAGCAAAGATATTGGTGGCCTGGCATTCGGAAACAAACTAAAAACTATGTTTTAGAATGTGATATTTGCCAACAGATGAAAGTCTCAACAGTGAAACGTCCTGCGCAGACACCCCTGTTAATTTCAGACAAACCATTAGCTTGTGTTTACCTGGACCACTGCGGTCCCTTGCAAAGGGACGGTAACTATAAATATATCATGGTTACAGTGGATTCATGCTCTAGGTTCCTATGGATATGGCCTCAGCGCACGGCTGACGCTCGAACTGTTATAAAAGATTTGCGCGTCTTTATCGGCACATACGCAATAGGCACGCTACATTCTGACCAGGGTCCTGCGTTTAGCTCTCGGGCTTACAAAGAAGCCATGGCGAGTCTGGGCGTTGCATTACGGTACTCCTCTCCATTCCATCCTGAGGGAAATTCGGTTGTGGAAAGGAAAAACCGGGACATAAAGCAGTCTATAACAGCTAGGGTATTAGGTTCGGGTGATGGGTGGGTCAAACACCTTAATGGGGTCCAACGCTCATTGAACAATCTGCCAAGAAGTTCTCTAGGGGGGGTCACTCCATATGAGGTCCTATTTGGGACAAGAATGTTTGGTACCAGACCTTGAACACGTAGGCACAGTGGTGGAAAATAAACCGTTTGATGTCAAAGATCGTTTGGCTGTTTTACAGGAACTGAATGAGTTAAGAACGAAACAAAGCAACGTATTCCTACAGCCAACCACCACTGGGGAAAAATCGGTGGTCCCAGCAAGGCCTGTCTGGATTCCAAAAGTTGGGGATCTAGTCAGAGAAAAGATTGTGGACAAGAAGGAATTTGGACCTTCTTACAGACAACCAGTACCTGTCCTAGCAGTTCAAGGAACAAGAACAGTACTTCTGCCGCCCCTTGCTGGAAGAAAGGAGAAAAGATTTGTGTCCATCGACCTGATCAAACCACAGTATGTGGCCAATACTAAATAGTAGGCCTCGTGGACTTCGACCTAGTAGCAGACGCACTCCTCTCGCTACTATCCAAGAGGTTCAGACTGAAAGACTGATAAGAATCGAGAATTCAGCTGTAACAGATGGAGGACTAAGCAATAACGCTATGGAACTCACCCCTCTTGAACACCAAGTAACAGTTCGTCCAAATACACCTGTCTACACCAATGAGGCAAGTGATGAACTGGTTCCAGTGATTTCTACAAATCCTGATGCAATTCCAACAATTGATAGAACTGCTTCTGGCTATTTCATTAACTTTGATATGTTCTCAGAAGATCCGAGTGAACCTGAAACGACGCCAGCATCATTCAAATTCAAGCAGCAAGTACAAGACTTTCTTCACTTTCTGAAAAAGACTTATTTGGTTTCTCCATGGATTGAACTCTGGATTATATCTGGGCTTTTTGTTTTCCTGCTCTGGCTAGCTTTGGTTACAACTGTGAGCGTGCTTATAAGTGGCAGATACATCCATGTGAATACTGAAAGAAAAGGCGTGAATGTACTTTTGAAACCTCATAAATCTTCCCATCGTGAAGCAAGAGACTTGTCATCAGTGAACATCACAGCTGTTCCTATACAGGATGGTATAGTGTGGGACAAAACAGATTTTGACATCTTCGGCGCGACGGAACAATTGAACATTCCACATTTGTTTAAAATTTCACTAAGTGATCTAATTTCGTCCAGTACCTATTCTGATGATTGGGACTTTGAGACTGTTAACGACATAATGTATGACCTAGAAAAATCTGCTGCATTTTCTAAAAATGAATATTTAGAGGGTTCATCAGACTATGAACAACTGTATTGTTATAACCACTATGGTCATCATTATTTGCATAAATCTGCATATCCAAGAAATGTGTTTATGTTTAACCAATGGGAACATTGTCCTACACCACCTAAAGGTAGTTCAAAAACATTTGCTAGTAAATTTCCATATTTTTCAGGTTACAATACATCTGACCCAGAAACATTTTACTTTAGAAATGTAAACAATACAGGACTGAAAATTATGTTAACTAATACAAAACAGATTTACTCTGCAGCATTTATTGCCCAACTGTCTAGACAGGGTTTCGACTTATGGAAAGATACAATAGACACAAAAACTGTCTGGGGTACTAAAGATTGGCAAGTGCAGGGGATAGAAGCTTTATTTAGAGCCTGTATCATCCCTGAACAAATAATGTTCTTGAATGAAACCATCCAACAAACATCTTGTCTTGGATTAGCCAAGATCAAGGAGATGAACACACCTTCTGTACCAACACCTGCAAGTGATAACGATACACAGGCAGTGGTGACAGTTGACAATATACTACAACTCAACAGATCTAATCCTGATTGGAAAAAATGGTTGATCTGGCCCACAGACACGAATAACTGTCAGGAAAGATTCCTGAATAAAACTCAGGGCTTTACTATTAATAGGCCAGACCCAAGATACGTCCAAAGACAACATCCTGGGGTAGTAACAACATACAGTGTAGGAAAATTATGCCTCGATTGGCTGCATAAGTCTACACTACAGGATGTGAAACAACACTTATCCTTACTTAAAAAGGACGCAGACCTTAGGGAATTCTTGCTTGGACCAAGAAAACCGCGTCAAAAACGTTTCATATATGCCGGCATTTATGCTGCCTATAATGAAGCATGGAAAGTATCACAGATGGAGGCCGCAGAACGAATACGTGAACTTGATCGTATTAATTTAGAGAAAACACTCTCTGTGGTCGACAATGGGTTAACAACTTTGTCCTCCAGAATATATTCATTGGATGGCATTGTATCCTCTGCTATCGACATACTAGAACAAGATTTGGTGATGTTACAACACGGTCAGTCTCAATTACGTTCTATTGTGTTATTAAGCTGGACGCTGCAATCTTTGCGAGCGGGCTATGTGCCTTGGCGTTTTATCAACACGTCAGCTCTGTTTGCAGAATACAATCTGACTGATAAACAGATCGAATTGGCACAAAGAGGAGCAAGGTATACAGTGCTGAACATTGAAAAACTGGAAAAATTACCATTCACAGTGGCAGAAAAACCAGCTACAGAATGGCTTATTCATGGCAAAATAACATTACCTGTGACTACTTTTCAGTTTCAGTATTGCCTCAGACAAATGCAAGCAGGCAAATATGAAAGGTTGGGTAAGGAATACATTAAGACATCTTGGGATTTACCGTATACATATAGATGTTGGAGTGGGGATCGTGAAGTGTTTTTGAGCGGTACACACTGTAAACGTGCACTGAGCGGTTCACTTATTATATGTCAGGACATTTCTTTACACGGGGCTTGTAATGGTTCTGTGGCAAATTTGTCTTGCCATCAGCAGGGTACACCAGCTGCTGTGATTAATCCAACGTTTGGACAACTTTCTAATGGGAGTTACCTCATGTTGAATGATCAGAGTTGCTGCGGCATGCTGCCAGGCATCCCATATCTAGTAACGGTCAACTCCAGGGTCACTTGCTGTATGCAAGTATTGTTTGCCCCAATAGACACAGTCAGGGAGTCGCCTCTATGGCCTTCGCTGAACGTCTCTTTTATAAGATTTGATACTTTGAGCAGAATGAAAGCCATGCTTTTACAGCAAACAGTGCCTTTGACCTCGGCCAAAGAAACCTATGATCTACAAGTAGCAAGGACTTCGGCTGAGATACAGACTTTAATACGTACAAACTGCCCTATACATTTCGTAGAAATGATAGGACGTATCTTCAATATGTCTGATACAACCGGAATTGTACATGTATTTAAGAGCATCTGCTCCAGTCTGTTAGCACCTTTCCAGGCAATACTCGGAATCATCCCGAACTTTGCACATTCGGTGTTTGGTGGCATACCATTAATTCTAGCACTTGTTGCCGGAATTCTATTTCTCTTCCTGCTATTGCGCTATGGCCAGCCTATTCGCAGACATCACTCTGAGCGAAATGGAGAAAGCTCTCCTTGAACGAAAGTGTCGTGAGCGAATAGTACAGCTATTGGGCATGACTCGTCTACAGGACTTGAATACCACGTGGTTCCTGTCATTCAGACCAAACTGGCAAGATTGCATCTTACCTGTTCTACGATGCCTGCTATGCGGTGAAGAATGCGTGTTAGACACTTGTCTCACATTTCCATCAGCAACGCCAATGGATGTCGATACTCTGCTGGTCCCGATAACGGCCCATGCTCTGTGTTGTCCCCAGAGGCTACCAATCCTGATGTCAGCATTCATTGAGATCTCACAGACGCTTCCGGCTCCTGCTGAGGTACGAGAAAGATCTACAGGCACACAGGTAACAACGGACGCGAACATTGCTGCGGCAACCTATGCTGGAAGCGATGCATCTCTGTGCAATTAATCTACTACACGAGGTGTTCCAACTGACACCAACTTCAGTGGATGATGTTTTGTCTATAGAAATAGATGATCTCATGTTTACACCAGACCCGTAAACTGACTCTGATTCAGCATACAGTGTTCCAGAGATGCAGTAACAATTTGGCCTTCATTTTCAAAAAAACTTGGAACTCTACCAAAACTGAACTTTTTTCCCATTTTTCGAACGAAAATGGCACTTCAATCTGCTTAAAGTAGAACTAGCCTTATAGTACAGACTTCACGGTACTTCCACGGACACTTAGTCATCTTGTGTGTCTAAAACAGTTAATTAATTTTCATGACATGAAATTACTTTGACTTTTGAACAACTTATCGATCATTTTCTGTCACATGTAAATATTACTGCTTATTTCATTCCAATTGCATTTATTTTCGAACTTTATGCCTGAAATGAAAAGCATTTGCTTCAGATGTACAGTACCTTTTGCATTTTTTACTATGTTTTTTAATGCTTTTAAGAAATATTTTTTAAATATGCGGTACTCCATTTAATGTTTAGCATTTTAAATGTTTAGCATTTTAGTATTATCGTACACACGAAAGTGGAGTGGGTGTTGTATTCCTCTTAGGGTGTCCATAAACGGGCTTTGCAGTATCATGTCCTTATATAGGCACAATTCGCCCTGCCCTTATATAGGCATAAAATCCCAGCCCTTATTTAGGCATTAAACCTGTGCACTCCAAATACAGGCATGGTCTCTGACATCCGTCCACCCTAACGTCACAACGAGTTCATGAAGAACAGACCCTAGGCTGCGGAGTTTCCCTAGCCCAGGACTATTGATTTCTTCAAGGACTCATATATTATGCATGAACCATTATTCCTTAGGGGTTCATTCATGACGTCTTCCGCTGTCCGACTCACGTCAATACTAACATACTTAGGTACTTCTCAGGTATAAATATACCTTCCCTAGCCCCTGTAAATCAGAGGAGACCTCGACTTCAGAGGAGCCCGTTTCCCGGCCTGACGCACTGAGAAGACGCTGTCATCCCTGCACGCAGAGAGTCCAGCTTCCAGTGATCTGACTTCCCTTGCGGGGTGTTGGAGTTCGAGTCTGGCAAAGAGATTCCTACCTCTCTCATTCTTCAGGTATGGAGCTGATAAGAACCTAGAGGGACTCTTGGCATACTAGGCATACTAGGCTTAACATACTCTTAGTATACCATAGTAAGGAATACTTCACCTACTTCATACCTCTCCCTACACCTAGGTTAGGTTAGGTACATTGGGGTAGAACTAGATTAGAAACGCATCGTATGAGTACTCGCATTTTTAGTCTGTGTTATTTATGTAAAGGCATATATACTAAAAGATTATGCTATCGCAGTATTATTTATTTCTACTGCTCACACTGTACATTATTTATCTCGCATACTGTCTTGTGATCGTAACAGCACATTTTACTTACACCTGAAACAAGACTGTTCAATGAATCTTTTATTGAAACGCCCGTCTGTTCTTTCTGTGTAACTTGGAGAAAACTAAGCATGCACGATTGAGCTGAGTGAAATAGTTATCTATTGTTTCCACGACTCTGGGACACGTTCTGATTCTAAAGGGAAACAAAGTGGTCATGTTTTGCGGCTGCCAGAAACTACTCCCTTCTTGTTTGTCAAGGAGTTTCTAGTGGCCTCTGAGCTAGCTGGCACAAGTAATTAAGTTTAATATACTCGATAGGGACATACTGACCTTAGTCCTATGTCAAACCTATAGGATATATTATTCCAATGCGCAGAGCCTATTAGGGAAATAGGAGCTACACTACAGTGCTAGTTGGCATGGCACACAGGCAGTGTGCCATGTCGACTTTGTCATTTTTGTCTGCACCAGGCCATGAATGCTACAGTGGCAGTCTGCGTGGCCTAGGTGAGGGGTCCCTAGGGGACCCTCTTCAGTCCCAATGCCCTTGGTCCCCTGGTGCCAGTTACTAGGGACTTACAGGGGGCCTGAAGGGCCAATTGTGGAAATGTTTTAGGGAAGAAGCACTGGCACAGGGGACCTGGTAGGCAGGGACCCTGCGTATTATAATTGAAACCACATAATTTTCCTGGCAAAAAGTGGGAGGCTAATCATGTCAAAAGAGGCACTTTCTCACAGATGTCTTACGCAAGCACAGCTCATATATGGGGGATATGCCTGGACACAGTATGACGAAGAATTCAGGGTGCGTATGGTCTTGGACTCGGAGCCCAAAATGGGGGGAGATCCACTCCGATCTCTGGCAACACACGATGGATCCGGCAAAATCTGTGAAAAGAATTTTCACAGCAAGGGGTTTGCCCATAGTCCTTTGTCCCGGATCTATCATTACACACACAATGAACCAGCGGATGGCCTACATAGCTCTGCAGGCCTGAAAGCAATATCCTGAAGGAATCCAAGCACAACTTTACACAAAAAAGTGTGCATATTTTTAATCAGAGAACAAAGGCACTTATAGAAGTTTCCATAGTTGAAGAAATCACGGTCGGATGTGCAAATGTATGGGGATCTTCCTAAACCAGCACAAAAGGCAGAGGGATAACACCATTATGCTCTTGCTATAGTGAATATTGTAATGATAGATAGGAGCTATTATCATAATGATAAAAATATGTGATGTTCACAGTTCTGGTTTCATTAGTAACAGTTTTATTTCATATTTGAGTAACAATTGCGTCACACTTAGGGCCTTATTACGATGAGGCCTGGAAAGCCTCCGACTGCAGGAAACTCATAACATGCTTGGCCGGACTGCGGCGGTCCCGCCAAGCATATTGCGGCCTCAGGAACACAGCGCAGCCGCCAGGGAATGGCAGCTCCCTGGCGGTTGCAGTGGTCCCAGGGCGGCCTGACCGCCCTAGTTATAATAGGACGGTCAGGAGACCGCCAGACTACGAATAAGGCCATATGATTTGTTTGTGTATTTTAAATAATATTTTTAATAAGTAATATTTATGTTGTGTAATATATATTTAGTAAATTGTACTTTTATATATTTTTTACGTTGAATTAAATTGCTATGCTTGTACATTTTTCCAGTGTGATATATAGATATATATATTTTTAAAGGAGTAAATTATAATTCAATTTAACATTCTTTTAATAGTTTTAAATTATGTATGTGTAAATAAACATACATACATACATGTGTTTATTAAATGAGCAAAATATTTATATACACCTATAAATTATTTAAATATATTTAATTTATTACATTTCATGTTAATATATTTAATTGTAACTATTTTTAATATATATGTAAAAAAAATATATAATCTATATTGGTGTATAACGATATTTTTTTCGATATTTTTGTCATTTACATTAGAAGTATAAGAAAACAATATTTTTCTTAGATATTTTGGACTCAATAGTTATGTCCCACAATATTTGTGGTTTCGATATTTTGTTATAGAACCGAGTAGAGTGGCACTGTATATATAATATAGTGAGTGGTTGTGTGCTGGTGGAGTGGAGTTGGTATTCTGTGGTGTGGTATGGAGAGGGGTGGAATTGTGAATTTCAACACAGTATTGTAAAACTCATTACCCGATGTACAGTGTTACCTCATTACATTTTTCTACATTCTGTAAACGTTTTTCTCTTATGCATTAAGCAGCACATTCAAGGACTTCATGTTGAAGTATATTAGTAGTATAGCAATAGTAATAATAATGTTACAAATATACTTTGCAGGTTTTTCATGGTCATCCAAGGATTCAGATGTTGAAAACGTTTTCAGGTTTTCAAGGGTTGTAGTAAAAGTACAGCCAAACAAGGATGGGTTCCAGGACATCTGGATAACTACATAGGGGGTTAATCACACACTCCAGAGGAGGCCATGCATGATCAGTGTCCAGGGCAGTTCTTTAGACTGTGTAAAAAAAAAAAGAGAACAGACCCAGTATTTCTGTGCTCCTATCAGGTCACGGACACAATGTCTACTCATGGTCTAGCCATCATCAAATCAAGGAATTGTTCTCCGAAAATTACATGGTAAACCACCATTGAAGAAAAGGGCGATTATTCTGGCTGACTCAGAGGTGTCGCACAGACGTCGTTAGGTGATGAATGTGGCACCTATGGTGCTTTTGAAGTCGGACATGCTCCCTCCTCCTTTTGAAGAGCCTTTATTAATCTACAAGTCAATACTAGGAAAATATTACACATGTTTTGATCTGGCATTGTAGGAACCTGGATCTCTATATAGTGCACCAAAGTAAGGTGCACTGTGCAGAGTGAAGATGACCCGTATTGCTTTACAGGGCTCAAATGACGACCACTACATGTTCTATTTTGCGGCAGTGTGGGCGGTCAGTTTAGGCTTATGAGAGGATAGTGCTAAGCATTTATATTAATTTAGATACCACAATCTTCATATACAGGTAGGTACTTTTTGCGTTATCGATTTTAGCAGGTAAGTCAAACATACGATACAATGCGTCTTTACGCGTAATGCTTTCCTATGGGACGAAGAACATTTACTGCATACAGATTCTTGCAATGCGTTTCCGTGGGACCCCTTTAGTTCGTGACGCGGTAGAGGGACCAGGACCAAAGTTTCACCAGCAGGTTGGTCATATCTGCCCTGGTGAGGGTTCACTGACAGAATATCGACCACAAAATATTGCAATACAAAAATATTGCGACCAAAATATCGATTACAAAAATATTCTCATCCTATGTTTATAATGGGAAGTACAAAAAAATCCCCAAAATTTTTTCGATGTAATTACTAGCATTATACTAATTATTATTTTTTAAATGTCTATAAAATCAATTAATGAGTATTAAATAATAACATTAAAAACAGCTAAACATATTTAATAATTAATATATATTTATATATCTACTTAAAAAACAATTTTTAAGCTAATAATTGTAATTTATATTAGAATTTCAAAATTAAATATATTATAAAATATATATGTATATACATATACTGATAAAATCTTTAAAAAACAAACCGTTCTAATTAAAAAATGAAACCACTTTATTTCTTAAAATTTTTCACTCATGAAAAACAATAATAAAAAATACCATAATTTTGAATAAAAAGACAATAATATAAATTATAACAATATATAATTACATTTAATACATATACTATTCACACTAAAATGTATTTAAAACTACGCAAACTATTATAATAAATATAGTTTAAAAAATTTACAATTCCCACTTCACGCAACGCAAAAATAAAAAACTTGGTACATTTTACAAATCTCCCTCCAATAAATACAATAGTAGTAAAAATGCTTATATTGCCTACCGTTAATCACTTTACTCCTACTCCCACTCTCGCTTTTCTCCATTATGCAATGAGGCCCTTGTGCCTCGTAGACACCCCCCCATCCAATATAAAAAGGCATCGCCCACTCCACAATACCTGTACGTACCAAGCAAACGTAGACACAGTTGGCCGGGCCACCGGGAGGAAGGGCGGGCCGCAGTGGAGATAAGCGAGAGCAGGACTAAGGGGGATATTCTCAAGAACGTGCGATAATCATTGCCAAAATAGGTTAACGCAATTTTCCATATCGCCGCCTATCGCGGGAAAATAACGTTGTATTCCCAACACGGCGGTAACATGCGATAGTTTCCCGATAACGCTTCAAATGTCCGCGATACAATTACCGGGACGGCGATAAAAATCTAAAGCCGAACGTGAAAAAATGTGGCGATGGGCCCAACCGCGATAAAAAAATCAGCGATAAGCTGCGCCAGGCCTGCAATTCACACACGTCAGGCGGGAAAAATCACTATAAAAGCAGAAAAAAAAACACAAACAAAACCGAAAAAACTGCGAAGCACAATGGAGGTAGCCGGAGCAAGTACAGAGGACAACCAGAACCCCACAAGCCCCACGGAGGACCAGCCTGGGACCTCAGGGTCAGGGAAGGGCAAGGAGAAGAAGAGGAAGACTCGATTCAGTCCGCAGGAAAACAGGATCCTGATAACGGAGGTGATAGAACACCATCAACAACTGTTCGTCACCTCCACTGTGTCATTGGCAACAAAAAATGGAATATGGCAGTCCATCGTGGACAAGGTGAATGCAGTCGGAGTGCTGAGGAGAACAATGGAAGAGGTCAAGAGGCGCTGGAATGATGTGAAGCGCAAAACCAAGCAGAAACTCGGCAAAAACCAGAAGGCAGCAATGCAGACTGGAGGTGGGAGTCCAGCGCCACAGGAGGAGCTGGATGAGATGGAGGAAATGGTGTCCACAGTCATCAGTGTGGAGACGGTGGCAGGAGTTGGGGGACCGGACACTGCTCAACATGACCTGACACAACAGCAACAGGGTGAGTAACGACCAGGGACTGGGGGACGGGGGAGATGGGCACAATGGCACACATGCACAAATAAGTACAGCACAGTGCACACCCACAATGACTCTGGATCATGTCCCTGATCCCCTTGGAACACTGCAGCACACCTAGAAACAGCAAGTAGGCCCCTGTCGACTATGTGCCCAGAGGGGGCCCTTCCTACACATCACCAATCTCATAACCAACCCATGCACATGTGCAAAACCCAGCAAAGCGGTGTGTCTGTGAGCCACACTGACAATGCAAGTGACACTGCATGACGAATAGCATGGCTGCAGTCAATATATCATGACATGTTGCACGCCACGACACTGAGGTGGCTGACACATCCACGTGCACAAACAACCCCTGACGTCAACAACACATCTGCGGACAAACCATGCCCCAGAGTCCCAACTCCCACCAAGAGCCCAATTTACCTAAGTATGCAACATCTCAGCACTGTATAAGCACAGAAGTCAAAGGCACACCGCCTGAAAGGGATAAGGGGCAGCAAAATCAGAGCTGCAGGGGCAACTCTCCCAAAATGCAGCACACACACATAACATTCAGAGCTCATCAACTTTGACAACAATGTGGTACAAACTGCAACACGTTCACAACAGAACAGAGGACACAACTGCTGCCGCTTGTGTGTAGAAACTGGCCAATCACATTTGGCACAGCAGGGAAATGTGAGACGGTAATGTACAAATACAAACACACATCCGTGATGTTGTCGAAATGTCCACTGTCCCGCATCAAATAGGCAGCTCCTCCCAAACAGTCACAATGTACATTGTCATGCAGTCTGAATGTAAACTTGTACAATGTGTCAACATCCATGTGAACACAATGTTAAACTGCATCTCCCCTTCACATTGCAGAGGGAGAATCAACACCTCCTGCAGAGCAGACCGAACACCTCTACACTGATGACGAAGAGGAGCTCCACACCTTCAACACCGACTCCCTCCAAGAGCTCATGGACAGCTTCGGCACCTCACCTCCAGGAGCAGGGCAGCCCAGCTGCATCAAGGAGACCCCACCCCCTGCACAGACCACACAGCAGGAAGCACCCACCACCCCGGCTGTCTCCCAGGACCCCCACGACCAACATATGGCCTTCCAACGCCGTGTGTTAGAGGGCCAGAAGGAGATGGCTGGTCAGGTGCGGGTGGGGTTCGACCTCATGGCAGCCAAACTAGATGCCATACGTGGGTGTCTAAGTCCCATCACAGACCACTTACAGTCCCTAACGGACACCCACAGTCCGCTCCATGCTCTCCAACGATCCATGGCTGACATCGCTGGAGTCCTGACTCTGAGACAAGGACAACTGTCTAGTCAGAGTGGCTCCAGTGATGTCAGCCGGGAGTTGGGACACATGCGGAGGCTCATGGAGAACATGGAGCGGGTGCATGCGGAAATAATGGCTGCCACGGCTGCACACCAGCGAGATGTAGCTGGGACCTTCCATGCCCTGCAGATCCTCACCATGGCATTGCTGCCACAAGGCCTGGCGCAGATGAATGCTGCTGCTACTACTCCATCCAAATCTCCGCCCCCTGATGCATCAGTGCCTCACAGTGCGGCAGACATTCCACCTCCGGCACCTGATGTGTCACTGCCACACAGTGTGGCAGACATTCCACCTCCGGCCCCTGATGTGTCAGTGCCACACAGTGGTGCAGAGAAAACAACACCACCACCCACATGTGAGGCACATGAAACATCAGAGGACAAAGATGCGGATGATTCTGCCTTAGTGGTAAGAAGGAAGTGGTAGCATTCATCTCCGCCATATGGCCTGTTGCTGCTTGGTTCTGCCCTCTGCATCATCACCTTCCACTGTCCCCCGATACACTCTGCGACACTAACCTTGGACCTCGACATGGACTGCCATATTCTGTTTGGTTACCAATGACACAGCAATCAGACTGCGGACTGAACTCTTCCTCTTCCGATGAACTTGTCATTCCCTAGAGGACTCTGGCTGGCCCTCCACGGGGCAACAATGTAAAGTGGGGTTTGCATGGCCCTGTACTGCTCCAGCTCCAACACTCCACTGAATGTGAATTAAACATTCAAATTCACACAGATGTGTCATGTCTATGATCATTCAAGTATAAAAGTATGGATGAATGTAGGGTCAGTGATTCCCCCTTACGTCCATGTTGCTCATGTTGTGGGACTTGAGTCACAGGGTGCAACATTGCCGATTGCGGTCCGGGTGGCGCCGACACTACAGCGGAGACACGCATTAGTTACTTTCTTGTCCAGCCCAGAACTGAACCACGCCCAGAGCCCCAGGCTCATTGTTCACACCCCTACGCTGGACTGGCATACGCCAGCCCAGCCCACTCCGCTTACGCTTATAGGGGGGGACGACAAAGCTACATGTCCCAGGTCTTCCCTGTAGTGATCTGCTGATCACTGGTCTAGTTGTCAGCATGCCACAGCCACTCCCTGAGGGCTGGTTCACACCCACACCACACCCATCCAGCACAGGCGTCACAGGACATGTGACCCTGCCAATAAAAGGGGCCTACCACATCACATTCCCCACTGCCGGAGGTGACATGATGGCGTCCGCACCACGAGACTCAATCATAAAGGGTTCATGACTTGCGTTTCACAGAGTTGGTGGCACCCGATGCACAGCGGCCGGCACGGGCCTACCGCCACGGGACGGTGACTTGCGGTGCACAGAGTTGGTGGCACCCGATGCACAGCGGACGGCACGGGCCTACCGCCACAGGACGGTTACTTGCGGTGCACTGAGGTAGGGGCACCCGATGCACAGCGGCCGGCACGGGCCTACCGCCACGGGACGGTGACTTGCGGTGCACTGAGGTAGGGGCACCTGAAGAGCAGAGCGGGTGTGCAGCCTGCGATGATGCGTAGACCTCAATACGCCGTCCTGCCAATCAAGATTCGATTTGAATTGAGAGCCCTGCTGGACCACAGTGTACGCCGAAGGCAGCTGTCAGCACACACATGACTCAGCGGTGCGGTGTTGCAGGGTGCGCTGGGGGCCTGTGGCGCGGAATCCAGCGATCGGCTGAGGAGGTTGCACCAGCACATGGTGGGCCCTCTTGGAGACACGCAGGTGAGCATTGAGGCCTGGGTGCGCATGGGCGGCCAGTCATCGCTGGGCGGCAGACCGGTCTGGGGACCAGGGCTGGGGTGCAGCAGGCACACAGGATAGCACAGGCACCACCGGTCACGGCGGCGGCCTCGTGGCTGCGTGGGGGGCACTGCCCTGGCAGACACGACCCTGCATGCGATGATGAGATGTGCGCGGGTTGGCTTGGGACGTAGCCACCTTGTCTCCAGTGTAAATCTGGCCGTTGAAGGTGGTCGGCCACGTGTGTGTAGGCCTATGGACAGGATATGGCAGACACAGAGACACACGCAGTAGTTACTTTGGTGGCCATCCCGGAACTGAACCACGCCCAGGGCCCCGGGCTATTTATTCACGACATATGCCGGCCAAGGCCACTCTGCTCATGCTTACAGGGGGGGACGACAAAGCTACATGTCCAAGGTCTTCCACACTGCCTGGGAAGTTTGCGACGACATTCGTGAACAGGCCCCGGTGGTCCACTTTTGCCTGCACATTGATGGAATGCGTGTGGTTTCAGTTGCGGTTATTGTGTGCAGTGTCAGCAGGGGGCACAAGTAGTACATGTGTGCATTCAATTGCCCCCAACACGTGCGGGAGCCAGCTATGGCGTAGTTCCCTTGCTTGGTCTCCAGCTGTTCCTGCACAGTGTGGGGGAAGTGAAAGTGCAGGGGTATCAAGCTGATACAAACCATGATGCTTACAGGTATGATAAATCCTGCATAATAGGACCGTAACAGTAGTTCGTGTGGTCGTAACCTTCCTTTTCTTTCCTACGAAGGTTACGACCACACAAACTTCTGTTACGGTCTTTTGATGCAGGATTTATCATGCCTGTTAGCATTCAGGTTTGTCCAAGTGCAATACACTCTACCAGATTATGTTTGTGACAATACGGACGCTTGACCATTGTCACCATTTATCCAACAGGTTTCTGAATACTGACTTTCGGAATATGGAATGGTATTGGGGAGTTCCCGCAGCATATGCAGTTGATTGAATCCACACGTTGCCCTGATGAAGTTCCCCGTTGGGAATGGAACGCGTTGGCTGAGCTTTTCGTATTGTTGATTTATGTATTTGTAATAAAGGACTGTTTTTACACTACTGTTGACTACTGGACTTCATGACCTGGCGCACCCCCATTTCAGTAACTACAATCTTGGATCTGGAGCACAAAGGCATCAAGCAATGGCTGGCGTTGGGGTTGGTTGCGCAGGAACACTAGGAATTGGAACTAGCATGTGGTGCGGATACAGGGGCCCGCCGTTGCTTTTGTGGACATGCATCCAAGACAGGTGTGGGGAACTTTGATAGGGCTGGCTGTGAGACTCCTCCGACTCTGGCAGTTGTTGGTTGGAAGGTACCAGAGGCCAACAGGTGCAGCACAGCCAGCAGCTTTGTCTGCAGAGGGATGTTGGTTCTCCGCTGTGTTGGTACCGTCAGCCTGTGGGCAATGTGGGTCAGGATGCGCAGGATGGTTGTCCTTTTGTGCCTGTAGTGGGCAATGGCATCCTCTGGCGTTGAGTGTCTGCGGCTGGTGCGTTTTGGGAACGTCTGCTGTCTTCTTCTGCGCTGCCTAGGTGGTAGTCCGGGGTGGGTCCTGGGGGGGGGCGGTGGGTGTTGTGGACCTCTTGGGTCTCCGAGCTGCATGATCAGTAGCTCCATGACATGTGTTGGTCTTCAGATGTGGCTCTGGGCTGGGCTCCCTTTCATACTGCAGGTTGTCGTCCTGCTTAACACCAGTAAAAGGCAGGTGTTAAATCCCTGCTGCTAACGCGCCTTATCGCCTGTTTTTGGATCGCATCGCAGATCTGGCTGGTCGTTGAGAATATCGCCAAGTGGTGTTTTCGTGTGTTTTTGCACGGGAACGCCTACTCTGCATATCATTAGCGTTAGTTGTCACTCTCATCCATGGCAATGTTTTTTGCGGCAGCTATCGCTGGAAAACTGGCGATATCGGCAGTTTGCACCAGCTTGAGAATAGGGCGAAAAATCAATCGCCACTTTTGCGGCGCTAAAGTGCCGATAAATCGGCGATAAGTCCTTGAGAATATGCCCCTAAGAGTAGTGTGATTACCGGTAAGTAATATAAACATTACCTCCACGTCCCTCTCGCTTATCTCCATTACGCAATGAGACATACCAAGCTTAGGAAAAAACCAGGCCAACTGTCCAAGCATCAGCCCAGAGCATCACAACGAGTTGCCCAAATGAAGGGCAAACAAACAGGAAAGATAGGCCAGTCCCAACACAGTGGACCGAATCACGGAGGTACACCCGGCGTCAAACACGGGAAAGAAGAAGACCCACAAGACGAGCCGAGGACCCCGAGCCTGCAAGCCGACACACACGGCAGCCCGAAAACAAAAGGAAGAAAACCAGCAGAACCAGAAGGCACAAACCCCACAGATAAAAGAAACAACGGGGAACACCAGAGAGCCTGCAAAACCAGAGTGAAAACCTCAAGAGGGACACATCCACAGAGGGAAGGATCACCCCACTAAAGGACCGTGAGACCAGACCCAGACAGATCGACAAACTCCAGCAAGAGGACCGCTAAGCCCCTAAAGGCCAGCCGGAGTGACAGAGGCAGAGAAACGGAAAGGAGCCATGAGCACATCAAGCCCCAGCCAACAGTCGACGCAGAGCACCAGAAGACCAGGCAGACCCCCAAAAGGCGCTCGCACAGAAGAGGCGACCAAAGTCGAGAGACCAAGGCACCATCAGCCACCATGCCCCATCGGCAAGACGCCCACTCGGGAAACACCCGAGAGGGCACCAGGAAAAAAACTACAGGGCCACAGTCACCAACGGACCAAGAGATTCCAGACCCACCACCAACTCCAATAACAGAGGGACCAAAGGAACAGGACAGGACAGAGGCACCAGAACAACCGGACCCCCATCCCACTGAACCAGAACCCTGGAACAAGGCCAAGAGAGGGAAGCCACCAAGAGTCCTGCAGGCCAAGGAAACCGCAGAGCAACCCCTCCCAACATCCACAAACCAAAGCGGGGAACAGTGTAAAGGAGGCGCCTGAACAGCCCCCAGGGCAACCCACACCACGTGACCACAGGATACAGCCTGTATGGCAGGAGCCAGAAAGGCCCAGAGAGCACAGCGAACCCCCAAAAAACCACTGAAGACACAGACCAACGGGGACGTACAGGAACGCAACAAGAAAAAAGAAGCAGGCACGAAGACCCCAGTCCCAACAACAAATGCCCCTCCCCTGACCCAAAGCTGGCAGAACCAAGGTGGCCCGCCGAGGCACGGGAAGAGGGAGGCACCTCAAACCAGGAGGGAGGAAAAGCTGGTAGCCCCGAACGATCCAACACACCCACTAGAGGGAAAGGCAAGCCCCCAGCAGGACTAACCACCGCAACCACCCAGCCACAGGACAGGTGCACACGGGACACACCAGACTAGGCACACAGCCCAAGGGACCCGCGGCACGGTGGAAAAACGGCCGCCAATCCCATCCGGGCAGAAACCGCCCAACAGAAGGAAGAGGAATGGGGAACTGCATGCTGGAAAAACCCTGGGGACCCAGGCAGGCAAGCTAGAAAAGGAGCTGGGAGAAGACCAACAGGACCAGGTGGGCAACCAAGCCCGGCAACCTGGGAAACCAAACAACCGGACATCAAACATGGAACCAGCAGGCCAGGACAGCAGAGAAGGCTGCCTCCGACGCTCCACGAACCTGAAAGAAGCAGTGGCAACAAGAGGGGCCAAGAAGGAACCAAGCAAAACGAACAAGGCCACAGCACCGCCCCCAACCACCCAGAAACGGGAGAACCAGGAGCTGGAGACCACTGCCCCACCATGGAACCGAAGAGGGCAAAGCCCAAACCGGACCATAAAGTCACAAAACACAGGCCAGGAGAGCAGAGGAGGCAGCGAAGCTTACAGCACCCAGAAATCCCAGGCAGAGTCCCAACCAGGAACGAACCAGGCCTGATGTTGCAGAATGTCGGAGAACAGACGAGGGCAGGTGCTTTCAGGGTGGTATGGCTGCAGGACACAGACCCCCAACCAGAACTGCAGATGCAACACCCAGGAAGACCACAGGATGGGACAACAGCCCATGGGAAACCAGAACACACACCCCACTGGCACAACAAGGCAGACCAGGCCAAAACCAGAGGTCAGCAAACAACCGACAAGCCACCACTCGCCGGCAAACCACCGGAACTGCAGGCAAAGAGCTCCAGTACAAGAAGCAGCCAACAGGCGGTATCAAGACTGAACAACCAGTCAGAAAGAAGCAACCACAGCACCACACCAAACAGCGCGCAGGGGAAGCCGAAGATAAAGACCACCGCCATACTCAAGGGGGAGAAATCGCACAATAGAGAAGCCCCTAGAGCGACGTGCAACAGCCCAAACAGACACCGAAGCCACAAACGGGGACCCTGGCAGGAGCGCACCCCTCCCCGAAGGTACCCACCGCCATAGTCCATAGGAAGCTGAAAACCTAGGAAGTGCAGGGGAAGGGCCGGCACAAGACCCTGCCCTGCAACCAGCATGGGCGCCCAGCAGCCTGGGGGACGCCCCCAGAAAAAGCAGCGCCAGGCCTGCAAGCACTGCACCGTAGGCGCAGAGGCAGGACACAGGAAAACTGACAGGCAAGGGGAAAAAGGACAGGTCAGGAAACGACCCAACCACAAAAAAAAAAATAGCACAGCTATACACAAAACAAAAAAGGACGACCAAAGGAGAGGAACAGAGTCACCAGCAGCAAGAAGAAATGCATCCCCCTCCGCAGACGCTGAGAGGCCAAGCACCCCACAACAAGCGAAACAGAAGAGCCAAAAACCCAGCAGCACCAACACCGAGGTGCCCATCCAGCCACAGCGACAGCCAGAGCAACGCTCTGAAGAGCCGTGACAAGCCCAGGGACAGCCTTAGGCCAAGGAGTCACCAAAACCGAGGAACTCTTGCATAGCTGAGCCTGCACTCGAACAAGCACTCCCTGACACTGGCCGAGAGAACCACGAGGATGCATGGAAGCCGCCAGCAACAAGGCCAGGAGACAAGCACCCACAAGAAAGGAATGCGCTGAAACCAGAAGAATAGGTCAGGCCACCCAAGAAATGCCACAGACAAAGGAGATCTGGCAAGACCCAAGGCTAAATTCAGCACAGCCACCTGCACCGGAGCGAGCGCTAGGCACCCACCCAAAGAGGCCACAGCTAAAGACCAGAGGCCGACCAACCCGTGTAGGAGCAGGCCTGCATCAACCCCTGTGGCAGGACCCGGACCCCCGGCATGAATGCCAAGCCCAAGCAAGAGACAGGCGCCAGACCCATGGAGCCACAGCAGAGGGCTGCAAGATGGTCCACCCATGACAGACATACAACAGCACATCAAGAAACAAAGCGCCAACATCCAGAGGGCCAAGAACCCTAGAAGCACACCCAGGCCAGAGAAAGCACCGCAACCCACAGGCCGGAAGAGACCAGAGCAAAGAACGCATGAGGCTAATGCACTGCTATCAGCCAACAAACAGACCCCTCACTGGCACCCCAAAGGGAAACAAGCCTGCGGCAACCACAAACACTCCCCCGAACACCACAGAGAGACTAAACAGCCACAGTGCTCTACCGGAGAAAGGCACAGCAGACCTCCGGCCAGGAGAACCAAACTAGGGAAAAGCCTGCTGCACCATGAACAGGCACAGTCTCCCACGTGGGCCACAGGAAAAACACAACAGCACCCCTGGCCACATAACGAAAGGAGAGGCAACCACCCCATGTGTCCCGACCAGAGCCCAACAGCCCAGGTGATGCTAAAACCTAGCATCTACACCCCCACCGCCTTGCCACAGGAACAAAAAGGCGCGATTCAGGGCAACAAGGGCACACTCCGCGCACGACAAACTTGCACCAGGACCGCATGCACAGCAATGCGGAGGATGAGCCATGTGCCGTATCAGGGCCAAAAAACGCCCCCTGCTGACCAACAGAGGGCCGCTGCCAGCCCCAGCAACAGGCCATGCCGACCCCGACTGGAGGAAGGCACAGCCGACCTCTGGCCAGAGAGAAAAACCATGCATATATACACACTCTGGCCTGAGAAAAAGCACAGCAAACCTACACCCGGCAGAAACTAGCCCCGACAACAGGCCACGCCCACCCCGACCGGAGGAAGGCACCGCCTACCTCCGGCCAGGGAGAAAAACAGGCGTTTGTGTTTTGTGTTTTTTTATTTTTATTTAATTTTTTATATTTAATGTGGAAGTGAGGACGACGCAGTGGTACAACAGAGTCCCTGCACACCCCCGCAAGCCGGACAGAGGTAAGCATCTCAGACCTCCAGCCCAGCAAGAAAAGGGAACGAGTGAGGTGCCCCACGCCCACAGGCAGACGCACTCCCACCACCTCACCTGAACGACATCTCCCCCCCTCCCCAGCATGCCTCAAGACAGGACAACCAGGAGAGAAGAACACAGAAGCCGGACCACACTACCACCGGCACCGCGCGGCAGTAAACCAAGCCGCTAGGAACATCTGAGCACATGCGTGCCCAACCCAGAATAAACATCTCACAGCAGGAGCCACACGCCACCCAGTGCGGTGAAAATGTAGCAACTGACACCGCCAAACAAATGCACACTGGAGTGAGTGCGCCGCACCCACCCTCCCGGGTCTAGACACAAAAGAACAGGTTTTGTGGAGTAGGCGGTGCCTTTATATTGGTTGGGCGGTGTGTCTTCGAGGCACAGGGGCCTCATTGCGTAATGGAGATAAGCGAGAGGGACGTGGAGGTAATGTTTAATTGCAGATAGGTTTTATTTACTATAAACATTTGACACACTACAACAGTAGGGAAAATGTTGCAGTACAGAATGGTAAAATTGAATACTCCAATAAAAACACCAGTAGGGAAAGTGTTGGATTGCGGAATAGTAACATTTACTATAACCACTTCAGTAAGTACAACAGTAGGCAAACTCTAAAGGGGTAACATTTACTATTTCCACTCCAATAAGTGCAACAGTAGGGAAATTGTTGGATTGCAGAGGAGTAAAATTTGCTATTCCCACTTCAATTGGTGCAACAATCAAAAGAAAATATCGTAAAACAAAATTAATTTTCTTCAAAAACAAATTAAAAAATATATAAATATGTTCAAAAAATATACAAATATATTTATTAAAAGCATATTACAATGTTAAATTCAGATCACAAATACCTACAAATATCATTAGAAATAAAATTTCAAAAATAAGTTTCATAGAAATAGTACAATTAATTTGTTTTACTTCACACCATATAACCCCACATAACTCCTCAACCTGCACCAAAAAATTTACTTTAAAAATGAATATTTATTCTATTATTATAAAATGGAACAATCCAAATATCAGTAATAAAATATTAATTATATGTAATGTACTTGGCACAATATACCCCCACAAAACACACATTACACTCCTAAAATTTAACAAAAATGATTTACACAACATGATTATCAAATTATTAATTAATTAATATTTTAAAAATAATTTACTTTAAAATATTTACTTCCCACCCCATACCCCCACAAAACCCACATAAAATCTAAAACAAATAATTTAATAACACGATTAACAATTATCAATTAAACAAATATCAAAAACTAAAAGGCCGATTACAGTGTCGGTTTGCATTCCGACCCATGATTACGATGTCAGCGGTCGGAACGTAAACCAGACGGTCGTTCCGACCGGCTCTCGGAGTATTCCTGTTGGTCGGAACCGCACTGCAATCCCCTATAGATGGCGTTTCAGGCATCGGGATTATGATGTCGGTTTTCAACAGCCTTTCTGTTCCGGCCTTTCTGACACGGAAAGGCTGTCGGAAAGCAACTTTGGGGGCCCCTGGCAGGGCCCCCTTGCCTTCGCCGCCTACGGTTGGTGGTCGAGAGGGTACCCACCTTTAAAACCCTGCACTGTGGGGCAGGCACCATGGGTTGCCTGGCACAGGGTTTCTCACACACACACCCATTTCTCTGTAGGAGCCTGTATTACGGCCTGTTTACAACTGTAACACAAGTTCCCTTAGAGAACTGTGGGAATCCGACCGAACAGTGTTCGGTCGCCTCGTAATCAGGCGGTCGGAACCACCGACCTGAGGTCTGTCGGTCCCGAGTCTGAGACGCTGTTAGTCGGAGCGAACTCCAACCGACATCTTAATAAGCCCCTTAATATTAATTCATTAAAATTAATTAAATTTCCCACCCTTTACGCCTATAAACCGCATAACCCACACCTAAAATCAAAGTAAAAAAAATATTTACACAATTAAAACAATTGTCAATGAAATAATAGTATCTAACTAATAATTATTGTAAATTAATTTACTCCCCACCCTTTACCCCTATAAACTCACAACCCTCACCTAAACAAATGTCATTACTTCAACATAATTAATTTTAATTTCTAATTAACAAAAATGTCTTCCCACCCTTCACTCCTATAACCTTTCAACCCAAGAAATTGAACAATTAACATAATTATAATTTAATATTAATCAATAATTAATTAGTAATTAATTAAACATAAATTACTTTTCCGCCCTTCACCCCAATAAACCACACATCCTGCACATACAAGTGACATAAAAAAATAACACAGTTAACATAATTAAATAACAATAAAATAAATATTTTTAATTAAAAAAATTATAAATGTATAATAATTAAATAACTTCCTTCCCTATAAAACCCACAACCTGCTACGGAATTAAACAACACAATTTAATTTAAGTAAATTAAATATAACTACTAAAAATGTAACCAATATATTAAAAAAATAAACAATTATACAAAAAATTACAACATATACATTTAAAATATAAACTAAAATGCATAACAATAATTTAAAAATATTTTACACAACCATATTTTTGCAAATGATATTAATGACTCCGATTTTTTAAAAATCGACATTACTCACCTTAAAATCGATATTCTTGACATCGATATTTCCATGTCACGATATTTTAGAATCAATATTCTTGTACATCGATATTTTAAACTCCAATATTTTTTCTGAAATCCCTGGGGAGTCTGGGTGCAGAGGTGCTGGACGGGTTGGTAACCTTGCGTGTGACTCGTTAGAAAGGAAGAGGGGCCAACTGGAAAAGGCTGCAAGTGGAGACTTGGGGACAAGTCGGGGAGCTCGCAACTGGGGGTCGGGTAGAGTCATGAGGGTTCTGGGCGCATGGGGAAAGCAGTCAGTTTCTTTAGGCTGGACGGCTTAGGTGCAGCGTGTTTTTGTCAGCTGGAACTTGTCTGTCAAGGCGCTTGCTGGTTTCGGTCAGGACCAGTAAGAAGGAATAAAACAGCTGGGCCACTCTTGGTGCTGGCCTCTGTGGTGCCAACATCCCTCATCGGCTGGTTGTCGGTGCTGTAGCTGGAGTCCTGACTGGTCTTTCAACAAGCGTTAGTCACAATAAGGGTGGCTGAAGTATACAACAGAGCCCTGCCCTATCTGGCACTTGCTTAGCTCGATAGTGAGGCATGCACTCAGCAGACCCTCAAGGTTCTTTCCAAGGTGGATCAGGTGATCCTGCTAGGTGGGGATGTAGACAGCAGGGGATGCATCTCCAAGGTCTGGCGTGGGGCCAGATGGCCACCACAAGGTTGAGCCTTTCAGAGGCTCCAGGGCTCTGGATGACCTTTTTTGATTAAATCCCTACTAAGCCACCCTTATGTGCCCTGCTACTTTTGCAACCCAACAAACTCCTCAGCAGTTTTATAGACCTGATTAGATCTGCAACCGTACCTGATCGCCGATAATCTCGCCACGGTGTCCATCAAGTGGTCTGAATTGGACTCCTGGAGGCATGGAAAAAGAGCCCCAGAATCCCAACTGCCACCCTCACCCCACCCCTAGCGACATCTTTTTATTCCGACTGCCTGTGCATAGGCTTTCTCCAGGCACCCCACTACTCTACAGGCGGCTGATGAGGTCCTAGAATCCACTGGTCGATGCTGGTGGTCCTACGGGCTGGTCGCTGCCTACCACTGGAACAGCATGGAGGGGAGCGGCTGTGGCCTGACATCTCTTGCCTGCATCGGACAGACACTTTGCTTTGCAGTGCTGTCACACTGCAACCGTTCATGGTAGTGTGGAGCGGTATTGGGCACAGTGATTGGTGATCCCTGTTTCTCCCCTTCCTTGGACCCCTATTTATGATGATGTTGAATGCCAGCATGTGCGATCCTACTGGCGCCGGACCAGCAATGCCCCAGGTCCATCCTTCCTTCTGTGACTCCACAAAGAAATTCATATCCTGATATCCCCCACTGTGGGCTCTGCATGAGGGAGCGGATCTGGGTAATGAACAATCCATTATAGAGTCGACCCTGCTGAGGACTTGGGGGCTGATTACGAGTATGGTGGTCGTAAGACCCTACAGGGCCCTCCCACCATGGGGATACATTCAGGGGGGGCACAACAGGTGCCCCCCTTGTCTATTCCCCCGAAGTTCCAACACGACATGGACGTCACCCTCCATGCCGTGCTAGAACTTTTCTGCCATTCCCATTGCGGTGCCTGGTTTCTAGGCACCACCATGGGAAAGATGAAGGACCGTCTGCCTTACACAAATTAAACTCATAATAAGGTGGGTGGTCCTTGCGCGGCTTTGGTGCTGCTGTGTCAGCGGAGAGTTGGTGCAACTGCGACAAAGTCGTAATCCAGTCCTTAAACTGCTGAGGTTCAGAAGGCAGTATGCAGCATGCCATGACTCCCCGAACTGGAGCCTAATGGGTAACCCGGCACCACCCCTCCCTGCCAAGATCTCTAATGTCTCACTGCTCAGCCTTACCCTGACGTATTATGCTCTTCCTAGAGGGCCGGTGATGAGCTCAGTGCTCAACAGCTTTTACCTGAATCTAGTGTGACACTGATTCACTTTATGGAGGACTGATCATGAGCACGGTGCCTGCAGGCCTCTCACACCCGATCGAGCCACTCCTTCCACATAGATGCTGTGGATTTTCCTCCATTTGCATCCAATGCCCCGAGTTGGTGCAGTCCTGCCTGTTCCACTGATTGGGTTTCAGGGATGACCGCTTTGTAGTGGACATTTGGGACTCCCAGGTTATTGTCTTTTTACATGAAGGAGCCATAGAAATCAAGAGGGCTCCTTCTTCCCTAGGTATGTCTTTTCCTTATGGGACAGACATTAAAAGAAATAGAAAGAGGACTAAACTCCCTACTCATCTTAAGGGGCAGACATCCTGGAACAAGTGCTCTTCCACTATGGTACTACAACTAATCCCTTCCTCATTACCGTAGCTCCTCCCTGCTCAGTGACCTCACCACGGAATCATCCCCCATTCTTATGTTGAACCCCCTACTATCTCCCGCTGGGCACAACTCGGTCCAAATCATTTTTCCTCCTAACTTTACCAGAAACGCAGCAAAAAATATCAAACAAAAATGCTCAAATTGAATAGAGAAACACTGGGGCATATTAGCAAGAAGAGGCGATAATCATCGCTAACCCTGCTTAGCGTGATTTTTTTTATCGCCGGCTATCGCTGGAATATATCGCCACGCTAACGCTGTATTAGCAACGATTAGCGCTATGGCGATGAATATTCCAGCGATAGCGGGGAAATGGGCCAACATCGCTGAAAAACCAGCGATGTTGCATGGAGAAGGGAGAACACCTTGCTGATACGACCCTGTGGTCGTATCAGCATAATCCACCCCCCATGTTAGGTATGGCTAACACCTGCTAATTGCAGGTGTTAAATAAATGGCGATGACCCCGGTTAGCGCGACTTTTCACGTCTCTAACTGGGGCCATGGCCACCTTGCTAATAGGCGATAGGACTGTTAGCGAGTGTTTCCCAGGTTTGTTCGTCGGGAACGCCCACTTTGCATGTCATTAGCGATAAATATCGCTGACATGCAAAGCGGTAAAGAAACGGGCGCTAATGCCCTCAAACTGTCGCTAACTGCTGTTAGAGACAGTTTGCTGATAGGGCGATATAAATATCGCCGCTTTAGCGGCAAAAAGTGCCGCTAAAGCGGCGATAGTGCCCTTGCTAATATGCCCCACTATTTCTGCTAAAAATAAGGAATCGATAATCAACGATCTAATTTGTTTTTACCAACAGACGCTCCCAATGGAAGAAAGCCATATCCTCTGTACTCTGTCACCTCCACCAAGAAAATTCTGCACAGCCTGAAACTTGCTATCGCACCCTCATCTGTGTACAATGCTGAAACCACCATTACCATTTACAACTACATCACTGTACTCAGCCAATCATTCAATCGGTATTTGGACAAAATATTGAATCCAAAATATGGAGCTTCACAAATCTCGAGTTTCTAATATTGTGATACTTCAATATCGTGATGCTAAAATATTGTTTACAATGAAAAAAAATTCTTTAAGGTAAGTAATATGGTTGTCAAAAATATCTGAGTTGTAAATATCGTTTACAATGATATAGTTGTAAAACGTTTTAAAATTATTTTTATGTATTATAGTTTAAATTTTAATTGTATGTTTTAAACTACTTTTTTAAATATGGTTTGTATTTTTAGGTTATTTATAATTTTAATGTAATTGGTAATTGTTATTTATGGTGTTGTAGCAGGTTGTGAGGTTTCTAGGTGGTAAACAGTGGGAAGTTAATAACTATAATTAATAATAATTAAATATTGATTTATTAATTCTTTAATTGATCATTATGTAAATTGTGTAATATATTTTTCTAGTTATATTTTAGGCGCGGCTTGTTTGGTTTTGTAGGGGTACAGGGTGAAAATGTAATCAATTATAAATATTTAAAATGTATTAATCATTCAATTTATAATTATGTAATTTATGAAATTATATGTTTTAAATTATGTTAGATGTGGGTTGTGTTTGTAGGAGATTTTGGGTGGGAAGTTAAGTAGTTATTTATTATTAATTGATTATGTAAATTGTGTACCTATCATATTTTTCAAGTTACATTTTAGGTGCAGATTTAGTTTGTAGGGCAACATGGTGGGCAGGTAGTTGAATAAAAATTATTTACTAATTCATTTTTATTGAAATATTTAATTTAGTGTCAATTTTGTAAATTCTATTTGCATTTTTACATTGTATATTTGGTGTTTTTTGGTGTTTGTAGGAGAACGAGGTGTGAAGTTATTTAAGAGCTAAATTAAAAATGATTTATTTATTACTTGGGGCCTCATTACGATGTCTGTCGGAAAGTAAACCGCCCGACTCCTTGTCGGATACGGTTCCAACCAACTTGTGGTTGGCTGTTACGCCTGACCGATTATGATGCTTCGGAACACCGTTCGGAAGGACTCCCATTGACTTCAATGGGAGCCTGTGTTCCGACCAACAACACAGGCGCCTATGGGGGCAAATGGGTGTTTGCGGAAAACCTTGCACCCTGTGGCGGTCACCCCATGGTGCCTGCCACACTGTGCATGATTTTACAGGGGGGTCCCTTGGGTACCACCTCGATCCCAAACCGGAGGACTCAGGATGAAGGGGGGGGCCTGCTAGGGGCCCCCAAAGTCAGTTTACGACAGCCTTTTCATGACTGACAGACCAAGTCGGAATGGCTGTTGGAATCCGACATCTTAATCGGTCAGTCAGAAACGCTGTCCGTTGAGCTGTATGAATCGGCTCTAACCGACTCGGATTCTCCGAATGCCGGTCGGAAACGATACTGAATGACCGAACAGTTCCCCTTCCGACCGCGAGCATCCTAATCGGTCGGTCAGAATTGTTTCCGACCAAGTCGGGCGGATAGGTTCCGACACGGTCTAGGAGAACGTAATTAGGCCCTTAGTATGTTAATTGTGGGTTTTTTTAATTTTAGTTCTTGGCAGTTTGTGGGAATAAAGTGTGGCATTTTAATTAAATTAATATCTTTTTTTAATTGATATTTATAATTAAAAAAATTATGTAATTTGTAAAAAACAAAATCACATTTACACATATAATTTTTATATTAAGAATTTTATAATTTTGGTAAATTAATAGAGTTGTTAAAATTTGTTTGAAGTAAACTACTTTATCTCTAATGCTGCACAGAGTGGAGTGGGAATAGTAAGTTTTGCCTCTCTGGACTCAACGCTTTCCCTACTGTTGTATACATTGCAGTACAAATAGTATATTTCTTTTTCACAGATTTTAACACTTTTTAATCTTATTTACATCTATGTAGTAATATGTTTGGTTCCATTTTATAATCGTATATACATATATATTTTAAAATTATTTTTAATGTAATTTTTCTTTTAGTCTGTTTATTTAGTTTTTTATGAATATATGCATTTTAAATTAGTAAATTAAAAAATAGAATATTTAATGTAATGTGAATTTAGTTTTAGTAATGTTATATCTCTATATAAACATACAAACGTATAGATTTGTGTGTTTATGTAATTGTTTATATGTAGTATAAAATGCTACTTGAATGTATGTATTTTACATTATAGTAATGTTACAACAGAATAGTGACTATTTTAACCCATATATTATTCAAAATCAATATTTTTTTTCCTTTTCTTTACATGTATAGGAAAATATTTTTGTAATCGATATTAATGTATCACAATATTTGTGTTCTCTATTGTCTCCGATCCAATCTAATTGCAACCTGTAGCCCTTTGACCATCTTTTCTCCAACATTAAAAATACGATAGGCAATAATATAACCCCCAGCCCCTCCGTGACCAACCACTACTGATCCACATACACTCCTTTCTTCACTTTCCTGTGCCCTCTACCACCCATGGCCCCACGACAACCCAGACTGCTTTCGTCCCACTCGAGAACTATGACCATAACCCAAGTTGCCACATTACCACAGTACAGAATATCATCTCCCCTGTAAGAGGGATGACCCCTCCACAAGCCAAAATCTCCCTAACAATTCACCTACCCAATCAAAAAGCGAACCTAATATTAACGCTAACCACTGGAGTAACAGCAGCAACTCCTATCACAATCAATTATCTGACATCGTGAAGCGGTTTGCCACGCCTACCAATCGAAAACCTCCCACCTCTTCAGATAATGCACTTCCCTTCCACGACAGTGCTCCCCCCAGTCAGGATGTAAATTAGGCCCACCACACTTCCTCCAACTCCCATATCCTCCCTCTTCCCAAACCTCAAGCCACGAACAGTTTCACGGGCATTGACCCATCCCCATATCCTGAGGCTGCCCCAAACCAATAATATCCCTACTCACCCCCCAAAAACTCTCATACATCTAATCAACCGGACAGCACCTCCACTCTGGTCAATAGTCGACGACCTAAAAACAGAATTATGTCTGAGGCCTGACATCCAAAAACAACTACACTTTACCTCTAAAATGGATCATAAAGGTATGAATCAAAAGAAGCACTACTGGAACCAGAACACTACCACCTTAAAATGCCCTATTGCCAACAGCCCTGCCGACACAAGGTCCCCTCAATCCAAATGGAGCTGCGAACCAAATCTAGACCTCCCCATCCGATCCCAGTGAGTATCTAGTCACTTATCCAACAGCGAGATCCTCTCCCTTCTTGCCTCCTACAACTACGCACCCATGAAACACTATGCCTGTGGGAAAAACCCAAACATCACTCATCCACATTGGGATCATCCCATTTTAAGGCCCATTACTAAATCCAACCTTAAACTTGTACCCATATCTCATCCATCCACAACTGTAACCAAAATTAACCTTAAATGCGTATTACTCAACTACAGATCCCTGTTCACTTGTACTAGCAGTAATTGAACTGGACAGCTCAGGGGCACATCTGCTCATGCTGATATGTCCTCACATGGAATATAATGCACCCTGCCTTAGGTCTGTATGGCCTGCTGTAGGGGTGTATTACCATGCAGCTTTAGGGGATATGGCACACAGGGTTTTCGTTTTGGAGTGCACCATTTCGCGCAGCATGCAATGACAGTCTGTGTGGGTATGGTGCTGGGTAACCTTAGAGCATATATTTTGAGAACAATGGTTAAGAAACGCGCCCGTGGTAAAGGAAAAAACAAATTGAAATAGGTTCCTACGTTTTTGATCTGGACTCTATATTATGGTAATATACTGAAAATGTTATGAAGAAACACAACCTCCAGATATTTTGATCTTATAGTGCAATTAATTTATTCATTGCAGTATATTAAGAGACTTTGTAGTCTATTTGTTTCTAGATAATATAAAAATATGATCTAGTGGGTGAAAAAGGATTGTAAATAAACATGCACTCTTAGAAAAGCATTGAATTCCTTACATGTATTTATATAATGAAAACAGGAGTTGATTATAGTTATGAGGTCGAAGGCATTTCTATCTCAAACATTTGAGATCATATTCAGGACAGGTGTGTGAGCACTGATATCACTGGAAAAGAAGAGGAGGTTGTAAGGCCAGAGTAATTAAGAGGCCTTAGGATATGTTACGTAATATAAGTAAAGCTGAGTGTTTTTACTATATATTGCATATAAAACTCAATTTGTGGTAAGGGATCTAACTATATTTGTAGGAAAGTAGGATCTGCTTTCATGGTCACCCCCACTTTTTGCTGGTGTTATGTTTTCTGACTAGTCTGACTGGGATCCTGCTAATCAGGACCCCAGTCTGTGCTTCTTCCCTAAATTGGACATGGTGAATACTTAGGTACACTCACGATTGGCTACTGGTGTACCCTGATATATCCTAGTATATGGTACTAAAGTACCCAGGGCATAGGTACACCAGAGTTCTCTCATGGGCTGAAGCATCTATTATGCCACCCATGAGAGACAACTCCAATTGTGACTCCAGGCCTGCCATTGCAGCCTGTCTAAGCTGGTGCAAGCTTACGACAGATATAGATTTCCCTATATCTGTGGTCATTACACTTAAAACCGATAAGTTACCCTAAGGCAGGCCTTTTCAATCCTGGGGAAGGCAGAACAATAGGTATCCTGTCACAGGGAGGTGTGACCACCTCCCACTCGGGGTTTAGTGTATTGCGGCAGGGTGGGGCACATGCCAGCACCACTGAGACTGCTTGAAGGGTACATTTGGTGCCCTCCTTCCATACTCCAGTTCAAACCTGTTCAGGGAGCCATTGGCGCCCGCTCTGGCGCAAAACTGTACAAAGGACATGGGAGTATCCTCCTCACTGTCCAGCCCCTCATCTGGGAGGGACCCCTGAATCGTCCCAACCCTTTCCTTAGGGTACTTAAGGGGTTACCTGTGGGTGGGTCCCTAGATTTGTCGTGGGTCAAGATTCAGATCACATACCACTTCAACCGTCTGGACTTCGCTTTGGGAACCAAGACTGCACTGGGGAAGATTCCTGCTGCTCCTGGTCTCGTCGTCCTGCTGATCTTCGGCAACGTCTGTGTCCAAGCTCCATACAGGTTCTTCACCAGGCCTGTGGACATCCAAGACACCCGAAGGAATCTCCCTTGGAGTGAAGGAGTCACTCCCCTGCATCTGCAGGCACCACAACGCAGATGACCGGACTGCTGATCCTGGGCTTCCACGGACTCCGAAAGGCTCCGCAACACGTGGTGGTTCTGCAACTCGCTCAAGGCCTGCGCTGTCTTCACACTGAGTTTGAGGCCAGTATCCCTCGTCTGACCCACTATAACAGAACCGCTGTGCACCGCGTTGACTTGCTGTTGCCAAGGCTTGTAGACTCTCTCCTCCAGAGATCTTCGGGCTCCAAGAAGCTCCAACCTCAAGCAACTCCTGCAGCCAAGATCTTTGCCCTCACTGCTTCCTCTGCACTGTGGGTCGCCTTCATTGGTGAGCTGCTCGAGGTCCTCTTGCGTCTCCTGTGCCTTCAGCCCGGGCGGCGTCTTGAGGGTCTTCTTTGGCTTCAGTGGGCTCCCCTGCTTGCTCGGGCCTGCTCTGACTTACCTGGTCGTGGTGAGTCACTTGGACTGCGCTGGTCCTGACACTTCACCTTTTTTTGTTGACTACTTTGGTTGCTGCTGCCAAGGCTTGTTGGTGCCCCTGCCGGACACTGACCCCTTGGCCCTTGACATCCGACGTGGGACAGCTCGTAAACTGCTCCTGGTTTTCCACAGTGTTGCATGGTCCGCACAGCTGCAACTTCAAGGTTACCGTCAACCTCATCTGCATCTCCGACATCACATCGGTGGGCAGTCGTCTTCCATGCCTCCTGGTCACTCCTGAGTGGTATAGACTCTGTCCCCTCTGCTTGCAGGTACCTCTCATCTTGAATCCACTTTTGGGTTCCACCAGACTCCTTTGTCTTCTTCTCCAGCTGCATCTTTCCTGAAGTACTCCATTGTTGTCTATGGCGGTTTCCGACGTCACTTGACACCTATGCAGTCGACTTCCCTGGTGTAGGTATCCTGTTTCCTGGGGTTTCCACTGGTGGGGTGGCTCTCCAACCTTCCATCTTCCACTGGGTTTCTTCAGGGTACGCTGGGAAGGGCTGTTTTTCTTTAAAACTGCGATCTACCCATTGACTTGTTGATCATGCGGTCATGTTCACACACTGCATACGGCCTCCGTGGGGTTCCTGGGTACTTACCTTGGATGGTTCCTTGGGTCCCCAACACTTCTACGTCTTCTGGGTCCCTCCTTGACTTGAGTCGTGGTTCGCATTCCACTATTTTAGTATATGGTTTGGTCTCCCCTTGGAGACCACTGTGTGTTTGGGCTACTTACGTGCTCTATTTCCTAAGTATTGTGTGTATTGTGTTTCTTTCTCCTGGTAGGAGATAGTACAATTGTGTTAGTAAGTGTTTGTAATAAAATACCTATTTTTATAACTGCACTGTGTGAATCTTTTTCACTTAACCTATACCATAAGATTAAGTACTGGTAAAATTTGCCGCTTTACACTCCTTCTGGACTAAGCCTGCTCTCCACAGCTACCACTTAGAGAGCTTTCTAAGGTTGTCTAAGACCACTAAAATCACCATAAGTGTTGTCTGGATTAGTGCTACACTTACAAAAGTGAGTTCCATATAATAAGCCAGCCTCTCTCAACATTGTTTTTAGATTGTGTTGCCCATATCTTAGGGGCCGATTATGATGACGGGATGTCGGTGGCAGTTCCACCACCATATTTCAATGGCGGGTGGATGGTTGGCGGAGGGGTTGTATTCCCTACCATGGTGGCGGTGCCTAGGCACCTCCGTAGGGATTGCAATGTCCCTTGCTGTCCGCCTTTTCATGGCGGTTAACCTGCCATGAAAAGTCAGGCGGAAAGGGTCCTTGGGGGCCTGTAGCGGGCCCCCCTGGCCCTCCGATATGGGCACTGGGGGCACCTATGGTGCCACCCCTGCATATCCCTGCACCATGTAGCAGGCACCGCGTGCAGGGATATGTCATGTGTCCCTATTTTGCATTGCGGCGAGTGCTGCAGCCAGCAGCACCAGCTGCAATGCAAAGTGTAGGCATTGTGACCGCCTTGGTGGTGGTCGCATCAAAATGCCTGTCGGGCGGTCCCGTTGAAGGATAACGCCCGCCCGCCATCCTAATCAGCCCTATAATTTTTATTTCTTTATTTTTAGGTCCCAGTGAATCAATGCATCATAGGTTGGTTGGAGCTTATTTTTCAAAATAGTATGATTGCAAGGAACTTACTAGAGAACCAAGCAGCGAGTGAGCCTGCGTCTTGTAATCTCTCGCGTAGGAAGTGGATGAATCCCGAGTATGTGTGATATTAATGAGACGGGGGTAAGTTGATGAAAAGCCAGGGTGCGTTCATGGAGTGCACCGAGGCCTCATTCCAACGCCTGGTGGGACCATCTCGGAATCGGGACCGACCGACTCGCGGTCGGCAGTTCCACCCGTCCGATTACGATTAGACTGAACAGTGTTCGGTCGGATTCCCATTGACTCCTATGGGAGCCTGTGTTCCGCCCGGAAACACAGGCTCCTGTTGGGAACATGGGGGTGTGCGGAAAACTTTGCACCCTGTCGCTGGCACCCCATTGTGCCTGCGAGACAGTGCAAGGTTTTACAGGGGGGGTCCCTTAGGTACCCCCTCTGCCCCCAACCGGAGGCCTCAGGATGAAGGGGGCCCTGCTAGTAACTTTCCCACAGCCTTTTCGTGTCACACAGGCCGACTCGGAAAGGCTGTTGGAAACCAACATCGTAATCGCTCAGTCAGAAACGCAGTCTGTAGAGCTGTACGATGCGGGTCTGACCAACACAAATTCTCAGAGAGCCGTCGTAACCGATTCTGAAAGACCATGCGGTTACAATCCCACCGCGACCATCGTAAGCGGTCAGAAGGGTTCCGACACGGTCTAGGGGAATCCGACTGTTGGGAGGAGGCTTTCCACCTGACATCGTAATGAGGCCATTACTTTTAATTGATCGCTTGAAGGGGATCCAACCAGGGAGGAGCATTGAGTAGTCGTTCACCTGTCCTGTTACCAATTAGAGAGCCATGGTGCCAATCGTGACGGATAAGGTTTAACAAACCTATTTTCTGCAGCTAATTCGGCCGCAACTAGGAGAATATGGATTGAAAATTTCAGTTTAAGTATCCATGCAATAGATGGTTGGAGGCGTGTCTTGGGAGCCACGAGTGGCAGACGTGTGAGCCTGTAGCTCCGCGCCGGCCCAACAACTATCCTGCTGTAATCCAGCCCTAGCCCGCGCCACCAGAGATTGAAAATGTGGCGCAGGAAGGGAAAAGTCTGCCGCATCGATTGAGACGCTTTGCTGCGAGGCGAGAGGACGAGACATTATTACGAGGCTTCATCTGCCCCGTTGCCCCTGATCGCAAAATGGCGGCCTTGATCTGCAGACATAGAGACGCAGCCCTCCCTCCCTGCTGGTAACGAGAGGTCGTGTCTTGTTGGGGCCCGCAAGGACTGCTGAGCTGACTGCCTGGATCTCGCGACTCACACGCTTTGCCGGAGATCGGGCCGTGAGTGTTGGTAGCCTGAACGGGACGCCGGCCCAGAACCAGGTGAGGAGCAGAGGGCTGAGGCCTGCTGCTGGGGCGTACCCCCGGATCAGCGACGGGAGGGAGGATAGATTAGCCACCCGATTAGCTCCTGCGAAACCACCCGCAACGGAAAAAGGCGACGCGCCTTGGGGAGCCACACGACAGCCAAAAACAGCATCAGCCCGAGCCGACTGAGGGGAGAGGCCTGTACCGGTTTGGGACCCTCGGCTGAGTGAGAAGTTGAGGCCTGCGCCAAACACCCCATAACAAAAGGAGGAATTAGGGCGGGTGGGGTGGCCTGCACTAGAGAATTTAAAACTCACCGCCCAGTTGACGATTTGGCCCAGGCGGAGGGAGGCAAGACCTGAAGGCCCACCGCAAATTCAGGAAGATGTGAGATACCGGGACCTGCAAGCTGGATGAATCACCGTACGCCACTAGTGGGGAACTGCAGCGGTGTGCCTTGGACCTAGGAACTGGAGTGTGAGAGTACTCATCCAACCTCACGCGTGGCCTGGAGGGGAGCTCGACCTCGATCTCCATCGTGACCCCCACAACCCGCGGAACTGGTGTGGAAAGAGAACTAGCCCTGCCTCGGATACACCACAGAGCCTATTCATAGTTACCCCACGAGGAGGGGCAGCTTGAATTGTTGGGGGCACCCACACATCCACTCGCATAAGCCCTTGGGGACCACAATACATATTGTTCGTTTGGAGTTATTCCCAAAGTGGTCGACCACCGCCTTGGTGCCTGGAGATTAGCCCCCCTTGCTGGCACTCTAAGTACACGATAAGACCCTAACATGGGGAGACCCAGAATGAAGGCGGCAGGGGCCCCCTTGGATAAAGGTGAAGACACAGCAGACCCTCCACAGGTCTCGGAGGCACCGCCATCAATGGCCGACCCGGTACATGAGCAACTAACTAAAATCCTGAAAGTCATAGCGGACACCAAAGCTGCCTTGCACCAGGACATTAGCATGGTGTAGGTTGGGCTGGGCCTGCTTCGTGCCGAGCATCATAAACTTACAGAGAGGGTAAAACTGACTGAGGTCTCAATCACAGAACTACACCCGGTACAGCAAAAGTTGTTCCACCAGGTGAACGAGCTTACTGAACGGGTTGGCGTGCTGGAACACAGGGCGGAGGCTGCGGAAGACCTCAATAGGAGGAATAACAGGAATAACATAATAGTGGGCCTGCCGGAAGGAACGGAGGGCGGGGATAGGATTGCCTTCCTAGAACCATGGCTTCGTACAACCGTTGCACCTGTGGGACTCTCTGCTTTCTACACGTTGGAACGGGCACCCAGGGTCCCTGCTTTCCCCCCCCCCTGACTTCGGGGCGCCCACAGTGCCCAGTGGTAGCGAAACGCCTTCTCTAGAAGGATAGAGACATCCTCCTGCAGAAGGCACGTACGGATGGCCCGTTCACTGTGGACCACTCCCGGGTCTCAATTTTCCCTGACTATACCGCTGAATTTCAGAGAAGATGAGCCTCATGCCTGGAAATAAAGAAAATACTGAGATGAAGGCTTACAATACTCTTTGATGTTCCCGGCTTGGCTTTGTATAATACTGGATGGGAAAACTTACTTTTGCTAACACTCGGAAGCAGCCTGGGAATGGTTCGAATCCTACAAAGGTGGTAAAGAGCCAGGTACAGTCTGTGCTGAGCGCCCACAAACTTTGGTGAAACCTGGAAAGAGAAAACAGACCCGATCAAGACGGAAACCACCAAAAATACCAAGCCCTTCCCAAACTGTGAAGGAGAGAACTGCAGCCCTACAAGCGGTGGCTAACCTCATTAAACCAACTGACTGTGTCAGAGCCCGGATCTAGATCCCTCAAAGGGACTGATAGCTCAGATTAAGACAGTTCTTAAGCAAATATTGCCATAATGCTGGATGTTACCCCTAGAGCAGCTGATGACCTATAGCAAGCAGAGCCTCCACATTAGGGGACCAACAGGAGAAGACATCATGAAGCATCTCACCATGTCAAAGGAACACTACCGCTGGAAATGTTGAATTCATGGGCCGGTGCTGGCTACGTCGGACACAGGACTTCGTAAAATAAACAGTGGTCTGACCACAATATCCTGCCCCCCCTGGAAAGCTCCACCCACCCATGGCTGGAGCCTTCCAAAGTCTTGGACGATTGGCATGTAGTTTCGGCGGCTGGCCGTTGCCAGGCTGCTCTGGGGAGAAGGGAGTTTTGGTTTGTGGGAATTTTAGTTTTCATACCCACTTTTTGGGTTTTTATGTGCAAGTGGGACCCTGGCCCATTGCCTCTGTGGCTGGGGAGAGGTCAGACCTGGACGCCTATATTTATACAATGCCCACGGAAAGGCTTACACTAAACTTTTTGACATGGAACATTAGGGGAATGGGCTCTGCCGCCAAGCGTCACAATATATATAGGTATCTGCGCAGGAGGGGGTTGCAGATTGCACTCCTCCAAGAAACACACCTTACCAGTGGGGAGGGGGAGAAGCTGCGCAGACGATGGAGAGGGCAGGTATTTGCGACCTCTTATTCTACATATGTGAGAGGGGCATTGATTTGATCAGAGCTGGCATGCCATTCGAACACTTGCAGGTACTCCTAGATAGAGAGGGTAGATATGTACTGCTGAAGAACAGAATTTATAGACAGGAACTCACGTTGGGTAGTATATATACCCCTAATCAAGATCAAGTGCCGTTCCTCCAGAGGCTTTCAGGCACCTTGACTGCGGTGCTAACCCCGAGCGTACTATTAGGAGGGGACTTCAATTGTGTTGCTGACATGGTTTTAGATCTCTCTCACCCCCAACTGCCGGGCGCCCAAATACACAAAACAGCGGCGGGGTTCCGAGATTGGAGATGACACTGGGGACTGGAGGACACAACATGCGAGGACCGAGACTACTCATATTACTCGCCCTTACATCACTTGCACACCAGACTGAACTTATTCTTGGGTACACCGGGCCTGAGTCGCTTAGTCACACACACAGAATATTTGGGGCGTACGCTCTCTGACCATAGTCCCCTTTTGCTAGCCCTCCAGCTGGAGGGACACCGTCCGCCGATCCCAATATGGCGGTTGAACACTCTGGCTCTTGAAGATACTTGTTTCAGAGAGACCTTAGGCACGGCCATAGACTCCTACTTCAACAGCAACACACAGATGGCCTCCAATACACTGATGGAGTGGGAGGCTTTCAAGGTAGTACTGAGGGGGAAATGTATGGGGAAACAGTGGGAGCCCAGAGGGAACTTCACCGGGAATTGGAAACCTTAGAAGGCAACCTACATAGACTGAACAATGACAAGGAACTAGACCAGACGCATCGGACGCCTTCAAGCACGCACGTCATATTATGAAGCTCTTGACCGACTGCGGTGTCGCGACTTTAGGAGTTACCTCACCAAGGTGCAGGAAGAAGAGGGGAGGCCGGGTTGGATGTTGGCCTGGCTGATTAGGCTGGAGACACGGGGATCCACCAATTACGCAAATTATACCTGCTGAGGGTGGCCCAATTTATGGCCCTGAGGCCATTAATGCCTTATTTTGTGACTATTATTCATCAATATATAAGGCCCCTCCCCCGATATCCCCTGATATACAGAGGGATTTCCTGAAGGTGCTGCGCCCCCAAATCCTTGACGACCACATAATTGATATGCTCGGAGGGCCTGTGACAGTCCCCGAGATCCGGGCTGCGAGGGAAAACCCATGGACCTGACTGTCTCCCGGCCGAATTCTTCTCCACTTACACTGCACAGCTTCTGCCGCAATTGGAGAAGCTCTATGTAGAATTCCTTGGATGCCTGCCAGAGACCACAAGGGATGCGCTGGTCATCCTCCTCCCCAAGAAGCCTAAGCAGGAGGCAAAAGTCGCAGACTTCCGACCACTTTCTATGTTAAACATGGATTTCAAGATCCTTAGTAAAACCCTGGTGCTCCGCCTCCTACCCCACATGCCGTCCCTGGTTCACGCTGACCAGAATGGATTTATTCCGGCCCGGAACACATCGTACAGCCTGCGAAGGATGTACTCAGTGCTGTACCATGCAGAAACTCATTATTTACAGCATGCAGCCGTCTTGTCGATAGACCTCGAGAAGGCCTTCGACACCGTGAGATGGGACTACCTGTTTGAAACTATGAGGCACATGGGCCTGAGGGAAAGCTGGGTAAACTGGGTGAGGCTGCTTTATGAACGCCCCACAGCTAGGGTACGGACTGGGAAAACAGTGTCCCCACAGTATGAGATCTTCTGAGGAATGCAACAGGGCTGCCCATTGTCACCTCTGTTGTTTGCACTGGCAATGGAACCATTGGCAGCCTTATTCCACCAAGGCGGGGAGGGACTAGGCATCACATTAGGGGGGAACACTCATATTATCTCCCTGTATGTTGATGACTTATTGATATACCTCAATGACGCAACGGTGGGTATCAAGACTACACTGCGCCTGATGGACCAGTTTGAATTGCTGTCTGGCCTCAAAGTTAACCGCAGCAAAACGTACCTCTTCCCAATCTCGGCCAATGGGATTCACCCATTAGATCTTACGGTGGTCATTAACCGGGCCCCCACAACCTTCTGTTATCTGGGGATTCAGGTCTTCCACTCGCTGGACGATTTACATGAAGGTAATCTTGGCAAGGCCCTCCGGTCCCTGAGATCAAATGTTTCCTTCTGGTGCACGCTACGACTGCTGATCATGGCCTGGGTTTCCCTCGCTAAAATGGTCATGCTGCCTCGCCTGCTGTAATTTTTCACCAATCTCCCCAGAACCGTTCCCGCTTTGTGGTTTCGACAACTAGATGCTCTACTGCGAGATTTGATATGGTAAAAAGGGAGGAGGCGAATAGCCTTGTCGATCCTACAATGCCCATCCGCGGAGGGAGGACTCGGAGTGCCTAACTTCGAGCTCTACTTTTTAGCTTCTCAACTCCAGTGGCTGGCGCAGTGGTTGGCAGATACGGGCCCAGTAGGCACTGACCTAACCGACCGAGGGATCCGTACGGATCTGATTCTGGCAAAGATGCTAGACGCGGACATCGCTATGTCTCATCTATCCCTGCTACAGACCATAGCTTTACGCTGTTGGAAACGCTGTCTCTTTAAAGAAGGGAAATCTCCCCTATATGCCCCGGCCCTGCCCCTGGTGGGCCTCCCCCACAGGAAACCCAAGATGATACTAACCCCAACACTGTTGAAGCCCTGGACTGAGGCCGGACTGGAAACGGTGAGGGATTGCTACCAGCAAGCAACCCTGGCTCCATTTGAAGACCTACTTGAGAGCTATGACCTACAACCAGGCCAATTCTTAACCTATGAGATAATACTGCGCGCCTTTAGAGGGCAATGGGGGGGCCAACATGAGCCTAAATCACACTCAATATTACACTCAGTCCTTACATTAGGCACTGCAAGACACCAGGTAAAATGGTTCAATACATCGCAACTGGAGATGGTCCGCACACCCCTAACGAAACTGCACACCTGTTGAGAGACTGCTCTGGGTAGGCACATCACAAACACAGAATGGTTCAAAATGTTGACATACTTTAGGAAAGTCTCACGCAATACTAGATTGAAGTACACACAGTTTAATTACGTACACATGACGTACATTACACCTCACAAATTTCAACTCGCTTTTGGAGGCACTAGATACAAATACCAAAGATGCGACCGTGTAGATGCAGACCTCATACACATGACTTGGTATTGTGCCCCAATACGTAAGTTCTGGGAGGAAACAATACAACTCATGTGTGCAGCTGTGGGGTGCATACTAGAACCAACAATGGGAGTGTGCCTGTTGGGGCTCTTCCCCTGTCCTCCTAAAAGGAATGCGGGAAACAGATTCCTAGATTTAGCCCTGGTCTTAGCCTGGAGAAGAATAGCACTGGCCAGGAAATTCGTACCTGGACCAGCAGTGGAAGCCTGGAAACGAGATGTAACCCATTGGGCCGGGGCAGAAGGCAGAGTACTGAAGAGGGAAGAGTCGCTTGGATTGGGGCAACGCACCCTTGCCCACCTCTGGAAAGATATACTGGAGGCATGGGAAAACCCAGACAGAGACAGAAGCGATAGAGGGGGGAGCGAAGAGCGAACACAGACGAGCGGCGAAGATGACCAAAGGGAAGACGCCTAAATAAAAACACTGAGTTGACCTACATAAAAAAACTACCACAAACGGGCCCTTATATACCACACAACGGTACTGTAGAGGCCACTTAGGTCCTCGAGTAGCCTAGGATAGCATTATTTGAATACGCATTGGTCAGATGAAAAGAAAAGGAAAGAAACAGCAAAAATAATAATAAATAAGTCCTTGCTGTGCAATATATGAATGGACACAAGGTTGAAATGATCTCACATTTATTAATGGCATAAATGGAGTATCACTTGTTTGCAGGGTGTAGTTCAGGTGCTCACACATATAAGTGCAGGTGCGTGAAGTGATTTCGCAACCTAAGATGTGGGATGAGTCAGGAAGTGTTCCGACTCATCCCACATCTCTGACTGCCGAGGACGTGTCCTGACTTATGCTACGCGCCTCCGCTTTGAGTAAATACTTCGGACCCCAAGTTAACCGGCACTCGAGAAGCCCCAGGTTGCGAAATTACTTCGTCTCCCACCACGCGCCTCCGAACCGTTCAGGCGTGCCTCCAATTTAACTTGCTCACACTCTTGTTGTCCTGATGATGATCTCTAGCGAATGAGATCGAAACGCCGTCGACTTCTTTCTACAACCAAAACTCCTTCATTTCTTTGAATTAATTGGAGTTTTGATTATTGTTGTCAATGTGATGTATTGTTTAAATGTCACCAACCTCTCACTTCACGCACCTGCACTTATATGTGTGAGCACCTGAACTACACAACCCTTGGCCCGACTGCACAGTTATTTAATTAGATAGCATGATTTACCAGTTGTATAGTTCCCTTTTTGATAAAATCTGTGGGATATTTACAGACTGGCATATAATATGTGATAGTATACATTAACTGAAATAATGTTTTCCTAAAACTTACAGGCGAAATAAGACTTTAATGTATGAGACTATGATTCATGTGTAAGTACTTTTATGGATAACCTTCTCTATGGCTTCTTCGAATTGTAACTAAAGTTAGTACAGGGCGATTTTATATATATATATGCCAAAGAAGTGGTGTATTGTGATATATCACTAATTGCTGAACTATATGATTATGGATGGATATTAAAATAAATGCCAATAAAAATATGTTGGAAAAAAAAAAGTATCCATGCAATAGATGTCTGGGCTATGCGAGGACAGGGGCGGAAAAACATACTTGATGCGAAACTCAGTTGGGCATAAGTTCCCGCCAGAGTGGGTCTCTTTAGTTCGAGTGAGACGTGCTGGTCAGGTAACCCGGAAGTGGTTTATACTGACCGTGTGTTTCAGAAACCTGGGAAAGCGACCAGTGACTAGAATAATAACCGCTATCTGGTACGCAAGCGCGTCCAGGCATGTAATTCAGTACGCAGTACCAGCAGCCGCTATGGAGAGCCATTCTGTACAGCGGACTGGAATGCGGACTGCTGTGTTGTGCACATGCGTGAGTTTAGCAAATAATTTAATGCGTAAAATCAGAGACCCAGTAGCCTTAGAGCGGTACAATACATGCTGCACCTCTAAGGGGCCCTCCTTAGCACCCATGCCCTAGGTACCATAGGGTACCCCTTACTAGGGACTTACAAAGATGCTAAGGGCATTGCCAATTGTGGAACAATTAGGCATATACATCATTTTTGGGAATTAACACTGGCACTGGGAAACCTGGTTAGCAGGAACCCAGTGCTCTTCAGTCAAAGTTGCATCAGATATCAGGCAAATCATGGGGCTAACCATGTCCAAAAGGGGCACTTTCATTCAGGCATTTTTTTTTAAAACCTCCTAAACATGACTAAGGGCCTGATTACGACTTTAGCGCAGCAGCGACGGCACAATGCCGCCTCCGCTGCGCAAGCACCGCCGACCGTATTACGAGTTGCAATTGTGCAGCTCGTAATATGGTCGGCAGTTCTTTGGCCTTTCCCATGGTGGTGCACCGCAATGAGAACTGCCAAAACGTTCCAGCATGACATGGACTGTGACTTCCATGCCGTGCTGGAACTGGGAGAAATACAGTTAAGGGGGGCACATGTTGTGACCCCCTGAATGTATTCCCATGGCATGGGGGCCCTGTAGTTCTTGCACCACCAGCTTTTTCATGGTGTGGCTCTGCCATGAAAATCTGGTGGTGCAAGAACTCAAATATGGTGCTCGGGACTGCGCCAGTCCCTGCTCAGCATATTGCGTTGTGGCGCTCCTGCACCACCACCAGGGAACGACTGTTCCCTGTCCCAGCAGGCGTTCCACCGCCGATACGACTTTGTAAGTTGTAATTTGCAGTACAGTGGACCACTCCCCCTCCCCTGTGCCACCCCAAGACCGCCAGACTCGTAATCAGGCCCTACGTTAGCAAAGCTAAAACTTTTGTCTGGCATAATAAGCAAATTGACTAACATATTTTTTTTTAAATGTGTTTCCTTTTCCAACAGGTACTATGTATTGAATTCTTCAGATGGATACATTTACAATGCTTTCAAACAGAAGAGGCAACCTTACTAAAGCAATAAGGCTTTCAATGTAGTTATTAATAATCTTTTGAGTATTAAATGCAGAGGTATAACCCCTCAGTGGACCGAATACGAATATTGTGATACGTAGGAGGTAGAATCTTAATGTGCTTACAATAATATAAATATTTGTGGTGCTCATTTGTCTGGTTTTATTTAATATTTATCTACCAATTGTAGCACCCTTTTTGTACAAGAGTGAAAAGATTACAGTGAACATTTGAAAAGTGAATTGTGGTTTTCCTTTATACTGTCTTGGGTGTATCAATATGTATATGCAAGGACAAGGCCAGTTTCCTCGTCATCACTGAGAAAGAGAGTCTGGCTTTGCGTACTAACGGAAAAAAGGGCCGTTTTCACCATTGAACTAATGTAAACGCATGGGTAACTACAACCATTTTTTTTTTAGAAAATGTTATTTATTGCAATAAAGGCTTGTTTTTTTTCTAAAAAGGTATACATATCTATTTTTGCAAATTGTCAATTTTTCAACTAATTGCTAATAAATTTAAAAATGAAAAAAATGGTGTTTATTTGTTTCCTGTAGCTCACTCTAAAATAAAGTGTATCGCTGTAATTATTATTTATTCATGATTGTGATTTAAAATGTAAATGTCTCTTAAAATCTCACTGTTGTATTCATTTTTCTCTTTAAAATAAATTTCAGTTAGTGTGTAAAAATTAAGTATTACCTGGGTATTAATATACTACCCCGCCCATTACCCCTATATCCCTTACATCCTGTCACTAAAGGTGAATGTAGCAGTGCTATTAAACATTATTGAAGTTTAATGCTAAAATTAAATTTTTTTAAAGACCAAGGGGCCAATGACGATCTTGATTGTAAAGCCTCCGACCTTAGGTCCGAGGCTTTACGACCAAGATCGCCTGTTTCAGTTCTGACCAGCTGATTACAATACAGCCGGTCAGAATTGAAACTGGCCAGTCATTACAGCTGGCCTGCGACAGGCTCCAGGAGCCCATCGGCTAGTCGGAGACAGGCCCGTAGTCCCATAGGAAGGCGATTCCACCTTTGGGATTACGATGCTTGGTTTCACACAGTCTTTCTGACATGGGAAGCCTGATGGAAAGCGAGTTTTGGGGCCCTTAGCAGGGCCCCCTTGTCCTTGTGGCCTCTGACCTTGAGGTGCCTGCCATGGAGTACAGGGATTAACACAATCTCTCATTGGGATTTTGTGTTACGGCCGTAACACAAGCTCCCATAGAGAAACGGGAGAATGTGACCGCACATGGTGCGGTCTCATCGTAATAGCGGTGTCTGACATCGTAATCGTGCCTCTAGTAATTAGTACTCTGGTATTAAAAGTAATACCTGGGTATTAATACAATTTCATCTCCCGTTACCCTAATATTCCTTGCACTTCGTCCCTAAATGTATTAAAGCTGGGTTTTAAAAAATGTGCGTTTAATAATTATTTTAAAATTAAAAGTACAGTTAAAAGCCTACTAATTAGTACACAGATATTAAATTTAATAGTCATATATTAATAAAAATCTTCCCCACCCCGTACCCCTATTCCCTTGTTTCCCGCCCCTAAAGGTGACTGTTACATTAGTTCAAAAATATATTTAAGTTTAAAGATAAAATAAAGTATATGGGGGTGACATACACAGGTGTTTTGGGTTTCAAACAAAATAAAGAGGGAGGAGAAAAACCTAAAAGCAAGGATTACTCAAAAGGCCCTGGGAGTAGTGGTAACCAGTCCCAGTCTGATCTAAAAATGGGTTCCTTAACCATAAGACAAGGATGGTTGCACCCCAATATACAGAGTCTTACAAATATGGGCACAACAAGGGTGAACGCAAATGTCATATAAGGGCACACCCCTCTACCTGTGGGCAGACACCTGGGTTGTCGAGTGTAGTGCTCGGGAAGGAGGTAGTCCCAGTTACTTTTGGGGGGACAGGCAGAGGTGACCCTAGTTTCCCTGGGTGATAGAGAAATGGAACCATAAGCCCTCATGCCTTCAAATGCTTCAAGATATAGGCAGTGGGACACCATTAACAGGTGGAGGGTCTGTGAGACACTGAAGCCAGCATGAAAACTGTCAAGTGTCAGCTGTTGTCTGCAGAGCAGGTCCTAACAAACACATTCCACCAAGTCCAAATCGCCGGCTGCCATGCGAAACATCTACCAGTGTCTCCGGTCCCCTTCGAGTGGGGGGGGGGGGCATCGCCTTAGGTTCGCAGGTCAATGTTGTCAACATACAGTTCCACAATAGGAGCAAAGTCCTGCAATAAAGAACATAGGGTTGACGCTTATGGTGGATGGGGGACATGGGCTTGCCATTGCAGCAAAAAGCTGAAGTGCTTCGCTGGGTTGAAGCAGGTGAACTCCAAGCGGGTGAGATAGCGGATCAGACGGTGCCAAACCTAATGAAATTTAACTTCTATGCGTGGTAAGTTGTGGGAAAGTTGTTGCATCGCCATCACCTCCCATGGGCGGTGAAACATTAATTGGGAGGGCAGTTGTCTTTTTCAACTATATTAATATCAGCTGTGCAGCCTTCAGTATGTGAATAATAAGCTTCCAGTCAGCGTGGGTCATCGTTTCCAAGGCAAGGTATTGCACACCTAGTATAACTGTGAGGTAAGAGGCAGGGAATGGATTCCCTATAGTGACCTTGTTCCAGGATCGCTTTTCAATATGTGGTAATGAGGCTGCAGGAGCACCGGAGGTGGCAAGTATATCCCACTACTAGTACGCACTGATGGCAGAGGGAAGATGTGGAGGGGTATATGCTGGACAAGTAAGCTGGTGTATAATACCATTGAACCATGATCTTATAAGCCATTTACCTGTGGGATAAGCTGTGGTAAGAAATGATACAGCTGGCGGTACTTAAACTTAAGCCTCGTCGCCTCACGGAGATGGTAATCAGCCTTACATTGCTCAAAGGATTTTATGGAGGCCCCCACAAAGATCTGGTTTGCATGCAATTAGACTGTGGAGGAGGAGAAGGTAGTAAGCCCCTTCATGATTCCAAATTTGTCCCATATGTTGAGTACTGCCCTAGTGGGCGTAGCTAGACAGACTGTATAGGTGCTACCAACATAGACATATATATGCACACATGCAGTCGAGCGTGCTGGCATAGCCATGCTAGAACCCTGAGGGGCCGGCAGGCCACTGCCAGATCCATGTGGAACCCATTTGTCACACTTTAACGGACCACCCAAGAGATGTAAGTGGGCGGCCCAATAGTGCTAGAGAATATTAGGGCATACCAGTCCACCACTTTCTCTAGGCCGCATCAGGGAAGAGTTACAGATCCTTGGCTGCTTCCCATTCTGGATAAAGGAGCGAAGGTCCTGCTGTAAGCGAGTGGTATAATCTTGGGGGATCTGAGCATGCAGGGACTGGAAAAAGATATATGGCCCATGGGATGACGTTCATTTTTATGACATTAATGCGCCCCAGTCAAGAGACAATGAAGGGTTTCCAGCGTCTTAGATCTGCTAGGATGGACCTTCGGAGTTACGTCCATTTGGACTGTGTCCAAGAGGACAGCGTTGGGTTAGATTATCACCCAAATACCTAATCGTGATGGGTGCCCATTGTACCCGCGCTAGGGCTTGCTGAGTAGGGAGGTCTTACCTGGCTATAGTTAGATTGAGCATGCAAGATTTGGTGATGGTGATTTTGAAGACAGATACCGCCTCAAATGTGGCACGTCTGTCAACTATAGCCAGTAGGGAGGTAGGGGTCGATAGAAAGTAAGGAAGAGATGATCCGCAAACAAGCTAATCTTATGATCTCAGCCACCAAAGGAGATGCCCACAATAGCAGGATTGCAGCGGATGGAGATTGGCAATGGTTGAGCTGCTAGGGCTTAGAAAAGGGGTGATCACAAATAACACACCTTGTTCACCCCTCGTCTGCTTTACTGCTAAGGTGCGAGCATTCAGCACCAAATAGTTCTATGTCCTCTCAGTTGACTGAGCAGGATAGCTATTTGCTACCAGCCACTGGTGTGCTGACTGGCTATTTTTCACCAACGTGCCACCATAGACTAGTTTCTGACCCCCAAGGATGAGGGCCTTTGCTCTCAGGATGCCAGAAACCAAGCCTGCTCGGGCAGAGGGTGTTTTCACCCCCTCCCACAGAATGACCTGCAGAATAATTTTCCAAAACGGGGGTGGGGGGACTTTGAGGAGCCCACCACCTCTGCTATGCAAATCTGGCTTCTCTCGTTGGAGAGGAACCCAACCCACTTTGTCCAGAGACCTTTGGGACATGGAGAGATGGGAAAATTAGCTAGTCAGATAAGCGGGTTCACCCTCAGGCTAGTGCCACCCCTAAGGTGGGCTAACTGAAGTGAAAGTGACTTTTCAAAGTTAGCTATCTTGGTGATGGCAAACTTTGGAATTCTGGTATGGGGTTATGTCCACTTCCCAAAGGAAGTGGTCATATAGGGGGTGTAGTGACCCCAAGGGTAGGTAGCCCATTGGTTATTACCTAGTGCCCCTTAATTCAGTATTTAGGGAAGCGCCTGGCAGCAGAAAATCAGATCCTGCAGACTAAAAGAAGGACCGAAGAGCCGCGAGAGCAAGAACTGCTGAAAAAGCCACTGACTTGGCACCAGCCCTTCCGGCCTGTTCACCTATTCTTGACAATTTCACCAAAGTCATCTCACCCTGCAAGCTGATGATCCTCTAAAGCCTGGGAGGACTGCCAGTGCTTCTTCAACAACTCAGGAACTCCCGTGGAGCAGTGAAGCTGTTCCCCTGCATCTTGCAGGTACCAAAGACTGAGCTGTGTGGATCCAAGACTGCAAAAACCAGGTGTTGGAAAACACCATCTGACCCACATAGTCCGAGCTGGAGTGGGCCAATGGTGCCAACGTGGTCCCCAGGCCATCCAGACTCAAAGGGTTTACTGACATAATATTGTCACCACTAATGTCGACCTACAAAATTATCGTCAGTAATATCAGCAATAAAAATATCGTCAACCTATATTGAATTTAAAAAAATTCACAAATATCAACTAAAAAATAACATAAAAACATCGATATCACCATTGAACACGCAAATATCGTTTACAAAAATATCATCTACATTAAGGGCCTGATTACCATGTCGGTCGGAGAGACCTCCGACTGGCATCACTACAAATTGGGAACAGACCAACCTCAGGTCGGCAGTTCCATTCGCAAACTCCGATTTCTCAATGGGAGCTTGTGAACATCCCTCCTGCACAAACACATACATAGCAATACTTTCCATTTCACACAACACCTGCTACTACACGTAACTAGTAAACTACAACACAATATATCATTAAAAAAAACACGCTAATCCATATTCTACTACAAACACGCTACACTACCCAACAACTTTAAAAAATAACACACTACAAACCCTATATAATACCTAACCCTACCCTTAAATTAACTTGGAAATAACTTAAAACAAAATGACCTTCACTGATCAAATGCAGCTCCCAACCGCAGCCTTGCTTCTTCAATAGCGACCAAAAAGCAACAGCGATAGAATACAAAATACAGTTAGTGCCACAAAAAATGGCTGCTTAATTAAATTGGAAAAAAACTATTTCCCCATTGAACTCAATATAAAAAATAAAGTAAAAGAAAAATGTGACTAATACATTTGAACAAAAAATATAAAAATGTATTACAAAAATTGTACAATATATAGTAAATAAAATATTAAAATACAGAATTTATTTTACTATATATTAAAATGTATATTGTTTATAACAAATTCAAAAATATCTGCAACATGTTGGCGGTCGGAGTGTAAACCAACCGGGGAAACCCTAGCAGGATCCCAATGCCTCTGCAGGCTCCGGCTGGGGGACTGGGGGGCACCTATGGTGCCCCTCTTCACATCCCTGCACCGTGTGGCAGGCATCACACGGTGCAGGGATGTGCAAAAACTTCCATTGTACAATGGGAGCTTGTGCTGCGGGCGGTTTCAGACCGCAGCACGGGCCCTCACTTATATACATTTATTACACACCTCATGAACAAAAACTAAAACATTATTATAAATGAAACAAACAATTGAATAAAAAAATTGTAACAATTAAATATTAAAACATAATGCATAATAATCACCTCGTTTTTATATATACATTACATATAACTAATCTAACATAACATTTTATGAAATAGTTCATACAACACATAATTAAAGATATCAGACAGAATTATATAATTATAAAATCAAAGAAAATATTTTCTACAAAACAATAAAACAAAAATAACCTAAAAAATAGAGAATTTATATAAAACAATACAATAATTTGAAAACTTACAAAATAATATGAAAAATTATACAATTTCAACAAAATACAAAACAAAGGGGCCCATTAGGATGGCGGGCGGAAGCACCACCGCCGTGCTGGCGGATGCAAAAACCACCAGTTACCGCCCGCATGCCGCAGCCCACACGCCCGCCAAATTACGATGTGAAAAGGCAGCCAAACACCGCCGGCAAGCCAGCGACGCCGTCCGCCATCAAAGTGCGCCCGCTCACGTAGCGGCGCAGCCCAATGGAGACACACCGCCAGACGAAATCACGTACCGCCCGGCGTACAAATTACGATGCCGCAAACAAACAGCTCCCACGGCTAAGAGACACCGCACGTGAAAGTGAGGCGGAAACCTGAACGCCGAGCACAGACACCGAAGAGGCGACCCCCCCCGAGCATGAATCCAGCACTGCAGGCCCTCCCCATGCTCTACCTGATGCAGCACCCAGGAGTCAACGCACCGCGGCGACGCAGGTAGGCAGACACACAACAGGGGCACGCAAACAGCGCACACAGTGCAAGGGCGGGACAACTGCATATGGCCCCCACCCCGACACCCCTGCGTGGACATGACACATCCACCACTGCACCCACACATGCGCACAACGCAGAGGCCAACGGCAGCGCAATGCATGCGCCGCACACAAACAACACAGGGTCACAACCAAACACCACACACACCAGCACCACCCAGAAAGCACATGTCACGTGACAGCCCTGCCACAGTCATGTCCCCAACCGGCAATTCACTGCTGCCAACCTGACGTCACACAACTGACCCGAACATGTCAGTGACGTCACGCCACATTAGGACACACCCCTGTGTGCAAAACACGGCGAAGCACACAGCGGAGGCAACATCACCCAGCAGAATATGGACCCCGTCGGGAAAAGGTACGCCAGAACCACACAGAAACACCGGTGCCACCCTGCACCCAATAACAAGACATGCAATACGTAACATCAAAGATACCGGGGACAGACAACAGGTGGGACCAATTATAACACAAGGCCCAACGTACAGCGGAAAAGCAGCCTGCTGCCCACACACGGGAGAGGAAACAGCAACGAATGACCTTCCATTCCCACTCTGAAACCACATCCCGACTAAACAAGCCGGAGAAAACAGTTATTGCACCAAACAAAGCCCAACGCAGGCATGCAGAGGGAAGCGGCCACAGGGCAGATAGCGCATAACACCAAAGAACATTCACAACGGAAAGAAGAAATGATAACACTCCCCATGTGGTTCACATGCAAGTTATCTGGAAGGAGTCAGACACCACTGACCTTGACCATTCAGAGAAGCATGTGGGATGAGGGCCCGTGTCCTCCGCACAAGCCAACATAACACAGGTCCTGCCTCCCTACGACCATTACAGAATTCCCAGCAACATCGGAGGTTGCACTCTGCAGACTGCACAGACAGCCGGAGCACGCCACCACAGCGCCCTGCAGCAAAATTGCACTTGCATCACACCTACCCAACTACGCCGGACAGATCAAGCTGTACAAACATAACCTGATACAGATATTGGGATGTGACAATCTGGCCCTGCTGAACGTAAGTTACCGACTAACTTACCGCATCGCATTGTTCAGCTGCGTCATCCCCGTCTTCTACTGTCGGAGGTGTCCCTTCTACTATCCTGTGGAGTTATGTCTCTCCAACCCGGCATGTCCAAGGGCGGACCTGCTACAACTATTCCACCCCCTGGACGCACACGACAGGGCCTGTTCAGCCTATGGGGGCATGGCGTATGTGGCGACTATCGGACCCACACTGCAATGGGACCAATGTGCCTCCACACGACGGATAATGGATTACAGTTACATCGAATGCCATCCAACATGTCCCATCATGCTCCTACAAGGGACAACTCACGACCAACACCTTGACAGCCACCATCCGCTACATTGGCTGGCAACCATGTCCACCACCAATGCCATGGAAGCCCTGCTGGTAGGCATTGCATTCCTGACAACCTGTCAATTCGTCGGGCCCCGTCGCCAGACCCCCAATTGAGCAATGATGACCCACACTGTATCCATGCGTGGCTTACGCACGGACTAGGCAGTTACCAGTACAACTACTACACCATGCAACCTGCAACTGACACCACAACAACAACTACACTGCCATGACATCTGATACTTATTGGGAAATGCACCCTGTACCTCATCACATCCAGTAACTCTGCATGAACAGGGGGAGGCAGAGGCATGGGATTTGTGTATGGCAACCACATGGACAGAACTGCACGTACAACCATGCCATGATATGGATCCTGCGCCCATGAACATATGCACCGGTCAGTGGACAGCAATCGTCCTGCTGCAGTATGTGAGAGCTGTCACCACACCTCCCTCTGAACGTCCGTGCCAGGACCTTTGCATGTACACCAAGTGCATCCACCAACAACATGAGCCCAGTGACTGTGACATGGCCAGTACCCACCACATCGCAACAACAAGTGGGACGCCTTTGCATGCACGTAAGCCCATGCCCTGATGTCACCTCCACGCACGTGTGCATGAGTGACCATAGCAGCAAACCTGTAACATGGAACGGAGATGCACTGTGCCCATGATGACAAGCGGACTGGTAGGCTAAATGTATACTGTCTGTGTCAGTCAGCAGCACCACAGTAATTAGCAAATGTACATTAGCACACCAACGGCTAAGCAGTTGGAACTCTGAAGCCCACATCCCACAGTCAACAACTAATCACTGTACCCCTACACCCTATGCTATGTGTAATCATGCTGAGTATATCCTCCACATGCACTTCGCTGCCAGTAGTGTTCACTATACTGCATCACAGAGGACATTAGTCCCAATACATGGCTTGAAGCAACAATGTGTCTCTGCTGATTAATTTCACAAGTACGAATGAGAGAGGATGAGAGTGTGTGAAGTACACGACAGTCATGAGATGACCATGTAGTCCACTGTCATTGGATGTCAACTTAAATGTGTAGCACAACTGTGGGAGACACACATGTGTCATGTGAAGCGGGAGTTACGCATGGCTCAGGTGGGTTGGTGTGACGGGTAGGTGCGCACATGCAATGTTGAAACACGCTGTGTTGGGAGGACTCAGGACCAGTACATTGGCGCACTCCTGGGAATCTGTAAAGACCACCTGTCTGGTGACGAATGTGAACTCGTGTGTGCACAACAGGCGGGCACACGAACAATGCCGCATCAAGTGTAGATGTCAGCCCACCCTCCGTGGACATGCCGGATACTGCTGCGCGTCCGCCAGGCCCTTGCCAAGGCACTCACATCCCCTGTCGACCTGGTGTATCCCCAACATTGTCCACTTGCACAGGCAATCCAGGGCACGGGATGGCAGTAGAGCATGGTGGGTGAGAGCTCATGGCGCGCTCATCCTTGTCACATCACGCAGGCAACACATCCACAATGTGTAGTATGGCACAAGTCAAATGGAAGTAGTGGGGGGACGCACACATCACAAGCAGCAGTGACGTCACGGACAGTGGCTCACGCCATCCCACCTATTGACAATACACCCACACACGTTACATGCCATTGCAACAGAGAAGCCAGCGCGTGCACAAGCAGCTCCAAGCTCGCCCCAGAGAGGCCAAAGAGTGAATGTGTGGGGCCATGAGCTCCAGTTGAACGCGGACTGGCCCGCTAGGGCAGCTACAGCCTCTGTGTGTTGCAGGTGGTGTATCCGGACTGCGGAGCCTGTCATGCATAGTCAATGTTGCCCGGGTCTCGAGTCGGGGCACCACGCATGTGGACGGCGTAACGCCACTAATCATACCGTGAGACAGACCACATGTACAACTGGACCCACACATACACTCCTTGGCCTCTCTGGGGCGAGCTTGGAGCTGCTTGTGCATGCGCTAGCTTCTCATGTGCAAATGCATATAGGTGTGAGCGAGGGAGGCCATGAGGACAGTGCAAAAGATAACTGTTTGACTTTCAGTTAGTTTAAGGAATGCCCCTGATGTGGTCAGAAAAAGACATGTCTCGTGTGCATTGCAACTAGTAGATAAGCCGATGACCTACCCATGTCTTGCATGTAGCCCCGCACCTAGCCCTGCACACTCGACACAGCGAAATGAGTACCAGCACCACATACTTCCCATTCGAAGCACTGACTGGGGGTGATAACCATTGGACAGTCTTGTGTAGTCCACCCACGCGTACATGTGGGCCCTCCATGAACCATGTCACCTGCGGCAAAGTGATGTCATGGGCAATGACGGAACTGAGCAGAGCTGTCTGCCCCACGCACAGACGGTGCATCAGCTCAACAGACCCAGCACAGAGTGCAGCAGGGGTCACATGTGCAGGGGCAGTTGTGCCTGGTGTGAATGCAGATGCACATAGACAGCACATCGAGCAATGTGTAGCCTGCCCACATCTACTGTCCATTGTCAGGCTGACCTAGAAGAAGATCACAAGGCAACACATCTGTGTGGGTGTACCCACTGTGACCAACACTGCGCAATCATCAGCGTACTCGCCCTGTGCATGGCCCACCCCGCAACAAAGGTCACATTCAGTGCCACTATCTCTCACACACATCCCTATCACGAGTCATGGTGTGTCCAATAGACAGTGCAGATTAAGCGCTCATCCGGGGTGTCCTGAACAGGAGACACATGTAACCCACTAGGCAGTCGGTGCTGTCACCTACTGGCATTGTGCAGTCAATGTGCAGGCCAGGCTTGCTGGGACTGAGAGGGGCAGCATGGCCCAGCCTGACATTCACACGAGCAACAAGTGCACTGAGACCTGCATTGGCAATTGCAGACGTTGGCCTGCACCCAGCTGGCCCGGGACGCCTACCTCCATAGTGGAACACGCAGGGTGCAACCGCGAGGGTCATCGGAGTTGGCCGTAATGGCCTGGCCCATGTTGGTGACAGTCCGCTGATGCCATGTGCACCACACAGTATGATGTGCGCACTGCATCTGCAGGTGTGGCCATGATGTGCGTGTGGGTGCAGGTGCACAATGGACGGGGCCACAACATGCCGTGTGCATAGGCAGGGACGGCCAGTGGCCGGCCCCCACATGTCTGTTAGCATGTCATCATCTGCACATTGGCATGGGTGCATGGTATACGCATATGCACACGCATGTCATCTCTCACTATGTACATCTGCCACTTGGCACGTGCAAGGTTACGTGTCACATGTGATGTGTATTTGCAAGCACACAGCCGTGTTGGCATAGGGCTGTCAATGTGTATACCTGACAATGCTTCTGGAGGTGTGATCCGTACAGTGCTGCACATAGGGTGCAGTGGTGACACCAATGACTGTCTCATATCCCCTCGTGCCACAGGTCCCACTTGTCTTGGCCGCTCAGCCTGTGCCCACATCGTCGTTGGTGTGTGCCATACTCATCCAGCCTCGGAAGCAGTGTGATGCACAGCAGCCAGTCATGTTGCTGTGGTGTTGTCGCTTGCCGGATATGCAGTCAGTCCCCATCAGCACGCCTCACAGGTCATTGAGGCCTGGATCCCCATGTGCATGCACATAGCAATGGTTTGTGTCACTGCCCATTGCTATTGGTGGGAGACCTGTGTAAGTGTATTGTGGCTGTGCTGTCCCTGCATGACAGCTGTTCTGTGACTCATGTTCTTGCTCTGTCATATCAGTGATGTGTATGTGAAAATGCCATGTGTCGTGTTGCTTTGACATGTGTCCACTTCCATCTTTCCTAGGCGGAGACCAAACATTTACTGCCCTTACCAATTGTTGGCGGACATGGAGGATTCTGAGGTCATCCGGAAATTTCGTCTGGATCGACCAACCCTGCATCGACTATGTGCCATGTTGGAACCCCACCTCCGTCCTCGCAGGGTGTATCCGACAGCATTCACCCCCACGGCTAAGGTGATGGCTGCACTGCATTTTTTCGCCACTGGGTCATTCCAGCACACAGTGGGCAGTGGAGGTGGGATGTCCCAGCCCATGTTCAGCATGGTGCTGAGGGATGTACTGGCAGCCATGATGCTGTACAGGAACAGGTACATCAGATTCCCCAGGGCACGTGAGTTGGCGGCAGTGAAGGGTGCATTCTATGCCCTTGGACGGATCCCACACGTCGTTGGTGCCATTGACTGCACCCATGTTGGCCTTGTCCCACCACAGGCCACTGAGCAGCTCTTCCGCAACCGGAAGCACACGCACTCCCTGAATGTGCAAGTGGTGTGCCTTGCGGACATGGTCATCTCCCACGTGTGTGCAAAGTTCCCAGGCTCGGCCCATGACGCGCACATCATGCGAAACAGCATATTACCACGACTGATGACCAATCTGCAACAGGACCGTGGCTGGATTGTCGGTGAGTATGTGGAGTTGTGTAGCGTGCTGGCTTAAGGATGCTGTCTACTGTCCTGTTTGAATTGCAACGGTTCTCTGTGTCCCCCACGCCCAGGTGACTCGGCTTACCCGAATGGGCCCTGGCTGCTCAGTCCATTACGAAATCCTCGGACCCCAGCAGATGACCACTACAATGAGGCACATGGGAGGACCAGACGTGTGGTCGAGCGTACCTTTGGCCTCCTCAAGTCCAGGTTCAGATGCCTGGACCGCACCGGGGTGCGCTGGCGTACTCCCCACAGAAGGTGTGCCAGATAGTGGTGGCTTGCTGCATGCTGCACAATCTGGCCATTCGAAAGCAGATCCCCCTAATTGTGGATGACGGAGATCAACCAGGGCCCCAGCCTGCACACCAGGACAGCTCCAGTGAAGAGGACAGTGGAGAGGATGAAGCTGTGAATGTGCGTCAGCAGCTCATCGCCCGCTACTTCACTTGATGGTGAGTGACCATGTACGACGGCTGATGTGGCTGTAGTTGTGCAGGTGTATGTGTGCTCTGTTACTGGGGCCTTTTGTTCACTGAGTGATGTGTGTCAATGGTCCATGTCCAGGTTGGTATGCCACTGTCAGTGGCTGTAGCATTGTGCCCTGTTGCTCTCAGAGATGTGTGTGCATTGCTTGTAGTTGGTGACAAGTACTGTGTGATGAGTGTGTGACACACTCATTGAATGTACTCTTGTTCTGTTTTTCACCCCTAGGTCCCTGCAGCCTCTCCTGTCCCATCGACATGCCACACAGCAGATGCTATTCTGCTCATGGTGGCGATTGCACATCGTGGAATAAACACAGGACACATTAAGCCGATTGTGATCAAGGTGTATTTATTAACAGCGGTGACATGTGATTGTGTGCAAGGTGATGACAAATGTGGTGCATGCTGTGACAATGAGTTGACGGTCATGGCTGCGTGATGGTCAAGGTGTACCCATGGAGTTCTATGTCCACAGTCCAACAGACACATGCCATTCACATGGCAGTGTGGGCTAGGATCGTATTCCAAGTCAATGCAGTAGGTGGTCAAGGTGGCTGGCTGACTCACTGGCGTTTGGTGCGGGCGAAGTCCTCTCTGGACACCTGTTTCCACTTAGGACGGCCCCTTCCACGTTTGGGAGGGGGGGTGTTGATGTTCCGCTGGTGGTGGCTGAGGAGTGCTCACTCGCTGTGGACGCAGGGGAACGTGATGCTGCACGACCCAGTGCCACAGCAGGTGGTGGCGGAGGTGGTGTTGCTGGCCTTGCTTGTGCCCTCCCCCCCACCACCAGCTGGCCCATGAGGTCCGCGATTCGGGCCATGTGGGCGTCCATGGACCTCAACACCACAAGGACCTCCCGCGTGTCGCTTGCCGACCTGGCCCATTCGCCTTGGGCCTCCTCATTGGCCCCAAGGACTCTGTCGATTGGCGGCAGGGCTTGGCTCCCAGGCACAGTTGGCGTTGGCCTGGCCCTGCTCCTCCTACCAGTACTGCTGCCACCGACCTGCACACTAGCCACATTGCTCACCACGGGCCTCGCTGTGGCTCCCAGGGTGGACCCAGTCGGCCGGACCACCACTTGCGCTGGGGCTGGGGCCAGTGATGACGTGGTGGTGGTTGCGGCAGTGGGAGTGGCCGCAACGAGCGTGGGGGTGGCCGCCACAACAGTGGTAGGGGCCGCTACGACATTGGCAGCAGGGGGCTGTGAGTGGTCATCAGCCCTGGATGATGGGTTGGTGGGTGGGAGGGTGCCTGGGGTGCGGTTGGGCCCTGCCACACCAGATGGGCCTGCTGGGTGGTCCGTGTCTGGATCGGATGACAGATCCTCCACATCCGTGAGTCCTTGTTGGGGGCTTGCAGGCTGGCTGTGCTGGCTGCTGTCTCCATCTCCAGCATCCAGCAGTTCGTCACCTGTGGGGGAATGAGATATGTTATTGTGTTGCACATGACAAAGTATGTATAGGTTGTCTGACATCCACAGTTCGTGCACAGTCGTGCACAGGTTTCCTGGAGCCGTGTGTGTGGCTGTGCTATTTGTTGTTGTGTGGGCATGCCAATGGGACTGTGTGCTGTGGACATGTGGCATGGGACGGATTGGCAATGCCGATGGGTGTGTTGCTGTGCTCCTGCTTTTTGTGGCTCTGGTGTATGCGGACTCCAGACCCATCGTGGAGGTTGGTTTGTACTATGCTCTTGGGGTTCATATGGAACGCTTAGAAACGCAGATGGCATAATGGGGGTCAGCCCCCTGAAACGCATTTGAGATGAACTATGCTTTTGGGGTACATACTGTGAGCCATGGGTGCAGAACGTGACATGTGTTGTGGCAACATGACAGTGCATGGTCTGAGGTGTGTGTATGTCTGACATACCCTGCATATTTGCTGTCTGTTGTGATTTCTGGCCATGTAATTGGATGCATTGTTATGAGTGAGTGATGGTTGTGTGCCACACGACGTATTGCAGATGGTCCAATTCCTTGGTGTGCGTGCTGCCCTGTGCCATGTGCATCAATGCAGTGCTCGGGGGGTGTGGCCCATGTTATGTGTGTTGTTGCTCACAGTGTGACGTGCGCTTCATTCACTTCTGGCACATGATTTGTCATGGGCATGTTTCTTTGCGTGACTACTGTATGTGGACCAGCTGTTCGGATGACATACCTTTCATGTGACTGGGGCTGACGGATGAGATGGATGGTATGTTGTATGTGCATTGTGTGTCTGTGTGTTTGATGGGTCCAGTGGTGTTCGTGTGCATTTCTGTTGTTCCACGCTGTTGCGTCTAGTGTGGTATGTCTTACATGGGCATAGTTGTGGGATGTGTGGTTGACAGGCAGTGGGGGCTACATGGACAGGACTTCGATGGTGTTGCAGTTGTGTGTGATGGGTTGCACTGTGCCTGCCGTGTGGTTCTGTTATCAGTGTGACTTTTGCATGCAGACGTGGCTCCTTGGGTGTTGCTGTGTCTGTGATGGGTCATGTGGGGTGTGACTCTGTGGTTCATGTCCGTGTGCACATTGTTCACATGGTTGTGGCAGGGAGCAGTGCTGCGTGTTCCTCTGCTACTTTGCATGTCCCATGTGTTAGTCGTAATTCAGTCCTCATGCCTCCAGTCACCCCGCCCTGTCCAGTTTCCCACCTGCAGGTTGTTTTTGAGCATGCACTGGACTGGATGCAACATGGTTATGGGCGGGGGGTGCTCCATGTTGCAGGTCTGTGGGGGTGGGGGCGGTGTTATGGGTCGTGGTGATGGCTGGACACCCACTGACACCGTTTGTCCTGGGGCGGGATGTCTACCTTTCGGCTGCCGGTGTGCACTGCAGTGGCTGCTACGTGGGTGTGGGGTGTGGGCTGTGCTCCTCCTTGCTGTGCTGTGGGACTAGGGGCCTGGTGTGTGTTGTACTTCAGCTGTCCACCCTCCCACCCACTGCGCTTTGTGTTGCTGCTACTTACCTGTTACTTGTCGGTTAGTGCAGCTACGGCTGCCACATGGGTGTGGGGGTGCTCCGCCTTGCTGTGCTGTAGGACTAGGGGCCTGGTGTGTGTTGTACTTCAGCTGTCCCCCTCCCACCCACTGCGCTTTGTGTTGCTGCTACTTACCTGTTACTTGTCGGTTAGTGCAGCTACGGCTGCCACATGGGTGTGGGGGTGCTCCGCCTTGCTGTGCTGTAGGACTAGGGGCCTGGTGTGTGTTGTACTTCAGCTGTCCCCCTCCCACCCACTGCGCTTTGTGTTGCTGCTACTTACCTGTTACTTGTCGGTTAGTGCAGCTACGGCTGCCACATGGGTGTGGGGGTGCTCCGCCTTGCTGTGCTGTAGGACTAGGGGCCTGGTGGGTGTTGTACTTCAGCTGTCCCCCCTCCCACCCACTGCCTCTGTGTTGCGACTACTTACCTGTTACTTGTCGGTTGGTGCAGCTACGGCTGCCACATGGGTGTGGGGGGTGCTCTGCCTTGCTGTGCTGTAGGACTAGGGGCCTGGTGTTTGTTGTACTTCAGCTGTCCCCCCTCCCACCCACTGCGCTTTGTGTTGCTGCTACTTACCTGTTACTTGTCAGTTAGTGCAGCTACGGCTGCCACATGGGTGTGGGGGTGCTCCGCCTTGCTGTGCTGTAGGACTAGGGGCCTGGTGGGTGTTGTACTTCAGCTGTCCCCCTCCCACCCACTGCCTCTGTGTTGCGACTACTTACCTGTTACTTGTCGGTTGGTGCAACTACGGCTGCCACATGGGTGTGGGGGGTGCTCCGCCTTGCTGTGCTGTAGGACTAGGGGCCTGGTGTGTGTTGTACTTCAGCTGTCCCCCTCCCACCCACTGCGCTTTGTGTTGCTGCTACTTACCTGTTACTTGTCGGTTAGTGCAGCTACGGCTGCCACATGGGTGTGGGGGGTGCTCCGCCTTGCTGTGCTGTAGGACTAGGGGCCTGGTGTTTGTTGTACTTCAGCTGTCCCCCTCCCACCCACTGCGCTTTGTGTTGCTGCTACTTACCTGTTACTTGTCGGTTAGTGCAGCTACGGCTGCCACATGGGTGTGGGGGTGCTCCGCCTTGCTGTGCTGTAGGACTAGGGGCCTGGTGGGTGTTGTACTTCAGCTGTCCCCCTCCCACCCACTGCCTCTGTGTTGCGACTACTTACCTGTTACTTGTCGGTTGGTGCAGCTACGGCTGCCACATGGGTGGGGGGCTCGTTGTGGCGCTTCTGGAGTACTAGGGGACCTGTTGGTAGTTACGTGGCTGGCTGGGTGTACACATGCCCCCATGGTTTTGTTAGTTGATATGTTTGGGCTGTGTGTGGGTGGTGGTGCCTGTTGCATGTGTGAGTAATGTGTTGTGTATTGTGTACTGGACATGGGGGTGTTTGTCCCTCGGAGCTACGGCATGGTGGTAGTGCATGTGAGTACATAGCGGTGTGCTGGTATACATTTGTTTGTACTTACCAGCCTCCACTCCCCCTGGTAATCCGGTGAGGATCTCCGGATGGATGATGACTCGCACCTTCTCCTCCCACGTTTTGAAGGTCTTGTAATGCGCGGGATTCCCTCCGCCAGTCGTGGCAGCCAGCTCTCGGTTTTTGCTCTCCTTCTTCTTGACCAGGCTTTTGATGTCGTTCCACCGTTTGTTTATCTCTCCTCTGTTTCTGGGTACGGTCCCGACTGCATTGACCTGGTCTACAATTCTGTTCCACATTCTGTTTCTGGTGGCTAGTGGTGTGTGCTGGACCTGGTTGCCATAGATTTGTGTGTGCACCTTGACGATCTCGTCGACCATGACCGTCAGCTCAGTGGAAGTGAACTTGGGCATTCTGTGTGATGCCATGGTGTTTGTGGTGCTGGTGCGGTGTGTGATGTGTGAAGTGCAGGGGGTTTGTGGTGCCGGGGTTTGGTGGTGGTGGTGGTGGTGGGTGTGATGTGTGCGTATCTGTGGTGTGCTGCTGTCCTTGCTGTGTCACTGTGTCCTCTCCTCTCCTCTCTGCTTTGCAATGTTGCAAGGGGTTGTGGTCTGTGGAGGGGCTGCTTTTGTACTTACCTGTTTGGGTGTGTCCTGATGGTCTGTTGTTTTCAGGTGTGTTGTGGCTGGTGTTCTGGGCTTTGTGGTTTATTTGTTTGTCCAGGGGTGGTGTGTTTTCGGGATGTGTACTTTGTCTGTGTATTTGTGCGTGGGTTGCTGTGTGGACTTGTTTGCCATGTTGTGTGTGTTTGTTTGAGTCCGGGGCTGTTTCTGTGCAGGGACGTGGCCGCCATGGCTTCTGCCGTGTCCATTTTCTTCAGTGTTGTTTCCGCTGGCGGGCGGTGTATTTGTTGTTTTCCGCGCTCATGTCGGTGCGATGGTAATTTCACGTGCGGTGTCTCGACCGTGAGGGCGGGCGGTTTTGTGTTGTCGTGCGTCTTTCCGTCCGTGGCGGGCGGTTTGACTCCGACTCGGGCATGGGCGGGCGGTATTTTGTGTGTTTTTCCGCCGCTGGCGGTTTTCGGTTCGAGGCATCATAATTGCTGGGTCGGTATTCAGAAGGTGTAGGCGGGCAGATTTTTGCCGCTTTCATGGGTGGCGGATTTTTTTACGCCCGGTTTCGTAATGGGCCTTTAAGGGCCTTATTATGATGTTGGGCACATGGAGTCCACCTGACACCATATGATGCGACCGCACGTGGTGCGGTCACAAACTCCAATTTCTCTATGGGATCTTGTGCTGCGGGCGGTTTCCACTCGCAGCCCAAGCTCCCATAGAGAAATGTGAATTTGTGTAAATCCCTGCACCATGTGGCAGGCACCTCACATTGCTTTCCACACACTGCAGGAATTTACAGGAGGGCACCTGCCTCCCCGGCCCCCAACCGGAGGCTTCAGCAGCATGGGGTCCCCAAAGTCGCTTTCCGAGATGCTTTTCATGTCGGAAAGCCCAACATGAAAAGCCTGTCCGAAAACAACATCTTAATCCCGACGGCGGAAACGCCGTCCGTAGGGGATTATGTGCAGCTGTCGGAAGCCAGTCGGTCCTACGGGCTGGTTAGGCGGTCATACTTTAAACCATAGATGTCGTTAGGAAAGCCTCCTACTGACAGCCTAATGAGCCCCAAAATGTACTTTACATTATCTCCCTATTATTAATAATATCAACAATTCTTACCTATAAACATAACACCCACATACAAAAACTACTTTGTAATTTTTTAACAAATTACATTTTGTTACAAAATAAAATTGTGATTTTAAAAAAATAATGTATTCATAATTTACAACTAAAAACATAAATTAACTGACACAAGTATACAAAAAATTCCGAATGTTTTTGAAAAAGATATTTTTGTAAAAATTATAATTTAATATACCTCAACATTTTATTATATTTCTCCTTAAAAACATTCTTAGGGCCTGATTATGATGACGGTGGGACCACCACCGACAGCCTGTCCCGCCATCGCAATATTGTTTTCCGCCCGCCACATTAGGATGGCGGGCGGATGGGTGGTGGTCGGAGAGACCGACCGCCACAGATCCAACGTGCTCAAGGAGCTCGTCGGACCGTCGGAGGGAACATGGATCCCTACAATGGTTGCGTGCCTGCCAGGCACTGCCGTAGGGATTATGATGTCCCTCCCCGTCGGCCGTTTCATGGCGGTTTACCTGCCATGAAAAGACTGGCGTTAAGGGACATTGTGGGCCTGTAGCGGCCCCCCTTCCCCCCTGGCCCTCAGTTTTGGGTTTAGAAGGGCACTATAGCAGGCACCACATGGTGCCTGCCACGTAGTGCAGGGATATGTCATTTTTATTTTTTGTACTGCGGCATGCGCTGCAGCACGCAGCACCCGCCGCAATACAAAAGATAAACATTGCGATTTCATTGGTGGGACCGCTGACAGCAAGACGGGTGGTCTCGTCTCCGATATGATGGCGGTTGGACATAAGTCCAACCGCCATCATAATGAGGCCCTTAATTTTCACACACTTTTTAATATAATGTTTAAAGAAAAGATGTAATATCACTGCCTATCATAACAATAATTACATTTATAAATATCTTAAAAAAATAAAAAATAGAAATATATTTAAATACTTCCCATCCCCTTCCACTATTACCCAACATCAGTTCCTAAATTTCAAAATATCACATTTAAAAATATTGTAAAACATTTAAATGTAACACAAATTATTTTTACATTTTTAAATTATTACCCATCAGTTTATCCTATAATACCAACATTCCACTCCTAAATTTATTCAAATTTTAAAAAAGTTAAAAAATATTAAAATGCAAAAAAATAAATACAATTTTTTTTTCAAATTAAAAAATAACTTTTCACCCTTATCCTCTGAAATCCCCAAATCCAACTCCTATATTTCTACAAATTCTATATAAATGTAATAAATTGAATTGAAAAATTGGAAATTATCAACATTTAAAAAAAATTATTCCCCATCCTTTTCACCTATAACCCCAACATCCCGCTCCTAAAAATATTAATAAACACAAAAATCAAATAATTCTATAATTTAAATTATTTACAAAATACTAATTTACACAAAAAATGTACATAAATTCATATTTTTTTACTATAAGAATACATAAAAAATATTAATACATTGACATTTTATACGATATTGTTAATATTGATATTTTAACAGTAATACTTTACACTTCTTTTACTTTCTAATTTCGATATTCTTGACTTCAATATTACATACCGTGATATTTTTACATTTCATATTTTAAACATGATGTTTCTGTTACCCAATATTTTTTTTCAATATTTTATTTGAATACCATCTCGAAGTCCACCTTGGGTTTCCCCACTGTGGACTTCTCAACATCGCCTGCAGCCTCTGTTTGCAGGCCTCCTGTACTGTGACCGATATCGGTGACAAAAACCCGAAGCCTAAGGGCACCTCTGCACTTGTTGCCTCTGGCCCGCGGAGAAGAGGACCAAAGGTGCCCTCAAATCCCTGAGCATGGTGAAGCCTGAACCCCCTGTTCAACACTACTGGCCTCCCAGTTCAAACCTGCAGCCTCTTTTGATGAAGACCGATCCCCATTAACTTGCATTGGGCACACAAAACAGTTTTGTACCATTTGCACCTGGGAGCACTAGTGCAGCTGGAGGTGACCTGCTGGTGCTGCCTTGGATCTTGCCCTATACTCGCCTCAAATTCCAGGAGGTTGGTCTCATAAGTCACAGCAAAGAACTTGTATGCCGTATTTGTTTCTCCTCCCATATGACAACATTGCAGCCTCTGAAAACTGCAGTGTTGACTTTTTAAACAAAAATATTTCTCTTGAAAAATGTACTTACCTCATCGTATTGATTCTGGGGCCAATATATATATATATATATATATAAAGATACGTATTCTTTCTATACATTGGTGTGGATCTCCTTGAGACGTGTGCATCATTTATTGACTATCGTGTATTTGCAGATTTCTAACACTCTTCTCTGATAAGCATAAGGGTGCTCAGCCACACTAGCTCCTAGAAGAGCACCTTGGGATTGCTAGAGCAAGCCCCTGTCCAATCATAAAGGAATATCTGGACTCTTTGCACAGTATATCTCTTTATGATATACTATATAAAGAGCCAGCTTCCTAAGGGAAGGCGCTAGGTGACCCGACTGCTGGGCCAAGACCGAGGCCACAGCCTGCTGAGTCCAGGTCTGCTGAGGCCCAGCCCCTGACACCCGAGGTCTGTTTTGCAAACTAAGGGCCTCATTAGGATGGCGGGCGGACTTATGTCCACCCGCCACCCTAGCGGTGCTGGGACTGGCCGCCAGACGTGCGGCGGTCCCGCACCACTGATCAGGATGCGACCGCCACCCTGGCGGTCGCATCCTGCATCTTTGACATTGTGGCGGGTGCTGCGTACAGCAGCACCCGCCGCAATGCCAAAATGGCATGTTGTGCATTGCCATGCACAACGTGGCAGCCACCGCGCAGTGCCTGCCACCTTGTGCATGGCAATGTAGGGGGGTACCATGGGTACCCCCCAAGTGCAGCCCCCTACCCCCCCGGGGGCACCACCACCATTTTGGGCCCCCTGCACCGTCCGCCAGGCAATCGGTACGATTGCTGGCGGCAGACGGTCTTTGCGTCCGCAGCGGATGCTGTCATGTTCCCACCGCCATCATAATCTGGCGGTGGGAAAATTCTGTTTGATGGCGGAAAGACACATGTGTTGTGCACATGGAACAACACCCGGACTGTCACCCTGCGGCCATAGCCACTCATCGCTGTGTACACACCCACTCACCTGATGGTGTTAAGGATGACCACTACAGAATTAGGCCAAGGACATACCTGCATGGAGCAGAATGTGTCACCACACACACTGACTGCAACATGACAGTCCACAATGGTCATGAGCCCATGCCAGACAACTGTCCATCGCACGGGCACAACTACTGTTGCACAGTGTGCCGGATGTGTGAGTATCAGGAATATGTGGTGAGGCATCGCACACATGTGTTTAGGACGAACTCAGAGTATGCACAGTACCACACACATACATGTGAATTGCCACTCCAGCTGACTACAGGCTGTTCCTGAGGCCTACGACTCTGAACGCATTGACTATGCTGAGTGCCCAAATTACATCTTGAGCCTCGGGAATCGCCTATGCATGTGAGTTGCACCCAGCACAGAGTACACTCACAACCCACTGCATCACACAACTAACATCACATTACCCAGAACATGGGTAGGCTGTGGACACATGCTGCCTCTCGCTGCAAAGGACACAATCCCACAGTACTGTACACCTGCCTGCTGCTGATGCCCCTACAAGCGTGCATCCGCCACAGGCTGTGTGACTGTCAATAGCAGACCATTAGTGGTGACATGCAGCGCCGTGCCAACCTGTCAATACGAGGGAGCATCCCCCGATTAGTCGCCGCAACATGGCCACACATACGGCAGATGACGTCACCCTCTTCGTGGGATTGGCTGCACTGTCGGTTACACGTACACAGAAGCATCAACGTGGATGCAATGGCTCATCACAAGGCCTTGGGCTGGTGGACTTCCAACTGCAGGGATGGTACACATGAGGGTTGTAATATCACACATACTCTTCACAGCATCACCCACATCCACCAATAACAGTGGCATGATGCTGACCCATCCTAAATGAACAGAGACGTGTAACAGAGGCAAGACGGTATGGGACATGGCATAACAGCATGTGTACACCACACGTGAATGCATGCTGGTGGGAGTGTGTACACAGTACCTGTCCATCCCATTCAATTCAGGATGCCAGCGCTTTGAGCAATGTGTAGTCTGCCCACATCTACTGTCCATTGTCAGGTAGACCGACACATGGCTCACAAGGCTACACATCTTTGTGGGTGGACTCACTGTGTCCAACACTGCGCATCCCTCAACGTACTCGCCCTGTGAATGGCTCACCCCGCAATGGAGTCAGTGCCACCATCTCTCACACACATCCCTATCACAAGGCCTGGAGTGTTCAATCGACAGAGCTGAGTTAGCGCATATCAGGAGAGTTGTGAACTAATGACACATGTAACCCACTGTACAGTCAGTGTAGTTTCCTTCTAGGATTGGGCGGTCAATGTGCAGCCCAGGTCTGCCGAGACTGAGAAGGCCAGCAGGGAGCCAGCCAGCCATTCACACAAGCAATAGCTGCCCAGAATCATGCATTGCCAAGTGTCTGCGTCACTGTGTGTCTGACATGAAAATGCCATGTACCACCACTCGGGAGGGACATGCATGGGGAAACACCAGAGAGCCTACATGCCCCTTCCACCTGTTGTTAGCATGGTAAGCGGTGCATGTTGGAACCCCACAGGCTCAGTCTCATAGTGCTGCGGATGAACGACATGTGTGTCCCCCACATGCACTCCCACACACACTGTAGTTGTCTTACACACACATGACTTTTGCCGGTATTCGCCTTGGGCAGTGTGCGTGGAGCTCGGAATCCAGGAACTGCAGCTCCTCGCCGGTGAGTGGACATGGACATGTCATCAGAGTCGTCGACATTAAGGTGGACAGGTGGCAGCAGCAGCAGGTGTTGTTGAGGGGTGGCAGTCAGCAGTCCCTGGTAGCTGTGGTAAAGCCTGTCACCCTCCCACACTGATATAGTCCCCTTGGGGCCGTTTCTGCGTGACCAAGCTGCTGCGATTGGTGTACCGCTCAGCCTGTGTACGTTGTGTTGTTGGTGTGTGCCATACTCACCCAGCCTCGGAACCGGTGTCAGGCACAGCAGCTAGGTATATTGCCGTGGTGTTGCCGCTACCCACATATGCAGTCTGACTCCATCATCATGCCTATCAAGCTAATATGGCCTCAATCCCCATGTGCATGCTCATAGCAATGGTATGTGTCAGTGGTCCTTGCTACTGGTAAGGGGATCTGTGTAAGAGTAATGTTGCTGTGCTGTCCCTACTTGTCAGCTGTTCGTTGATACTATTGCTTTGACAGTGATCTTTGTTTTGTGTATGTGTAAATGCCATGTTGTGTGTTGCATTGACATGTGTCCACTTTCATCTGTCCTAGGAGGAGACCAAACATACATCGCCCCTACCAATTGCTGGCAGACATGGAGGATGTGGAGGTCATCAGGAAGTTCCGTCTGGACCGGCCCACCCTGCATCGCCTCTGTGCCATGTTGGAACCCCACCTTCGTCCTCGCAGGGTGTATCCAACTGCATTCACCCCCTTGGCCAAGGTGATGGCTGCACTGCATTTCTTCGCTACCGGTTCATTCCAACACACGGTGGGCAGTGGAGCTGGGATGTCCCAGCCCATGTTCAGCAAGGTGCTACGGGATGTCCTGTCGGCTATGATGCGGTACAGGAACCGGTACATCAGATTCCCCAGGGCCCGTGATTTGCCTGCGGTGAAGGGTGCTTTCTATGCACTCGGACGCATCCCCCAGGTTGTTGGTGCAATTGATTGCACCCATGTTGGCCTTGTTGCACCACAGGCCATGGAGCACATCTATAGGAACCGGAAACATTTCCACTCCCTGAATGTGCAAGTGGTGTGCCTGGCGGACATGATTATTACACACGTGTGTGCGAAGTTTCCCGGTTCCACCCATGACTCGCACATCATGCGCCACAGCATCCTCCCACGTCTGATGACCAATCTGCAACCGGACCGTGCGTGGATTGTTGGTGACTCTGCATATCCTAATGGGCCTTGGCTGTTGAGTCCACTACGCAATCCTCGTACACCAGCTGATGTCAGGTACAATGAGGCACATGGGAGGACCAGACGTGTGGTGGAGCGGACATTTGGACTCCTGAAATCCACATTCAGGTGCCTGGACCGCACCGGGGGTGCACTGGCATACTCCCCACAGAAGGTGTGCCAGATTGTTGTGGCATGCTGCACAACCTCGCTATTCGCAAGCGGATCCCCTGATAGTGGATGACGGTGATCAGCCAGGGCCCCCGCCTGCAGGCCAAGCCGTGTCCAGTGACGAGGACAGTGGAGAGGAGGAAGCAGTGAATGAGCGTCAGCAGCTCATCGCCCGCTACTTCACTTGACGGTGAGTGACCATGTACGACGGCTGATGTCGCTGTAGTTGTGTATGTGTATGTGTGCATTGACAGGGCGGCCTATTGTTGACTGTGTGCTGTGTGGCAATGGTCCATGTCCAGGGTAGTATGCCACTGAGAGTGGCTGTGACATTGTGCCCTGTTGCTCTGTGAGATGTGTGTACATTGCTTAGGCCTGATTACAAGTACTGTGTGATGAGTGTGTGACACACACAGTCAATGGACTCTTGTTCTGTTTGTCACCCCTAGGTCCCTACAGCCTCTCCTGGCCTATCGACAGAACACACTACAGATGAATTTCTGAACATGCTGACGTTTGTGCACCATTGATAATAAACATAGCAGATGACATAGGATGTGATACAGGTGTATTTATTTAAAAGGTGACATGTGATTGTGGGAAAGGTGATCAAGAAGGTGGTGCATGCTGTACAATGAGTGGACGGTCCTGTCCGCGTGATGGTCAAGGTGTACCCATGTTGTCCTGGGTCCGCAGTCCAACAGACATTTGCCACTCGACTGGCAGTGTGGGGTAGGATGGTAGTCCAAGTGAATGCAGGGGTGGCCACCATGGCTGGCTGACTCACGGGCGTTTGGAGCGTGCAAAGTCCTCCCTGGACATCTGTTGCCTCTTCGGACGGCCCCTTCCACGTTTGGAAGGAGGGGGTCGTGCTTGTGGACTGCTGGTGGTGGCTGAGGATTGCCCACTCGCTGTGGATGCAGGGAACTGGATGTTGCACGTCCCTGCGCCCCAGCAGGTGGTGGCGTAGGTGGTGTGGTTGTCCTTGAGTGGGCCCTCACCTCCACCACTAGCTGGCCCATGAGGTCCACAAGTCGGCCCATGTGGGCGTCCATGGACCTCAACACCCCAAGGACTTCCCTCTTGTCGGAAGCTGACCTGGCCCATTGTCCCTGGGCCTCTTCATAGGCCCCAAGGACTCTGGCTATTTGCGGCAGGGCTTGGCTCCCAGGCTCTGTTGGCCTTGGCCTGACCCTGCTCCTCCCACCTGGACTGCTGCCACCGACCTGCCCACTCGCCACATTGGTCACCCGGGGCCTCCTCCTGGCTCCCAGGGTAGATGTTGAGGTTCGTGCCACCTCTTGGGATGGCTGAGTGGTCAGGGAGGCCGTGGTGGTGGTGATGGTGGTGGTGGTTGCGGCGGTGGTGTTGGCCGCAATGACCGTGGCAGCAGGGGCCTGGGACTGGTCACCAGCCCTGGGAGATGGGTTGGTGGGTAGGAGGGGTCCTGGGGTGCTGTTGCACCCTGCCGCGCCAGATGTGCCAGCTCGGGGGTCCTCGTCCGTAGAGGTGTCCAGGCTTTCCACATCCGTGAGTCCGTGTGGGGGCTTGTGGACTGGCTGTGATGGCTGGTGTCTCCATCCGCAGCATCATGCTGGTCGTCACCTGTGGGGCGGAGACGAAAAGTTATTGTGTTGCACCTTGCAGGGTTTGTGTTAGATGTCTGACATGCACAGTTTGTGCACTGATTTGCCGGATGCGTGTGTATGTCTCTACAATGTGTGTGCGTGATCAAGGCACTGGAATAGTGTGATGGGTGCATCTGGCATGGGACGGATTTGAAATGCCAATTGGTGTGTGTTGCAGTACCCCTACATTTTGTGGCTTTGGTGGGAACGGGGTACAGCCCCATGGACGGTTTTGTGTTGGAATATGGTACTGTGGTACATACAGTGACATATGGGTGCAGAAGGGGACATGTGTTTTGGCCACACAACACTACAGAGACAAAGGTGTGTGTATGTCTGACTTAGCCAGCATATCTGCTCACTGTTGTCATTTATGGGCATTCCACAGCAGGCATTGTAGTGGGTGAGTAATGGTTGTATGCCACACGACGTATTGCAGATGGTACAATTCCTTGGTGTGCGTGCTACTCTCACCCATGTGCAGCAATGCAGTGCTCTTGGGGTGTTGACTGCATTTTGTATGTTGTTACTCACAGTGTGACAAGCGCTTCAGACACAGCAGACACATTATTGGTCATCGGCAGGACTCTTTGCTGTACTACCGTCTATGGGGCAACTGTTTAGATGATATACCTTTCATGACACTGGGGCTGGATGATGGGATGGATGAGATTTTGAATGTGCATTGTGTAGCTGTGTGGTTCATGGGTCCAGTGGTGTAGGTGACATTACTGGGGTTCCACTATGTTTCATTTGGACGAGATAGACTTACATAGGTGATGTTGTACTATGTCAAGGGTAGAAGCAGACACGACTACATGGACAAAACTTGGATGGTGTTGCTGATGTGTGTGATGACTGACACAGTGCACGCCATGTGGGTCAGTACTCCAGTTAGACTTGTGCATGCTGACGTGACTCGTTACGTGTTTCTGCATTTGAGATGGCTCATGTGGGATATGACTCTGTAATTGATGTCCGGGTGCACATTGGTCACATGTTTGTGACAGGGAGCAGTGCTACCTGTCGCTCTGCTAGGTGACATGTCCCACATGTTAGTCGTAGTACAGTCCTCATGCCTACAGACACCCCGCCCTGTACGGTAGTCTACCCAATTGTTGGTTTTGAGGGTGAGATGCAATGGCTACCACATGGTTGTGGGAGGGAGGGGTGCTCCATCTTGCTGGTCTGTGGGTGTGGGGGCCGTGTTGTGAGTCATGGTGATGGTTTACCATCCACAGACAGCCCTCCATGTAGGGTAACATATCTACCTGTCGGGTGTGGGTGTGCACTGCAATGGCTGACACATGGGTGTGGGGAGTGCTACATCTTGCTTCGCTGTAGGAGTGGGGGCCTGGGTGGGGGGGACTTCGACAGTCCCCCCTCCGATACTCGGAGATTGTGGTACGGCTCCTTACCTGTTACTTGTTGGTTAGTTAGGGCTGACACATGGGTGTGGGTGTGGGAAGTGCTCCTTCCGGCACATCTGGGGTACAGAGGGACCTGGTGGGAGTTGTGGTGCTGGCTGACTGTGCACATGCCCCCATGGTTTTGTTTGTTGGTACCTTTGGGCTGAGTGTGTGGGAGTGTCTGTTGCATGTGTGAGAGATGTCTGGTGTGTTGTGTGCTGGACATGGGGGTGTTTGGCCCTCGGTGCTATGGCATTGTGTTAGTGCATGTCTGTACATGGCGGTGTGCTGGTATACATTTGTGTGTACTTACCAGCCTCCACTCCCCCTGGTATTCCGATGAGAATCTCCGGATGTAGTATGCCTTGCACCTTCTCCTCCCACGCCTTGAAGGTCTTGAATGGCGCGGGTGGTCCGCTGCCAGTCCTGTCAACCAGCTAACGGTTCTTGGCCTCCTTCTTCCTGACCAGGCTTTTCATGTCCTGCCACCTCTTGGTAATTTCCCCCCAGTTGCGTGGCACGTTTCCAACTGCATTCACCTGGTCTACGATCCTTTTCCACATCCTGTTTCTGGTGGATACTGGTGTCTGTTGGACCTGGTTCCCATAGATTTGTGGGTACACCTTGATGACCTCGTCGACCATGACCGTCAACTCTGTGGCAGTGAACTTGGGCATTCGTTGTGTTGCCATGGTGCGTAGTGTAGTTTTTGTGGTGCTGGTGTGGTGTGTTTGGTGTGTGATGTGCAGGGGGTTTGTGGTGCTGGTGTTTAGGTGGTGGTGGTGGTGGTTGTGGTGATGGATGTGATGTGTGTGTGCGTGTGTAATGCTGCTTTCCTCTGTCTCTCCGTGTTCTCTGCTGTGGTGTTGGCTTTGTCGTGGTGCAAGGGTTTGTGGTCTGTGAGGGGCTGCTTTTGTACTCACCTATGTGGGTGTGTCATGATGGTCTATCGTTTTCAGGTGTGTTGGGCGTGGTGTCCTGGGATTTATGCTAATTCTATATTTTGGCAGGGGGATGTGTCTTTGGGATGGGTTCTGTGTCTGTGTATTTTGGCGTAGTTTACTGTGTGGACTTGTTGGCCGTGTTGTGTGTATTTGTTTGTGCCGCCACTGATTTCCGTGCATGGACGTGGCCGCCAGGCCTTCCGCCTTGTCAGTTATTCATTTCTGTAGTTCACCGTTGCGGGCGGGATATGTGTTGGTTTCCCGCCCTCATGTCGGCGGATCATAATTTGACGGGCGGTGTGTAGTCCGTCCGCGCGGTCGTATTTGGCTTTTTCGGGCGGTATTGCGTCCGTGGCGGACGGATTGTCTTGGACTCTGTCATGGACGGGCGGTATTCTGTTATTTTTTTCTGCTGCGGGCGGTGGTTGTTTGGCGTCATCATAATTGCTAGTTCGGTATTTCAATGTTGCAGGCGGGCGGTATTTTCAGGCTATGGCGGTTGGCGGTATTTTTACCGCCGGTTATCGTAATGGACCCCTAATTAACTTAAACAAAATAAAATAGTTTCAAAATAATACTAAATAACCTAAAAAAATTATTTTGTAAATACAAAAAATCAAAATAAATATTTTGAATATAAAAAAATTAATATTTATTACAATTGATAATACATAAACATAACTATAAATATTACTATAATTAAAATATAAAACTATATTTTTTATTTATTTTTTACCTATCAATACAATGGGGCCAATTATGATATCAGTGGGACCGACACCGAATTGCCATTGGTGTCAGTCCTATCGAGATCTCTAACCGCAGTCAGGCCGCCACATTAGGATGCCGGACCGAATGCATTGGCCCAGGGACCGACTGACAGCTTCCGACGGGATCAAGGAGTCCGTAAGGCGAGCGGTCCGATCGAATTCACCACATTGGAGGGATGTTTTAAAGCATGCCTCTATGCATTGGGGCTTGTGCTGCAGCTTGGGGCTTGTGCTGTGGCCTTTTCCGGGCCGCTGCACAAGCCTCAATACATATAGGCATGTTTGGTCGGATCATAATTTGGCGGGCGGGACCACTGACTACCTGTCGGTCGGTCCCGTTCTCTCAACGATAGTGGTTGGACGCTCTTCCGACCGGCATCATAATCGAAACCAATGTTATTTACATTCAAAAAGCACAACACAATTAAAACGTACAATAACAAATAATATATTTATATAAAATTAAATAACTATTTTAAAATGTATTATTACTTAAATAAATGAATACCCTATATCAATACAAAGTACACAACACACATCTAAAATAAAGTATTCAAATCATATTTTGTACATGTTATTTAAATAAAATATATTTCATTATCAATAAAAATTAACTATTAACAATATTTATAATTATTAACCTGCCCACCCTTTAAAGATACAATAACAAACCAGTCCAAACCTAATATATAAATTAAGAAAATATTCTTTGCATTTTTTTCTTAATTGTCAGTTAAACAATTCTTATTAATTGTTAACAATATAAAATGTATTATATTGCATTAACTTCACTTCCTTTATTACTACAAATGCCACATCTCTCACCTAATATATAAAATAAACATTATCTCAAGTACATATTCTGCATATTTATTTATCATTTCATTAATTATTGTATATTAACATTATATTTAATTATTAAAATTAAATTCCTTCAAACAGTTTACACATACAAAAATAATACACACCACAAATAAAATATTGTATTACACACTATACTAAATTAATTGTTAAATTAATATTACTAATCAACAAATAATTATTTATTAATTAGAAATAATTTACTCCACACCATACACCCCTACAAAACACAAAACCCACACCTGAAACGTAATTTAAAAAAATGAATTATACAATTGACATAAATATTTCTCGAAAAGGACACGTTACAACGCACGCATTACAACGCGTGTCATTACAACTAATTTTTTACAACGCGAAGTCCATTACAACGCATGTTGCTACAACGCATGTCATTACAACGCATAATCCATTACAACGCAATTACTATTCTAACTCCGCTGGGGCGTTACTTTGGGGAATGCGTTGTAATGGATTATGCGATGCAATGAAATGCGTTGTAATGGATTTCACGTTGTAAAAAAATTGTTGTAATGACATGTGTTGTAAAACGTGCGTTGTAAACAATGGTTCTCATATTTCTCAGTTAAAGTATTTATATTAACTTAAAACTATTAATTATTAAATTAACTTCCTTCCCTATACCCCTGCAAAACAAACAAGCTGCTCATTAAACTTAAATATTTTTTTATTTAATTATACAATTAACAATTAATTTTGAATTTTATAAAAATTATTTAAATATAAATTATTTATTGATTAATTATAATGTATTTACTTCCCACCCTAAACTCCTATGAATCACACAACCTGCTATATTACTTAAAAATAAAAATTGAATTCCAAAAATACTAACATTTTGAAAACAACATTAAGAAACATTATCAAAAAAAACATTTTATAACATAAAAAAGAAAACATACTAAAATACATAACAATAATTTAAATAAGATCTTCTTAAGAATGATATTTCTGTAAACTATATTAATGATTTCGATATTACTAACAACTATATTACTTTAAAATCTATATTTTCGACTAGGGTATTCTTGAACACAATATTTCTGTTTGACAAAATTTAATATGTCGGTATTTTATTGACCATATTTTGTCTGAAAATCGTGATCTACTGGCTGCCTTGATTGTACTGAAGCATACATCTAACCACGACCGTGTGTCGCTCTACCATGACCTCCGTATCTTGCAACCCCACCAGGCGCACTAGCTTATGAACGCAACATGGTACAAAGCCCCTGAGGACAAGCATCGGTTGTGCAACTAACTGAGATGCTATTTGGTATGAGAATGCTGTATCTGTTTCCCCAGCACAGGTACTCTGGGCAGCCAGAAGGGCCTCCCTGAGACGAGATTTGATGAGCGACTCAGCAGCCTTCAAGCGCTGTTCTGAGGCACAACGCAAGCAGGTGACGGAAATCACCCTTTGCCAGACTCCGGCATATAACGCTCCGCCAACCCTCACCGTTCATATAGACTGCTCGGCACCAAGATCAATAGAAACCCTCATTACACTGCAGAAGCAGAGACAATGGTTTTTTGCTTGCGGCAACGGCATTAAGAGAGGGGAAAAAGGCTGGATGGTGTTTTGCTGCCCAGTTGCGTCAGACGCAGTCACACGCAACGATACAGACCATCAGATTTGCATGTGATGTACCCCTTACTGGCCTGCACGATATATTGCAGGCATATGCCAATTTTTACAAGGCCCACGACTCCTTAACCAGGCCGGAACATTCTTCCGCGGAACAGGCGCTTCTAGCCTGCCTTACCCTACCGGCTGTGTCATAAGATCAGCCACAGTCACTAGGTGTTGACATTAGCAACGAAGAAATTGCACAGGCCATTGACAAGATGACAAATGTGAAAGCCCCGGGAGACAATAGTTTTCCATTCGATTTCTACAAAATCACTAAACACATCATAGTGCCTTTTTTTGGGCAAACTGTTAAGGAATATATATCCACTGTCACAGCGCCTCTTGCAGAATTCAGTAGGGGGCTTCTTTCCTTATTTTATCAAACCTGAGAGAGAACCACTTCAATGAGCCAACTTAGAACCGATATCCCTCGTAAACGTAGATATGAAGATCATGGCGAAGGTTTTGGCCAATAAACTCAAGATCTATATTCCAATACTGATTTACTCCCCACAGATTGGGTTTGTGCATGATCAGTCAGTCAAACCACTTTATTCGGTTGATAAGAACCATAAAAGTATGCAACATATATCACAATTATACAACTCCATATAGTATAAAAAATTGTTAAAAAATTCAGATTCATGGTACATGGGCATCATAAAAAGGTTAAAAGACACTAGAGACAAAAATTCATATAGGGCAATATAAAATTAATAAACATCAATAATTATATTAAAACATTCAAGAATTAAGATGCTATAATAATTTCCTCAAACGCACTGCTGCCACTAAAAACTCGCAATGTTAAAAATCTCCCATGGGTCATTCAGCATTTGCAGATAAAGAAGAGCTGGTTTAACCTGTATAAATCTTAAACAATGTGGACCAACCCACTATGTATAAAATGAGTAGTCACTGTATGTAGTATGTATGTAGACCCATTAGGTGCTTTTAAAAAACCCCTCACACACCAACCTGGTTGGTGTCATGCTTCTTCATTGGGGTCCCAACCGGGCGGCCGAGCGCCCCCCGGTTGTGCTACGACGCCTGACTACAGCGGAGCGGGTGTGGTGCTTAAATGTGATGTGAGGTGATATTTTTACAATTAAAAATTATCTCTGAGAATCCTTGCCATTAAATTTTAATGTTGGCGGCTCAGGATATATAAGGAGCTAAAATGTGTGATGCAACTAATCTGAAGTTATTTATCGTTTAGTTGTCTATGTGTGGCGGTCTACATGTTTCAGCCCGTAAAAATTAGTCAGAGGGCTTTCTTCAGGACCAGGTGAGTGCAAGGTGAGTGGCAGTGAGTGAAAGATGCCACGTGAATAAATGTGCTGTACCTACACACGCGCTAAGGTGTGTGGACAAAAAAGTGTCAGTGTACTTACTGGCACTTGGAAAAAATTCAGTCTTTTTTTAGAATTCTCAGGTATCGAGGCTCTGGGGGCTAAGGAACACTATCTTAAGTCCAATTTGGAAGGAGAGAGGAATCCGCTGCCAAACCTATATTGGTCCCCCGTGGCCCCGGCTGCCACTCACCTTGCACTCACCTGGTCCTGAAGAAAGCCCTCTGACTAATTTTTACGGGCTGAAACATGTAGACCGCCACACATAGACAACTAAACGATAAATAACTTCAGATTAGTTGCATCACACATTTTAGCTCCTTATATATCCTGAGCCGCCAACATTAAAATTTAATGGCAAGGATTCTCAGAGATAATTTTTAATTGTAAAAATATCACCTCACATCACATTTAAGCACCACACCCGCTCCGCTGTAGTCAGGCGTCGTAGCACAACCGGGGGGCGCTCGGCCGCCCGGTTGGGACCCCAATGATGAAGCATGACACCAACCAGGTTGGTGTGTGAGGGGTCTTTTAAAAGCACCTAATGGGTCTACATACATACTACATACAGTGACTACTCATTTTATACATAGTGGGTTCGTCCACATTGTTTAAGATTAATACTTATTTGGGGAACAGGACGTAACCCATGCCCAATTCCTCGCTCTCCCCTTGTTTACTTTTAACCTGTATAAAACCTTTTCCTTTCAAAATTGGAACTAAAAACCTCCGTCGGATAATGCTAAAGTGCTCACAGATCATAATAAAGTGCATAGTGTCCTGGGTTGAGAAGTTGTCAGAACTACAGGGGCCTAAATCACACACCCTGCTCCAGCCTTGCGAATTTCCTAAGAGGGTGTGAATTAGGTTAAAACGAAACCTGATTAAAAGCCGGCGGTGACAGGGCTTTGTAACTATTTTCAGATAGGGTTCAATCAGAGTTGTTGTTTTTAACATAAAGTAAGCCTTTACTGTGGGTTTCTTTAGCTCCTTCTCCTCCCTCTCGATCGCCAACATGTTCAGAAATTGGGTTTTAACCCAAATCACATCACCTTTTCTTATTTCGTGAGGGAAATTAAATAGTTCAGGGCGCCCTAGTTCACTTAAAACAGCCTTTACATAATGTAGCCATGAAATGCTACTCACATTATCCAGGGCCATACAGTCCCTGATAATCTGATGGTTTAACGTTAGCTCGGGGTTAAGCCAAGTTTTCAACCAACAGCTCACTGGGGCTAGTTTCGATAGATCTGAAACATAACTGACCCCAACCTCTTGATGTATTATAAATGTTGGGGAGGACTGTGGGACAGACAGGAGGGCACGTAAAAATTTATTTTCCACTATCTGCGCCCCTTCTCCTGACCTATATCCCCAAATATCGGAACCGTACATGGCGATGGCCATACATTTAGACTTATAAATATTAAGCATGGCTTCGATCGGCTTAGCCCCCAGCCGATCAAACATCAGCAGATCATCTGAGGACGCACTCCCATCTACTGTTGCAGATGCGGCAGGATGAGGATGAGAAGGCGTTTGACCGTATGAAGCGGCCATACCTGTTCCGGATAATGGAGGTCATGGGCCTAGGTTTTTTGTACTTTGCTAAAAAAACATGACTCTATAGTGCTCCCATTGCCTGAGTAACCTGTGGTTCATCCACCTTTTTTGCTCTCCTTCGTAGCACAAGGCAGGGGTGCCCACTCTCCCCAATGTTATTTTTACTATTTATTTTGCAAAAAAAATACAAATTGGGAATTACAACTGTCCACAAATTAAATCCACAGATATAATCCTCCATAGCGTCTAACCATAAAAAACATGAAAAATATATATTTTTTAAATAAACTCTTCAGGAAAGCTGGAAAAAACGGAAATGTAAAATATTTATTAGTTATTAATAAACTAATACACATTTCCTAAAAAATAAAAAATGGTAATCGCATCATCCCTGGAACTCCAAATCAGGAACAATTCCACCTGTTAAAAATAAAAAAACAACACAAATCCTTCCCGCACATACACATATTAATAACACTAGAGGCCTTATTACAACGTCCAACACCATCGCGGAAACGGGGCCGACCAACCTCGGAATGGCAGTCCCTACCGCCTAATTACGATGTGACCGCACATAGGGGCTCATTACGATGGCGTAACGATCGCCACCGCCAAGCCGGCGGTGGCGACCGTTATGCCATCGTAACGTGAAATACCCCCGCCATATTACGATGGCGGTGGGTATCGCGGCAGACGGAAAGCCCGTCCGCTGCTTTTCCGCCGGTAGGCAATTGTTACGATTGCCTGCCGGGCGGAGCAGGGGCTCTAATATAGTGGCGGTGCCTAGCAGGCACCGCCAGCCAAATTAAGATGTTGATTGTTAAAGGCCTTTCCACGGCGGCGATGCCGCCATGGAAAGGCTGGCAGCGATTGGCTTTGGGGGCCCATTGCGGGCCTCCGGGGGGGGCAGGTGGGGGGTGCACTTGGGGGGTACCTATGGTACCCCTCTACATGTCACCGCAACAAGCAGCACCCGCCGCAATGTTAAAATGCGGAATGCGACCGCCAGGGTGGCGGTCGCATCCTAATTCGCGGTGCGGGACCGCCGTATGTCTGGTGGCCGGTCCCAACACCGCAGGGATGGCGGGCTGACTCAGGTCCGCCCACCATCTGTAGGAGAGTAGGATCTGCCTCTTATGGTTACCCCCAACTTTTTGCTGATGCTTCACTTTTTTTCGACTTAGTCTGGCTGGGATCCTGCTAGTCAGGACCCCAGCCTAGCTGCTTTCTCTTTAAATTGACTTGCATGTACCTTAGGTGCATTACAGATTGGATACTGGGGCACCCTTGTCAGTCCCTAGTATATGGTACCCTAGGTACCCAGGGCATAGGTACCTCAGAGGCCTCCCAGGGGCTGCAGCATGTATTATGCCACCCCTGAGAGGCCATTCAAAATGACACAAAAGGTCTGCTACTGCAGCCTGTGTAAGGTGGTGCATGCACCCCTTACTGAGATATAGGTTTCTATATCTCTCCAAATCACTACACATATAAACCTATCAGTCACCCCTATAGCAGGCCTTAACAATCCTGAAGGCAGGGTGCTGGGTTTTATGTGAGAAGGTGCCACTGCATGAGTAGGGCCCCTCTGCAGCTTTCGGAATCTATTCTCCGGGGTTGTCTGTGATGCAGCCAAACCATATACTCTTAAGTGCATTATCGCCTCACGTTAAATCGTAACTTTGGAGTGGCTGCTTGGAAATAAGTTGTGTAAGGTGTCAAACACCTTGGAATCATACCTCCTCGCCAGTCCTGGCGACGGAGGTATGACTCCACCCTTGTGGGGCAACCCACGAGGGTCCACCGGTATACCCGGTACCAGCTTTCCTGACCTGGGCAGCACAAAATGGATGCTGCCAGCCACAGACACGAGTCTGCCCTCCTGCTGCTGAGCCAAGCTCGAGCAGAGGAAGGCCGGACAATAGGTTTCCTGTCACAGGGAGGTGTGACCACCTCCCAGACAGGCTTTAGTGTATTGGGGCTGGGTGGGTGCACTCTCAGAGTGCTTTGATGTCTGCACTGGGGGCACATTTGGTGTCCCTGTGCATAGTCCAGCTCAAACCAGTCCTGGGAGCCATTGGCTCCCGCTCTGGGGCGAAACTGGACAAAGGACATGGGTGTTACCACCCCTCTGTCCAACCCCTCCCATAGGAGGGTCCACAGAATTAGTTCCACCCCTTCCTTGGGTATAAAATAGGAAGCACTTTAGATTTACCTGGACTAAATTCTGCAACAAGAAACCAAGTACCTTCGACGCCCTGCACTGTGCTGGACATCAGAAAAATCTCCCTTGGAGTAAAGGAGTTACTCCCCTGCTGAAGCAGGCACCAAGAAGCAACTGACCGGTCGCATCACCCAAGCTCCAACGGACTCCGAAGACTTCTGCGACACAGGAGGTGGGTTTTCGAAGGTCCCCGAGGTCGAGCTCTCTTCTCAGCAATTCTGAGATCAGCATCCCTCGTGGGGGCCGTGTAACCCATACCCCTGTGCACCGTGTACATTTGCTAGTGCACCTACTTATTGACATTCCTTGAAGCTGTGCATTGGACCACGTGTGGTCCACACCCCGAACAGCATTTCACCCAAAGATCTCCGGCCTCCACTCCTCGAGTGCTCCGTGGGCTGAGACTTCGTGATTCTGCTTGACGACCTTTCGCGATCCCTGGTCCGTTGACCTGTGGGTCCTCTGAAGGGTCACTCACCTAATTGTTGGGCTTTCTTGGTTGCTCCAGACGTGCCCTGACTCTCCATTGATTGGAGAGTCCCCAGGACCTTGCTGGTCCACGTCACTGCTGTTTTCTCTTCCTGCGTGGGTTGCCTTGGCCAAGGCTTGTTGGTGCTCCAGCCGGATACTGGCCCCCAGTCATCGACATCCTTTGTGGGACAGCTCACCTCCGGACTTTGGTCATCCTCGACGTCTCCTGGTCCCCGTGGCTGAAGAGTCAAGCTCCTCGACAAACACTCCTGAGCACCCGACATCGGTGGGCATTTGATTGCTCCGCTCCTGGTCACTTGAGGTGACCCAGACTTTGTCCCCTCTGCTTTCAGATTCGTCTCATCTTCGATCCAGGCTTGGATTGCACCGGACACTTTTCCTTTCTCCGGCAGCAGCACTTCTTCGCATCACACCATTGAAGATGACGAGGGTTTCCGACACCACTTGACCCCTATGCACCCGGCTCCTCTGGGTTAGGTAACTCGAGTATCTTGGTTCTCCCAAGGGTGCTGGCCTTAGAACCCCCTAAGTCTAAAAGGGTTTGCTTGAAGTCCTCACCGAAGTGTCCTGAAGTTCTAAATTTCCAACCGCGACTTTCCCATTGGTTTGTACGGAGCACGCAGTCGTGTTCCCACACTGCACCCGTCCTCCGTGGGTCCCCTCTGTCACTACCTTGGGTGGTTCCTTGGGGTCCCAGCGATTCTACGTGCTCTAGGCACTATGTCCAGTGAAGTCGTGGTTCTTATACCTCTTTTTTAGTATATGGTTCGGTCTCCCCCTGGAGCCCGCTGTGTATTGTGCTACTTATAACTGTTCTGTTGATTTGTAATTGTGTTCTATGTGTTCTAATCTCATGTAGGGACTAGTAGAGAGTGTGTAGTAATAAATACATATTTTTATACAACACTGGTGTGGTTCCCCTTTCATTTGGTCACTTAATAAGTTAACTATTGGTAAAACAAGCTGCTTAACATTCCTCTAAGATTAAGCCGGAAGGCTGCTCTCCATAGCTACCACTAGGATAGCTTTCTACAAAGGTTATCTTTGACCTCAGACATCATAAGGGTCGCTTGGACTGGTGCAAGGTGCCCACTTTAATTAGTGGTCAGCATATACCAGGCCAACTTCTCACATTGGTGTGCAGCGGTTGGGATTCAAGCTTGCTATTGTTTTACCAATTGATTTCTTTGAGTGATTAACTGAAAACCACTAAAGTAATAGCCACATATAATCAAGATTGAATATATAAGTTCTACTGAACTTGGAGTTGGGTAAGTCAAGGGTCCAGCACACCCTTTCTCCAACTCAAGAGAGTTTAGTTCCCACTAGGGTAGGTAGGTGCATACACCACACCACACTAGTAATGTCTGATGCAGGTGAGCCCAGAGGGCCCCTCCCTTCCCAGTACAATGACCATGGGTTCCTAGAACTCAAGGCCTTGTATGTAGCTAGGAAGATCAAGACAGGGAGAAGCCCTACCATCCAACGCCTCATAGAGGTGTTACTGCTAGATGACCTCAGGAAGGCCAATAGAGTGGGTGGGACAGAGGATGAGGACAGGACAGAAGGTGAAGACCTCCATGTCCAAGCCTCAGACTCTGATCAGGAGGATCTAGAAGATCCTACCCTGAACAACCTCAATCTTCCTTTAGGTGGAGGAGAAGGCCTAAATGGCCCTCTCTTTATCCCACCAGGGAGAATACAGAGAATACCTAGGAGATCTAGATCTCCTTCTCTGGCATCTGATCACTCAGGATCTTCTGCAGGGACCTCCAGATCACATAAGAGGGATTCCTCTTATGAAAGAAGGTGCCACCTCCTGGAGTTTGAGACGATAAAGCTCAGACTCAAGAGGGAGCAGCTGGCCCTAGATAGGGAATCCCTAGAGCTCCAGAGAGATGCCAAAAGGTTGGGACTAGAGTCCCATGGTGGCAGCAGCAGGGTTCATGGAGGTAGAGAAGCTCCTCATGAACATAGAAACCTGAATAAGATAGTCCCTCCCTACAATAGTGGAGATGACATCCACAAATGGATAACTGCACTTGAGAGGGCCTGTAAGGTACAGAGGGTCCCTCAGGAGCAGTGGGCAGCTATCTTGTGGCTCTCCTTTGCTGACAAGGGCAGAGACAAGCTCCTCACTGTTAGAGAAGAGGATGCAGACAATTACTCAGTCTTGAAGAGTGCTCTCATTGATGGGTTTGGCTTAACCACTGAACAATACAGGATTAAGTTCAGAGACACCCAGAAGACACAGACTCAGGACTGGGTAGACTATGTAGATTGTGCTATTAAGGCTTTGGAAGGCTGGTTACTTGGCAGTAAGGTGAAGGATTTTACAGAATTGTATAACCTAATTATGAGAGAGCAAATTCTTAATAATTGTCAAAATCAGTTGTTGCATCAATACCTGGTGGACTCTGATCTGACCTCTCCCCAAGAATTGGGAAAGAAGGCAGACAAATGGGTCAGAACCAGGGTGAAGCAGAAAACCCAGAACCAAGGTGGTGACTCCAAGAAGGCAGATTCTAAAACATCAGATAAGGGTGGGGAGAAGAGTAAAGACCAGAAGTCTTCACAAGGGCCCCAAAAGTCTTCATCTGGTGGGGAGTGACAATCCAACAAGGGAAAAGGCAAAAATAAACCTTAGTGTTATCTCTGTAAAGTGAAACCCCATTGGACAAAAGATGCCAATTGTCCAAAGGCCAAGGATTCTACTCCAGCCACCACTGCCCCTAAGGCAACTGTTCCCCCTAGTTCAGCTTCAAGTGGTGGTCCCCAAAGCAAGGGTATAGTAGGGTTAACCCTGGGATCTGAGATGGGTTCTGACTTAGTCAGAACTCCAACTCAGGCTGTGTTAGTCTGTGATGGAGGCATGGATTTTGCCTCCCTATTTGTCAGTCCCAGTAACCTGGGCAAATACAGACAGCAGCCTTTGATCAATGGTAAGGAGGCCATGGCATACAGGGACACAGGTGCAAGTGTCACCATGGTGACAAAAGAACTTGTGGCCCCTGAACAGATCATACTTGGTGAGATATACCAAGTGACCAATGCAAGCAATGTCAGTACAGACCATTCACTGGCAGTTGTTAATTTCTCCTGGGGAGGGGTAACTGGCCCTAAGAAGGTTGTGGTGAGTGCAGACCTCCCTGTTGAATGCTTGTTGGGCAATGATTTGGAGACTTCAGCTTGGGCTGAAGTGGAACTCAGGACACATGCAGAAATGCTGGGCATCCCTGCAGATGTGTTTGCCATGACCAGGTCACAGGCAAACATGTCTTCCACTGAACAGGCCCTGGATCCTGGAATAATGGACCAGGTGCCTTCCAAGAGGAGGAGCAGTAGAGTTAAGGCAGTGCCTTCCCCCCTGCCTCAGCCAGAGGATCAGACTCCTGAGGGAGCTGATTTGAGTCCTGAAGAAGGAACTGTCCCAGAGGAACTGAAACCTGATCAGGTTGAGTTCTTGGGGACAGGGGACCCTTCCAGGGCAGATCTGAGTCAGGAGCAACTGTGCTGCCCCTCTCTTGAACCCCTCAGACAGCAAGCTGCTGCTGAGGCTGCTGGGAGTGCTAGTGGGACCCATAAGGTTTATTGGGATAATGGACTCCTCTACTCAGAGGGTAGAGACCCCAAGCCTGGTGCACCCAGGAGGCTGGTCATACCTCTGAAGATGAGGGGTTTCCTATTAACCCTAGCACATGAAATCCCCTTAGCAGGACACCTGGGGCAAAACAAGACTTGGGACAGACTTGTCCCTTATTTTCATTGGCCCCACATGTCAGAAGACACAAAGGAGTTTTGTCGCTCCTGTGTCACTTGCCAAGCCAGTGGTAAGGCAGGTGGCACTACAAAGGCCCCCCTGATACCACTACCTGTGGTGGGGGTTCCCTTTGAGAGGGTGGGGATTGACATTGTTGGTCCCCTAGATCCTCAAACTGCATCTGGGCACAGATTCATACTAGTGGTGGTGGACCATGCCACTAGGTATCCAGAAGCAATCCCCTTAAGGACTACCACAGCTCCTGTTGTGGCTAGAGCCCTACTTGGAATTTTTTCCAGAGTGGGTTTCCCTAACGAGGTAGTATCAGACAGAGATACAAAGTTCATGTCTGGATACTTAAAAGCCATGTGGAAGGAGTCTGGTGTAAACTACAAGTTCACCACCCCTTATCACCCACAATGCAATGGGTTAGTTGAAAGGTTCAACAAAACCCTGAAGGGCATGATTAAAGGTCTCCCTGAAAAGCTCAGGCATAGATGGGACATACTTTTGCCCTGCCTTCTCTTTGCCTACAGAGAGGTTCCACAGAAGGGGGTTGGTTACAGCCCATTTGAACTTCTGTGTGGACACCCAGTTAGGGGTCCTTTATGTCTTGTGAAGGAAGGGTGGGAGTTACCTCTCAAACCCCCTAAACAGGATATTGTGGACTATGTACTTGGTCTCCGCTCCAGAATGGCTGAGTAAATGAAGAAGGCAACTAAAAACCTTGAGGCTAGCCAGGAATTGCAAAAGGCCTGGCATGACCAAAAGGCTGTCCTGACTGTTTACCAGCCTGGACAGAAGGTATGGGTGTTGGAGCCAGTGGCCCCAGCAGCCCTCCAAGACAAGTGGAGTGGACCCCATACTATTGTGGAACAAAAGGGAGAGGTCACATACCTGGTGGACCTAGGATTTCCCAGGAGCCCCCACAGGGTGCTCCATGTCAATAGACTAAAACCCTATGTTGACAGGGCAGACATGGGCTTGCTCATGGCTACTGATGAAGGGCAGGAGGAAGAGAGTGACCCACTCCCTGACCTGCTCTCTCAGAACCCTGATGATGGTTCAGTAGATGGTGTGGCCTTGGCAGGCAGCCTCATGACCAGCAGCAAACTGATTGCAGGAAAGTCCTCAACCAGTTCAGACATATATTCAGTCTGACCCCAAGTCAGACTACCTGGTGCACCCATGAGGTGGACACTGGGGACAGTCTGCCTGTTAAAAATAAGATTTACAGGCAACCTGACCATGTCAGGGACTGTATCAGGACTGAAGTCCAGAAGATGTTGGAGTTGGGGGTGATTGAGCCTTCAGATAGCCCTTGGGCCAGTCCAGTAGTCCTTGTACCCAAACCTCACACCCATGGTGTAAGAGAGAGATGAGGTTTTGTGTGGACTACAGAGGCCTCAATGCAGTCACTAGGACTGATGCTCATCCAATTCCTAGGGAAGATGAACTCATAGATACTTTGGCCTTTGCCAAGTTTCTGAGTACCTTTGACCTGACAGCTGGTTACTGGCAGATCAGATTAGCTGACTCTGCAAAACCAAACACAGCATTTTCAACCCCTAGTGGGCACTACCAATTTGTGGTGATGCCCTTTGGCTTGAAGAATGCGCCTGCCACTTTTCAGAGGTTGGTGAACAAAGTTCTCACAGGTCTGGAAGCCTATAGTGCAGCCTATCTTGATGATATTGCTGTCTTTAGCTCCACCTGGGAGGATCACCTGGTCCACCTCAGGAAAGTTCTGGAGGCTCTGCAAAAAGCAGGCCTCACTATCAAGGCCATCAAGTGCTAGATAGGGCAGAGCAAGGTTATATACCTGGGCCACCTTGTGGGTGGAGGTCAGGTTCAACCACTGGAGAGCAAAATCCACACCATCAAGGACTGGGTTGCTCCCACTACCCAGACTCAGGTCAGAGCTTTCTTGGGCCTGACGGGGTACTACAGGAGGTTTGTCCAAGGATATGGATCCATAGTGACCCCTTTGAATGACTTAACTTACAAGAGAATGCCTAAGAAAGTTCAGTGGACCGTTAGCTGTCAAAAGACATTTGATGACCTGGAGCAGGCCATGTGCACTGCTCCCATTCTGCAAAGTCCTGACTATTCCAAACAATTCATTGTTCAAACTGATGCATCTGAGTTGGGGGTAGGGGCTGTGTTATCACAACTGAATGAAGCGAGTCAGGATCAGCCAGTAGCTTTTATTAGCAGAAGGCTGACCCCCAGAGAGAAACGTTGGTCAGCTATAGAGAGGGAAGCCTTTGCTGTGGTTTGGGCCTTGAAGAACCTGAGGCCATACCTGTTTGGTACTCATTTCATTGTTAAGACAGACCACAAGCCTCTCTTATGGCTAAAACAAATGAAGGGTGAAATCCCCAAACTTTTTAGGTGGTCCATTTCCCTACAGGGGATGGACTATACAGTGGAACATAGACCTGGGAGTAACCATGCCAATGCAGATGGACTCTCAAAATATTTCCACTTAGTACATGAAGACTCAACTGGTCAAGGTTAGTTTAATGTCCCTACATTTGGGGGGGGGTTGTGTAGGAGAGTAGGATCTGCCTCTTATGGTTACCCCCCAACTTTTTGCTGATGCTTCACTGTTTTTCGACTTAGTCTGGCTGGGATCCTGCCAGTCAGGACCCCAGCCTAGCTGCTTTCTCTTTAAATTGACTTGCATGTACCTTAGGTGCATTACAGATTGGATACTGAGGCACCCTTGTCAGTCCCTAGTATATGGTACCCTAGGTACCCAGGGCATAGGTACCTCAGAGGCCGCCCAGGGGCTGCAGCATGTATTATGCCACCGCTGAGAGGCCATTCAAAATGACACAACAGGTCTGCTACTGCAGCCTGTGTAAGGTGGTGCATGCACCACTACTGAGATATAGGTTTCTATATCTCTCCAAATCACTACACATATAAACCTATCAGTCACCCCTATAGCAGGCCTTAACAATCCTGAAGGCAGGGTGCTGGGTTTTATGTGAGAAGGTGCCACTGCATGAGTAGGGCCCCTCTGCAGCTTTCAGAATCTATTCTCCGGGGTTGTCTGTGATGCAGCCAAACCATATACTCTTAAGTGCATTATCGCCTCGCGGTAAATGCTAACTTTGGAGTGGCTGCTTGGAAATAAGTCGTGTAAGGTGTCAAACACCTTGGAATCATACCTCCTCGCCAGTCCTGGTGACGGAGGTATGATTCCACCCTTGTGGGGCAACTCACGAGGGTCCACCGGTATACCCGGTACCAGCTTTCCTGACCTGGGCAGCACAAAATGGATGCTGCCAGCCACGGACACGAGTCTACCCTCCTGCTGCTGAGCCAAGCTCGAGCAGAGGAAGGCCGGACAATAGGTTTCCTGTCACAGGGAGGTGTGACCACCTCCCAGACAGGCCTTAGTGTATTGGGGCTGGGTGGATGCACTCTCAGAGTGCTTTGATGTCTGCACTGGGGGCACATTTGGTGTCCCTGTGCATAGTCCAGCTCAAACCAGTCCTGGGAGCCGTTGGCTCCCGGTCTGGTGTGAAACTGGACAAAGGACATGGGTGTAACCACCCCTCTGTCCAACCCCTCCCATAGGAGGGTCCACAGAATTAGTTCCACCCCTTCCTTGGGTATAAAATAGGAAACCCGTGCTGAGCACTTTAGATTTACCTGGACTAAATTCTGCAACAAGAAACCAAGTACCTTCGACGCCCTGCACTGTGCTGGACATCAGAAGAATCTCCCTTGGAGTAAAGGAGTTACTCCCCTTCTGAAGCAGGCACCAAGAAGCAACTGACCGGTCACATCTCCTGAGCTCCGACGGACTCCGAGGATTTTTGCGACACAGGAGGTGGGTTTTCGATGGTCCCCGAGGTTGAGCTCTCCTCTCAGCAATTCTGAGATCAGCATCCCTCGTGGGGGCCGTGTAACCTGTACCCCTGTGCACCATGTACATTTGCTAGTGCACCTACTTCTCGATGTTCCTTGAAGCTGTGCATTGGACCACATGTGGTCCACACCCCAAGCAGCATTTCACCCGAAGATCTCTGGCCTCCACTCCTCGAGTGCTCCGTGGGCTGAGACTTCGTGATTCTGCTTGACGACCTTTCGCGATCCCGGGTCCATTGACCTGTGGGTCCCCTGAAGGGTCACTCACCTAATTGTTGGGCTTTCCTGATTGCTCCAGACGTGCCCTGACTCTACATTGCTTGGAGAGTCCCCAGGACCTTGCTGATCCACGTCGCTGCTGTTTTCTCTTCCTGCGTGGGTTGCCTTGGCCAAGGCTTGTTAGTGCTCCAGCCGGACACTGACCCCCCAGTCATCGACATCCTTTGTGGGACAGCTCACCTCCAGACTTTGGTCATCCTTGACATCTCCTGGTCCCCGTGGCTGAAGAGTCAAGCTCCTCGACAAACACTCCTGAGCACCCGACATCGGTGGGCATTTGATTGCTCCTCTCCTGGTCACTTGAGGTGACCCAGACTTTGTCCCCTCTGCTTTCAGGTTCGTCTCATCTTCGATCCAGGCTTGGATTGCAGCGGACACTTTTCCTTTCCACGGCAGCAGCACTTCTTCGCATCACGCCATTGAAGACGATGAGGGTTTCCGACACCACTTGACCCCTATGCACCCGGCTCCTCTGGGTTAGGTAACTCGAGTATCTTGGTTCTCCCAAGGGTGCTGGCCTTAGAACCCCCTAAGTCTAAAAAGGTTTGCTTGAAGTCCTCTCCGAAATGTCCTTAAATTCTAAATTTCCAACCGCGACTTTCCCATTGGTTTGTGTGGAGCACTCGGTCGTGTTCCCACACTGCACCCGTCCTCCGTGGGTCCCCTGTGTCACTACCTTGGGTGGTTCCTTGGGGTCCCAGCGATTCTACGTGCTCTAGGCACTGTGTCCAGTGAAGTCGTGGTTCTTATACCTCTTTTTTAGTATATGGTTCGGTCTCCCCCTGGAGCCCGCTGTGTATTGTGCTACTTATAACTGTTCAGTTGATTTGCAATTGTGTTCTATGTGTTCTAGTCTCATGTAGGGACTAGTAGAGAGTGTGTAGTAATAAATACATATTTTTATACAACACTGGTGTGGCTCCCCTTTCATTTGGTCACTTAATAAGTTAACTATTGGTAAAACAAGCTGCTTAACATTCCTCTAAGATTAAGCCGGAAGGCTGCTCTCCATAGCTACCACTAGGATAGCTTTCTACAAAGGTTATCTTTGACCTCAGACATCATAAGGGTCGCTTGGACTGGTGCAAGGTGCCCACTTTAATTAGTGGTCAGCATATACCAGGCCAACTTCTCACACCATCCTAATGAGCCCCATGGTGCGGTGCGGTCGTATTCTCACATTTCCCTATGGGAGCATGTGCTACAGCCGTAAACCGTCTGTAGCACAAGCTCCCATAGGGAAATGGGAGGTGGTGTTCATCTCTGCACCGCATGGCAGGCGGATCACTGACATAATATCGAGTGACAAAATATCGTGTTCCCAAAATATCGGGACATAAATGTCGATGTCAAAAATATCGACATCCTATCTTTATAACTGAAATTACAAAAATATCGAGAACAAAAATATTGTTGTCAAAAATATCGAAGTTAAAAATATCGTTTTTTTGTAATGTATAAAAAATAATTGAAAATAAATTAAATGATACATATAACTTAGAAAAAAATATTTAAAATTATTATAAAATGTTAAAAATTATAAGTAATACATTTAATGTAAAAATAAATTAAACATACATATATAAAATGTAATATATATATTTACTTAATAATAATTAAGAAAACATTATTTTTATAAATTATAAAATGTTAGAAATATATTAAAAATGTAAATACATATCTATATACATACACCTGTAACATAAAAATAAAATATATATATATATATATATTATAAATTAAAATATTAAAATATTTATAATTTTTAAGAACTACATTTTACACTACATTGAGTACAACAGTAGGGAAAGTGTTGGATAGCGGAGGTGAATAAATTACTATTCCCACTGCAGCAAGTGCAACAGTAGGGAAAGTGTTGGATAGCGGAGGAGAATAATTTACTATTCCCACTCCAGTAAGTGCAACAGTAGGGAAAGTGTTGGATAACGGAGGGGTAAAAAATTACTATGCCCACTCCAGTGAGTGCAACAGTAGGGAAAGTGTTGGATAGCGGAGGTGATTAATTTACTATTCCCACTTCAATAAATGCAACAGTAGGGAAAGTGTTGGATAGCGGAGCGGAATAATTTACTATTCCCACTCTAATAAGTGCAACAGTAGGGAAAGTGTTGGATAGCGTAGGGGATAAAATTACTATTCCCACTCCAGGGAGTGCACCAGTAGGGGAAGTGTTGGATAACGGAGGGGTAAAAATTACTATTCCCACTCCATGTAGTGCAACAGTAGGGAAAGTGTTGGATAGCGTAAGGGTAAAAATTACTATTCCCACTGCAGCGAGTGAAATAGTAGGGAAAGTGTTGGATAGCGGAGGGGAATAATTTACTATTCCCACTCCAATGAATGCAACAGTAGGTAAAGTGTTAGATAGCGGAGGGGAATAATTTACTATTCCCACTGCAATGAGTGCAAAAGTAGGGAAACTGTTGGATAGCGGAGGGGTAAAATTTACTATTCCCACTCCAGCGAGTGCAACTGTAGGGAAAGTGTTGGATAGCGTAGGGGTAAAAATTACTATTCCCACTCCAGCGAGTGCAACAGTAGGGAAAGTGTTGAATATCGGAGGGGAATAATTTACTATTCCCACTCCAATGAGTGCAACAGTAGGGAAAGTGTTGTATAGCGTAGTGGATAAAATTACTTTCCCCACTCCAGCGAGTGCAACAGTAGGGAAAGTGTTGGATAGCGGAGGGGTAAAATTTACTATTCCCACTCCAGCGAGTGCAACAGTAGGGAAAGTGTTGGATAGCGTAGGGGTAAAAATTACTATTCCCACTCCAGCGAGTGCAACAGTAGGGAAAGTGTTACATATCGGAGGGGAAACATTTACTATTCCCATTCCAATGAGTGCAACAGTAGGGAAAGTGTTGTATAGCGTAGGGGTAAAACTTACTATTCCCACTCCAGGGAGTGCAACAGTAGGGAAAGTGTTGGATAGCGGAGGGGAATAAATTACTATTCCCACTCCAATGAGTGCAACAGTAGGGAAAGTGTTGGATAGCGGAGGGTATAAAACGAAACATTACAGCTATTGAACATAAATCCCCAAACAAAATAAAAACAAAACAATTAATAACAATATTTATCAATTAATAAATGAATATTAATGACCAACTAATGAATATTTTATTTAAAGTATATTACTTTCAACCCTCTAGCCCAATAAACACAAAACACACACCTAAAATATTTACACAATTTCCATAGCTAATTTTACATTTATAAATTTATAATACTTAACAACAAATCATTAACTAATTTTTTTAAATTTTATTCACATTTACAACTATAAACGCCACAACTCACACATCAATTTTATTCCACATTTAACATATTTAGGGGCACATTACGATGGCGGGCGGAAGCACAACCGCCGTGCTGGCGGATGCAAAAACCACCAGTTACCGCCGGCACGCAGCAGTCCACACGCCCGCCCAATTATGATGCGAAAAGCAGGCCAAACACCGCCGGCAAGCCAGCAACACCGTCCGCCATCAAAGTGCGCCCGCACACGTAGCGGCGCAGCATAACTGACACACACCGTCCGGACGAAACACGTCCCGCCCGGCGCATAAATTACGATGCCGCAAACAAACGGCTCCCACGGCAAAGAGACACCGCACGTGAAAGAGAGGCGGAAACACGGACGCAGAGCACGGACAACGAAGAAGCGGCACCCCGGGCATGAATCCAGCACTGCAGGCCCTTCCCATGCTTCTGCTGATGCACCACCAAGGACGCAACGTACCGCGGAGACGCAGGTAGGCACACACACAACAAGTGCACGCAAACAGCGCACACAGTGCAAGGGCGGAAAAAGCGGACAACCCCCCACCAGCGCGTGCACACTACACATCCACCATTGCATCCACATATGACACACAGGCCAAATCCTAACATCGCAGAACACATGTGTACACACCACCTGGGACTAGGAACCAACCACCCCGTCACGGCCCCAAAGCGCCGATGACGCCGCCACACATGCGCACAACGCAGAGGCCAACCGCAGCGCCATGCATGCGTCGCACACAGACACAGGGACACAACCAAGCAGCACACACATCAGCCCCACCCCGAACGCACATGACACGTGACAGGCCGGCCACAGACATGTCCCCAACGCCCAATTCATGGACAACACCCAACGCCACACAAACGACGCACACATGTCAGTGAAGACACGCAACTGCAGGACACACCCCAGTGTAACAAACATGGCGTAGCACACAGCGGCGGCAACACCAACTAGGAGAAGCAGGGCCCCTTCGGGAAGAGGAACGCCAGTACCACACTGAAAAACCCATACCACCCTGCACATATGAACAAGACACATGAAACGGAACACCAAAGAGCCCGGGGACCGACAACAGGTGGCCCAAGAATTACATCCACACACAAGGCCCAACGCAGAGCGGAAAGGCAGCCTGCCGCCCACACAAGGGAGAGCAGACAGCACTGAATTACCTTCCATTCCAACACCGAAACCACAGCCCTACGACAGAAGCCGGTGAATACAGCCATTGTCCAAGAATAGACCAACACAGGCATGCCGAGGAGACCGACCACAGGGCAGATAGCGCATATCACAGAAGCACACAACGGACGGGGAAGAAAGAAGAAAACACTCCCCCATGTCGGCCACATGCAAGTTAATTGGAAGGAGTCACACAGCACTGACCTTGAACTGTCTGAGAAGCATGTGGGAAGAGGGCCCGTGTCCTCCAAACAAGCCAACAGAACACAAGTCCTGTCTCCCCACGACTACACAGAGCTCACAGCAACCCCGGAGCGTGCACATTGCAGACTGCACACACAGCCGGAGCACGCCACCTCTACGAACCGCTGCGAAATGGCAACCGCAACACACCTACCCAACTACGCCGAACAGCTCAAGCTGTACCAAACCAACACGATACATACATTGGGATGCGATCTCCTGTCCCTGCTGAACGTAAGTTACCGACTGACTTACCGCATCACATTGTTCAGCTGCGTCATGCCCGTCTTCTACTGTCGGAGGTGTCCCTACCAGCATCCCGTCGAGATATGCCTCTCCAACCCGGCATGTCTGAAGGCGGACCTGCTACCACTACTCCTCCCTCTGGACGCACACGACAGGGCCTGCTCTGCCTATGGGGGCATGGCGTATGTGGCCAACATCGCACGCGCACTGAAATGGAACCACTGTGCCTCCACACGACGGATCATCGAGAACAGCTACATCGAATGTCACCCAGCATGCCCCATCATGGTCCTCCAAGGGACAACCTACGAACAACACCTTGACAGCCACCATCCGCTTCATTGGCTGGCAAACATGTACACCACCAATGACATGGAAGCCCTGCTGGGCGGCATCGCATCCCTGACAACCTGTAAATACGTCGGACCACAACGCAGGTTCCCCGAGTGACCTATGAAGTCCAACCCCGCACCCATGCTCAGCTTCCGCACGGACTGGCCAGTCACCACCACAACAGCCATACCAAACGACCGGCAACTGTAACCACACCATCAACGACATCGCCATGACATCGGATATGACCGGCACATGCACACTGTTCCCCATCACATCCAGGAACACCGCATGCATCGTGGGAGGCAGTGGCATGGGCTCTGTGCATCGCACCCACATGGACGGAACTGCACGAACAACCAGGACACGACATGGATCCAGCGCACATGGACACACACACCGCTCAGTGGACATGAATAGGTCGCCTGGAGTCTGTGGGTGCTGCACCCCTCCCACCCCCGCCCGGGAATCCCATACCAGGACCTTTGCATGGACGACAAGTGCATACAACAACAACACGACCCCAGTGACTGTGACATGTCCAGTAACCACCACAGTGCAACAACAAGTGGCACGCCGCTGCATGCACGCAAGCACATGCCCTGATGTCATCTCACATGCACGCGTGCATGAGGAACAACCGCAGCAAACCTGTCACATGGAACTGAGATGGACTGTGCCCATGATGCCGAGCGGTCTGGTAGGCTACATGTATACCGTCTGTGTCAAAGTCCGCAGCTCCGCAGCTATACGTAAATGTACATTAGCACAGCCTTGGCCAAGCAGATGTAACCCCACACCCTATCCCATTTGTAATCATGCTCAGTATATCCTCAACATGTATTCCGCTGCCAGTAGTGTCCACTATACTGCATCACAGAGGACAGAAGACTCAATATAATGTTTGAAACCAAAACTGTCTCCGCTGACTCATTTCACAAGTACGAATGAGAGAGGATGAGAGTATGTGGAGTACACGGCAGTCGTGACATGACCATGTAGTCCACTGGTATTGGATGTCAACGCAAATGAGTAGCACTACTGTGGAAGACACACATGTGTCGTGTGAAGTCGTATGGACGCAGTGCTCAGGTGGGTGGGTGCGACGGGTAGATGCGCACATGCCAAGTTGGAGCACGCCGTGTTGGGAGGGGTCATGAACAGTACACCACCGCTTCCCTGGGCATTGTGAGAGGACACCTGTCGGGGGAGTGAACACGTGTGTGCACAGCAGCCGGGCACACGTACAAAGCGGTACCAGGCGCACCTCAGCCCACCCTCTGTGGACAAGCTGGATCCTGTTGTGCGCCCACCATGCCCCTTGACAAGGCACACACAGCCCCAGTCGACCAGGTGCAACCCCAACATAGTCAATCCGCACAGGCGATACAGGGCACGGGATGGCAGTGGAGCATGGTGTGTGAGAGGTCTCCTCGCGCTCCTCCTGGTCATATCACGCAGGCAATAGAACCTCAACGTCTAGCATGGCACAAGTCAAATGGAAGTGTAGGGGGACGCACCACAGCACGAGCAGCACTGACGTCACGGGAGGTGGCTCGCACCATCCCATCCATTGCCCATCATACCAACCACGCCACATGCCATTGCGACTAAGTGCAAGCGCGTGCGCCACCACCCCCGAGCCCTCCCCAGAGAGGCCAAAGAGTGAATGTGTGGGCCATCAGCCACAGACGGACGCGGCCTGGCCGCAAGGGCAGCCACAGCCACTGGGTGTCGCAGGTGGCGGATCCGGAAGGCGAAGACTGTGATGCATAGTCCATGCAGGCCGGGTCTCCATTTGGGGCACCACGCAGGTGGACGGCGTCCCGCCACACATCATACCCTGAGACAGCCCACTCGTGCAACTGGACCCACACATACACTCCTTGCCCTCTCTGGTGCGAGCTTGGGGCTGCCTGTGCAAGCGCTAGCCTCGCAGGTGAGCATGCATATTGGGGGGCGAGGGGAGGACATGAGGGCTGGGGCGAAGATGACTGTATCACTGTCAGTTAGTACAAGGGATGACCCAGATGTGGAAAGGAAGAGACGTGTCCCGTGTGTACTGCAACTAGTCGCCAATCCAACTACCCCCCATGTCCGGAATGTAAGCCCGCACCTAGGCCCGCCCATCCGCCACATCGAACATACCACCAGCACGACAACCTTCCCATTCGAAACACTGACTGGGGGTGGCGACCAGTGAACAATCATGTGTAGCCTACCCACGCGTACATGTGGGCCCTCCATGATCCATGTCACCTGCGGCAAAGACATGACATGCGCAATGAGGGAAGTGAGGAGAGCTGTCCGCCCCACGCGCAGAAGGTGCATCAGCTCCACAGACCCAGCAGCGAGTCCAGCAGGGGTCACATGTGCAGGGGCAGCTGTGCCTGGTGTGAAGGCACATGCATATAGACAGCACATCGACCAATGTGTAGTCTGCCCACATCCACAGTCCATCATCATGCGGACATAGGAATCGAACACAGGGCAACACATCTTAGTTGGTGCACCCACCGTGACCAACAATGCGCAATCATCGACGTACCCGCCCTGTGCATGGCCCCCCACCCAACGGAGGCACATCCAGTGCCACCATCCCACACACACAAGCCTTCCACGGAACATGCTGTGTCCAATGGTCAGTACAGAGTCAGCGCCCATCTGGTGGATCCTGAACAGGAGACACATGCACACACATGCCAGCTCCCACTATGTACGTCTGCCACCTGGCACGTGCAATGTAACCTCTCACCTGTGACGTGTGACTGCAAGCACACAGCCGTCTTGGCATGGGGCTGTCAATGTGGACACCAGTCAATGTTTCGGGAGCTGTGATCCGTACAGTGCTGTACATAGGGTGCAGTGCTGACACCTACTACTGTCTCATATCCCCTCGTGCCACAGGTCCCACTTGTATTGGCCGCTCAGCCCGTGCCCACATCGTCGTCGTCGTGTGCCATACTCATCCAGCCTCGGAAGCAGTTCCATGCTCAGCAGACACTCATGTTGCCGTGGCGTTGCCGCTTGACGAATATGCAGTCAGTCCCCATCAGCACGCCCCGCAAGTCATTGGGGCCTAGATCCCCATGTGCATGCACATGGCAGTGGTATGTCTCACTTGCCATTGCCATTGTTGGGAGACCTGTGTAAGTGTATTGTGGCCGTGCCGTCCCAGCTTGACAGCTGGGCTGTGGCTCATGTGCTTGCTCAGTCATGTCAGTGATGTGTATGCGAAATTGCTATGTGCCGTGTTGCTTTGACATGTGTCCTCTGCCATTTAACCCAGGCGGAGACCGAACATTGACCGCCCATACCAATTGCTGGCGGACATGGACGATACAGAGGTAATCAGGAAGTTTCGGCTGGACAGGCCAACTCTGCATCGACTGTGTGCCATGTTAGAGCCCCATCTCCGTCCCCGCAGGGTGTATCCGACTGCTGTCACCCCCACGGCTAAGGTGATGGCCGCCATGCATTTCTTCGCCACTGGGTCATTCCAGCACACAGTGGGCAGTGGAGGAGGGATGTCCCAGCCCATGTTCAGCAAGGTGCTGAGGGATGTACTGGCAGCCATGATGCTGTACCGGAACAGGTACATCAGATTCCCCAGGGCTCGTGAATTGGCGGCAGTGAAGGGTGCATTCTATGCCCTTGGCAGAATCCCACACGTCGTGGGAGCCATTGACTGCACTCATGTTGGCCTTGTTCCACCACAGGCCACTGAGCACCTGTACCGCAACAGGAAGCACACGCACTCCCTGAATGTGCAAGTGGTGTGCCTTGCGGACATGGTGATCACCCACGTGTGTGCCAAGTTTCCAGGCTCGGCCCATGACGCACACATAATGCGCAACAGCATCTTGCCACGACTGATGGCCAATCTGCAACAGGATCGTGGCTGTATTGTCGGTGAGTATGTGGAGTGGTGTAGCATGCTGGTTGTGCGATGCTGTCCCCTGTCCAGTTGGAATTGCAACGGTTCTCTGTGTCCCTCACACCCAGGTGACTCTGCGTATCCGAATGGGGCATGGCTGCTCAGTCCATTGAGGAATCCTCGCACCCCAGCAGACGATCGATACAATGAGGCACATGGGAGGACCAGACGTGTGGTCGAGCGTACCTTTGGCCTCCTCAAGTCCAGGTTCAGGTGCCTGGACCGCACCGGGAGTGCACTGGCGTACTCCCCACAGAAGGTGTGCCAGATAGTGGTGGCGTGCTGCATGCTGCACAATCTGGCCATTCGGAAGCAGATCCCCCTCATTGTGGATGACGGAGATCAACCAGGGCCCCAGCCCGCAGACCAGGACAGCTCGAGTGAGGTGGACAGCGGAGAGGAGGAAGCTGGGAATGTGCGCCAGCAGCTCATCGCCCGCTACTTCACTTGACGGTGAGTGTCCATGTACGACGGATGATGTGTCTGTATCTGTGCAGGTGTGTGTGTGCTGTGTCAGGGTGGCCGTATGTTCACTGCGTGCAGTGTGTCAACGCTCCATGGCCAGGGTAGTATGCCACTGTTGGTGACTGTGGCATTGTGCCCTATTGCTCCGTGCGATGTGTGTACATTGCTTGTAGTTGTTGACATGTACTGTGTGATGGGTGTGTGACACACTCATTGAATGTGCTCCTGTTCTGTCTCCCACCCCTAGGTCCCTACAGGCCCTCCGGATTCCATTGCCATGCCACGCATCAGGTGCCCTTCCGCCCAAGGTGGCCGTTGTATTCCGTACAAATAAAACACAGGGCACAAACAGCAGTTAGTGAAAAAGGTGCATTTATTACAAACTGTGACATGTGATTGTGTGTAAGGTGATGACAAAAGTGGTGCGTGCAGTGACAATGAGCTGTCGGTCATGGCTGCGTGATGATCAGGGTGTACCCACTGGTTCTATGTCCATAGTCCAACACACACATGCCATCCAGCTGGCTGTGTGGAGTGGGATCGTAGAGCAAGTCAATGCAGTGGCTGGTCAAGGAAGGCTGGCGGAAGGCTGGCTGGCTGCCTCACTTGCGACTGGAGCGTGCGAAGTCCTCCCGGGAGATCTGTTTCCTCTTCGGACGGCCCCTTCCACGTTTGGGAGGGGGTGTGTGGTGGCGACCTGCTGGTGGTGGGTGAGGTGTGCTCACTGGCTGTGGACGCAGGGGAAGTGGACACTGCTGGCCGACCCTGCGCCCTAGCAGGTGGTGGCGGAGGTGGTGTTGCTGGCCTTGCCTGTGACCCCACCGCCACCACCAGCTGGCCCATGAGGTCCACGAGTTGGTCCATACGGGACACGAATTGGCCCATATGGGCGTCCATGGACCTCAGCACCCCCAGCACCTCCCGCGTGTCAGTTGCAGACCTGGCCCATTGTCCTTGGGCCTCTTCATATGCCCCAAGGACTCTGGCCATTTGAGGCAGGGCATGGCTCCCAGGGGAGGCTGGCGTTTCCCTGACCCTGCTCCTCCTACCAGTCCTGCTGCCACCGGCCTGCCCACTAGCCACATTGCACACCACGGTCCTCGCTGTGGCTCCCAGGGTGGATCCAGTCGGCCGGGCCACCACCTGCGCTGGGGCTGGTGCCAGCGAAGACGTGGTGGTGGTGGAGGCGGTGGTGGTCGGTGCGGCGATGGTGGCGGTTGCGGCAGTGGTAGTGGCCGCAATGACCGTGGGTGTGGCCGCAACGACAGTGGCAGCAGGGGACTGGGACTGTTCAGCATCCCTGGATGATGGGTTGGTGGGTAGGAGGGGTCCTGGGGAGCGGCTGGGCCCTGCCACGCCAGATGGGCCAGCTTGGTGGTCCGTGTCCGAAGAGGTGGACAGATCCTCCAGATCCGTGTGTCCTCGTTGGGGGCTTGTAGGCTGGCTGTGCTGGCTGCTGTCTCCATCCCCAGCGTCCAGCAGTTCGTCACCTGTGGAGAGAATGAGATTTGTTATTGTGTTGCACCTGGCGAAGTATGTATTAGTCGTCTGACATTGGCAGTTCGTGCAATCTCGTACATGGGTTTCCCGGAGGCGAGTGTGTGGCTGTGGCATCTGTAGTTGTGTGTGCTAGGCAATGGGACTGTGTGCTGTGCACATGTGGCATGGGACGGATTGGCCATGCCGATGGGTGTGTTGCTGTGCCCCTACTCATTGTGACTCTGGTGTATGCGGGCTCCTGGCCCATCCTGGGTCTGGTTTGTACTTTGCTTTTGGAGTTCATATGGAACGCTTAGGAACGCATATGGCAACATGGGGGCCATGCCCCAGATTCGCATTTGGGAGGGGATATGCTTTTGGGGTTCAAATGGAACGCTTAGGAACGCATATGGCAACATGGGGGCCATGCCCCAGATTCGCATTTGGGAGGGGATATGCTTTTGGGGTACATGCTGTGAGCCATGGGTGCCGAACGTGACATGTGTTGTGGCAGCATGACAGTGCATGGTCTGAGGTGTGTGCATGCCTGACATGCCCTGCATATTTGCTGTCTGTTGTGGTTACTGGACATGGCATTGGACGCATCGTTATGAGTGAGTGATAGTTGTGTGCCAGCCAACGTATTGCAGTTGTCCCATCTCCTTGGTGTGCGTGCTGCCCTGTGCCATGTGCATCACTGCAGTGCTCGGGGGTGTGGCCCATGTTGTGTGTTGTTGCTCACAGTGTGTCATGCGCTTAATTGACTTCTGGCACATGGTTGGTCATGGGCATGTGTCTTAGCGTGACTGCTGTATGTGTGGCAGCTGTGCGGATGACATGCCTTTCATGTGACTGGGGCTGACGGATGGGATGGATGGTATGTTGTATGTGCATGGTGTGTCTGTGAGTTTGATGGGTTCAGTGGTGTTCGTGTGCATTTCTGTTGTTCCGCTCTGTTGCGTCTAGTGTTGTTTGTCTTACATAGGCGTAGTTGTGGGGTGTGGGGTTGACAGGCAGTGGGGGCTACATGGACAGGACTTCAATGGTGTTTCGGTTGTGTGTGATGAGTTGCACAGTGGCTGCCGTGTGGGACTATATTCAGTGTGGCTTGTGCATGCAGACGTGGCTCCTTGGGTGTTGCTATGTCTGTGATGGGTCATGTGGGGTGTGAGTCTGTTGTTCATGTCCGTGTGCACATTGTTCACTTGTTCGTGACGGTGGGCGGTGCTGCGTGTTCGTGTGCTACGTGACATGTCCCATGTGTTGGTGGTGTTATGGTCCTCATGCCTCCAGTAATCCAGCCCTGTCCAGTTTCCCACCTGCAAGTTGTTTGTGCGTGCACTGTACTGGATGCCACATGGCTCTAAGCGGGGGGTGCTCCATGTTGCAGGTCTGTGGGGGTGGGGGGTGTAGTGGGTCGTGGGGGTGGCTGTACACCCACTGACACCGATTGCTGTGGACCGTGATGTCTGCCTTTCGGCTGTCGTTGTGCACTGCGGTGGCTGACACGTGGCTGTGGGGTGTGGGGGATGCTCCTCCTTGCTGTGCTGTGGGACTGGGGCCTGGTGTGTGTTGTACTTGGGCTGTCCACCGTCCCACCCACTGCACTTTGTGTTCCTGCCACTTACCTGTTACTTGTCGGTTAGTGCAGCTGTGGCGGACACATGGGTGTGGTGGGTGCTCGTTGTGGCGCTTCTGGCATATTTGGGGACCTGTTGGTGGTTACGTGGCTGGCTTAGTGTACACATGTCCCCACGCATCTTACAGTTGTTCGGTTTGGGCTGTGTGTGGTAGTGTCTGTTGCATGTGCGTGTGATGTGTTGTGTATTGTGTGCTGGACATGGGGGTGTTTGTCCCTGGGAGCTGTGGCATGGTAGTTGCGCATGTGAGTACATAGCGGTGTGCTAGTATACATTAGTTTGTACTTACCAGCCTCCACTCCCCTGCTAATCCGGCGAGGATCTCCGGATGGATTACGACTCGCACCTTCTCCTCCCACGCTTTGAAGGTCTTAAAGAGCGTGGGATTCCCTCTGCCAGTGACGGCAGCCAGCTCTCTGTTTTTGCCCTCCTTCTTCTTGACCAGGCTCTTTACGTCATTCCAACGTTTGTTTATCTCGACTCTGTTCCTGGGCAGGGTCCCGACTGCATTGACCTGGTCTACGATCCGGTTCCACATTCTGTTTCTGGTGGCTAGTGGTGTGTGCTGGACCATGTTCCCATAGATTTGTGGGTACACCTTGATGATCTCGTCGACCATGACCGTCAGCTCCATGGGCGTGAACTTGGGCATCCTTTGTGGTGCCATGGTGTTTGTGGTGCTGGTGCGGTGTGTGTTGTGTAATGTGCAGGGGGTTTGTGGTGCCGGTGTTTGGTGGTGGTGGTGGTGGTTGTGATGTGTGCGTTTCTGTGGTGTGCTGCTGTCCTTGCTGTGTCACTGTGTCCTCTCCTCTCCTCTCTGGTTTGCAATGTAGCAAGGGGTTGTGGTCTGTGGGAGTGCTGCTTTTGTACTCACCTATGTGGGTGTGTCCTCATGGTCTGTTGTTTTCAGGTGTGTTGTGTCTGGGGTTCTGGCCTTTGTATTTTTTGTTTGTCCGGGGGTGTTTTCGGGATGTGTACTGTGCTTGTGTATTTGTGTGTGCCTTGCTGTGTGGACTTATTGGCCATGTTGTGTGCTATTGGTTTTGTGTGCGGATGGTTTCTGTGCAGGTACGTTGGCGCCATGGCTTCTGCCGTGTCGATTCTCATCGGCGTTGTTTGCGCTGGCGGGCGGTATATTTGTTGTTTTTCCGCGCTCATGGCGGTGCGATCGTAATTTCACGTGCGGTGTGTCGGCCGTGTGGGCGGGCGGTTTTGTGTTGTCGTGCGTGTTTCCGTCCGTGGCGGGCGGTTTGACTCCGACTCGGACGATGGCGGGCGGTATTTTGTGTGATTTTTCCGCCGATGGCGGTTTTCGGTTTGTGTACTCATAATGGCGTGGTCGGTGTTCAGGCGGTGTGTGCGGGCGGATTTTTGCCGCTTCCATGCCTGGCGGATTTTTTTACGCCGGGTATCGTAATGGGCCCCTTAATATTTAATTAATTAATTAGCATCAACAATTAATTATTTAATTATAAATATTTTACCTCCCACCATATCTCCCTATAATTGACACCACCAATGTCAGAAAACATGACACAATTAACATAGTTTATTAAAAAATAATTAATTATTTAATAACAATTAACAGACAAAATAAAAAAATATTACTAAATTAATTCACACAATTAACACTATAAAATAACATTAAACAAACATTATATTATAAATATTAAAAAATGTATTAACAATACATTTCTTCCCACCCTACTTCCCTAACAACCCACAACACACTCCTAAAGAAATGACTCAATTACAATAATTAACAATTAAATAATAATAATTAACAACAAATTAATAAATAATTATTCGTAAATTAATTACCACAATTAACAATATAAAATATTAAATACATAAATATTAATTAATAAAAAATATGAATAGATTAATTATAATTAAATTACTTCCCACCCTGTTCCCCTATAAACCCACAACCCGCTTCTAAAAAAATGACACAATTAACATAGGGGGTCATTACGATGGCGGGCGGAAAAGCAAGCCGACCGCTATGGTAGCGGAAACTCACCGCCCGCCGCTACCGCGGGAAAACCAACGGCTAGATTAGGATCCACGGCGGTAAAAATCCAACCGCGGCGGAAAGGAGACCCGAGAAACCGCCCGTCGCGTGCGGAGAAGGCCGAAACCCGTCCGCGGCGTTCGGATTCACGGCGGAAACAGCCCACACCACCGCAACCATAGCGGAGACACCGCCATGGAAATTATGATATCCCCGACATGACCGCGGTGCAGAGCGCTGTTTCCGACCGCCGCGGTCGACAATAGTGATGTATGAGAGAGCCCGTGGAAGCGCCATAGCATAGCCACCGCTGCGTACGCTCCGTGAAAAAAATGGCGCACGAGAAAAATACACACAACATGCCCACAAAGTGCACCAAGCAAACAAGTCATGCACCCAAAAACACCTAACACAGGCCAAAGACACACCCCCATGGTAAACTCAAAAACGACAAATCCCAGGACGACACACACACCACACCTGCAACCAATACCCCATCCTGACACACCCACATAGCCCAGTATAAATCCAGCCCCCTACCAGACCACAATCCTTTGCAAAACTCCAGAACTGAAGGGACATACACCACAGCTGACAGGAGAGGCAAATCTGCACAACACACACACACATCACCACCACCACTTCTACACCTGCACCTCTAATCCCTTTGCACATCACACACCATACACATCACCACCACCACCACCACTTCAACACCTGCACCTCTAACCCCTTTGCACATCACACACCATACACATCACCACCACCACTTCAACACTTGCACCTCAAACACCTTGGCACATCACACACCATGTCACCACAGAAAATGCCCAAATTCACTGAGAGTGAGTTGAGGGTCCTGGTAGATGAGATAATCAGGGTAGAACCCCAATTGTTTGGTAACCGGGTCCAACAGACACCAGTAGCCACACAAACGCTAATGTGGAGAAGGATAGTAGATAAGGTAAATGCAGTAGGGACCGTGCCACACAGTAGAAATGAAATTGTGAAGCGCTGGCACGATCTGAAGGCAGTTGTCAAGAAGAAGAGAGCCAAGAACCATGATCTGGCTCACAGGACAGGCAGTGGCCCTCCCGTTCCACTCAAAACATTCACCGAATGGGAGGAGAAGGTGCTTGGCATACTGCATCCAGAGAGTCTCACAGGAATACCCGGGGGAGTGGAGGCTGGTAAGTACAAACAAATGCCTAACATCACACTGATATGTACTGTCTTGCACCACTGCTAAGCTATACCTCCTAGGTACAAATGCAGTCATGTGCACCACACTCTCACCAACACATCTCTCACACATTAATCCAACAGTCCCTCAGGTTCACCTCAAAGGTAGCTACAAACATCACCATGGGTACATGTTTACATGCTGCCAGCACCACAACTCCCAACAGGCCCCCTTGTCCTACAGCTGCGCAAGATGGAGCCCTGACCCCCCCCCCCCCATGTGGCAGCCATTGCATTGCTCACCTTAACCTAACAGGTAGGTAGCCATCCTCACAGGGAGGTGTGTGGGTGGTTTGGAAGTCTGCACTACAACTCCCACCAGGCCCCCTTGTCCTACAGCTGCGCAAGATGGAGCCCTGACCCCCCCATGTGGCAGCCATTGCATTGCTCACCTTAACCTAACAGGTAGGTAGCCATCCTCACAGGGAGGTGTGTGGGTGGTTTGGAAGTCTGCACTACAACTCCCACCAGGCCCCCTTGTCCTACAGCTGCGCAAGATGGAGCCCTGACCCCCCCCCATGTGGCAGCCATTGCATTGCTCACCTTAACCTAACAGGTAGGTAGCCATCCTCACAGGGAGGTGTGTGGGTGGTTGGGAAGTCTGCCCTACAACTCCCACCAGGCCCCCTTGTCCTACAGCTGCACAAGATGGAGCCCTGACCCCCCCCCCCATGTGGCAGCCATTGCATTGCTCACCTTAACCTAACAGGTAGGTAGCCATCCTCACAGGGAGGTGTGTGGGTGGTTTGGAAGTCTGCACTACAACTCCCACCAGGCCCCCTTGTCCAACAGCTGCGCAAGATGGAGCACTCCCCACAACCACAACCATGTGGCAGATATTGAATGTGACTCATCAAACTTACTGGTAGGTAACCATTTCAACTGGGAGTGGTGTGTGTAATTGGTGACACTGCAGTACAACCCACAACAGGCCCACTTCTTCAACAGTTCAGCATGATGGAGCACTTGTCCCACTCATAGGCATGTGACGTTTGTTCCCCCGCACATCACACCATACCACTTTATCCACAGTCACCTACACAAATTATGCTAAACAGTCGTATTGTACTCAGCATGCACAAGTCTCAGTGCAAAAATTACCCACATTGGGGCCGATTCCGATCTCGGTCGGAGGCGCACCCAATACTATTCGGCCGGGAAAAAAGCCATGCGAAAGCCTGTTTCCCGACCGATCCGTACAGCACACCGAACGAGCAAGTACGATGCGCACAACAGCAAAAATTCCGGCCGAGCCGTACTCACCCAAACCAGGTCCTGTTCTCCGACCGAGGCGAATCCGGAAACGCCGAATCGAGTCGCACGGAAGGAAAAATGCAGCCCCGTCCCGCCGGACAAGTACGATGCGCTTCCCGTACGCGCCGAACCCGTTGCTACGCACGGCACGTCAAAGCATCCGGGAGAGGCGCACATAAGCTCCGAATCGCGCCACAACACGATCCACGGCTACGAGACGAACACGGCACCGACGAGGACGACGCGAAGCGACGAGGACGAAGCGAAGCGACGAGGACGACGCGAAGCAACGAGAAGGACGAACGACACGAACCAACCATGAATCCCTTCGTCCCGATCATACCAATATTCTACATCTACTACCGGAACAGGCACGGACGCATACGGCGCAGAAGGTAAGCCAGACACCAACCACAAAACACATACAACACGTACACGACACATCACACACATACACGGGGATTCTGAATATACTTACACCAGCAACAGCAGCACCATAGGGGCGGGATGCCCATCACCAATGCCACATATGCACACAGGGGCCTGAATGCGCACCACCACCCCAACCCAGGGGGGGCTGGATGCCTACCACTACTACCACCCTTAGCCAGGGGGGGCTGGATGCCCACCACTACTACCACCCTTAGCCAGGGGGGCTGGATGCCCACCACTACTACCACCCTTAGCCAGGGGGGCTGGATGCCCACCACTACTACCACCCTTAGCCAGGGGGCAGGATGCCCACCACTACTACCACCCTCACCCAGGGGGGCAGGATGCCTACCACTACTACCACCCTTAGCCAGGGGGGCTGGATGCCTACCACTACTACCACCCTTAGCCAGGGGGGCTGGATGCCCACCACTACTACCACCCTTAGCCAGGGGGGCTGGATGCCCACCACTACTACCACCCTTAGCCAGGGGGCAGGATGCCCACCACTACTACCACCATCACCCAGGGGGGCAGGATGCCTACCACTACTACCACCCTTAGCCAGGGGGCAGGATGCCCACCACTACTACCACCCTCACCCAGGGGGGCAGGATGCCTACCACTACTACCACCCTTAGCCAGGGGGCTGGATGCCTACCACTACTACCACCCTTAGCCAGGGGGCTGGATGCCTACCACTACCACCACCCTTAGCCAGGGGGCTGGATGCCCACCACTACTACCACCCTTAGCCAGGGGGCAGGATGCCCACCACTACTACCACCCTCACCCAGGGGGGGCAGGATGCCTACCACTACTACCACCCTTAGCCAGGGGGGGCTGGATGCCTACCACTACTACCACCCTTAGCCAGGGGGGCTGGATGCCCACCACTACTACCACCCTTAGCCAGGGGGGCAGGATGCCCACCACTACTACCACCCTCACCCAGGGGGGGCAGGATGCCCACCACTACTACCACCCTTAGCCAGGGGGGCATGATGCCCACCACTACTACCACCCTCACCCAGGGGGGGCAGGATGCCTACCACTACTACCACCCTTAGCCAGGGGGGCTGGATGCCTACCACTACTACCACCCTCACCCAGGGGGGCAGGATGCCTACCACTACTACCACCCTTAGCCAGGGGGGCTGGATGCCTACCACTACTACCACCATTAGCCAGGGGGGCTGGATGCCTACCACTACTACCACCCTTAGCCAGGGGGGCTGGATGCCTACCACTACTACCACCCTTAGCCAGGGGGCTGGATGCCTACCACTACTACCACCCCCACTCATAGGATGGACAATGCATGACACAACAAGCACACCACAACCTAGGGAATGCAAGATTAAGACATCCCCCCACCACCATGACAAGCGTGTGTAGGCTGTGTCAAATGCCTACAACACCGAACATGACTTTGAACATACAATGTGACCCCCTAGCACATGTGCCACACATATATGTGTGTGGCACCCACAATGCAAGCAGCCCATGACCATTGTGGCAATGGGGCCTAAACCCCCATCATCACAGTGACCAAAAGGTAAGTGTGGGGTCCATAGCCGAAGCACATTTTGACCATTGTGGCAATGGGGTCTAAACCCCCATCATCACAGTGACCAAAAGGGAAGTGTGGGGTCCATAGCTGAAGCACATTTTGACCATTGTGGCAATGGGGTCTAAACCCCCATCATCACAGTGACCAAAAGGCATGTGTGGGGTCCATAGCTGAAGCACATTTTGACCATTGTGGCAATGGGGTCTAAACCCTCATCATCACAGTGACCAAAAGGTAATTGTTGACAAAGAAAGAGCTGCAACTGCCAAACTGCATGGATCATTCCTGGTCACAGAACCAAAAACTCATCTGTGGCAAAGTAGTGTATGTGTCCCATTGCAACATAAATTGGGGGAGCCAAATACTGCAGTGCAAATGAAACATTCCTTTGGCCATGTGCAGACAAACAACACCCATGGGGGCTGAGACCGTCAACAGTCATCAATGACACAATGACAGAAGTGACCATCAGAATGCAGAACCACATATTTGCACCAATGGGCACACAAATGCAGATATCCTGTGGAGACAGCAGATGTGAGGTGAACAGATACCATACCATGGCAGCAATGGGACACACAAACCATGATCACTGTGCTGACCGATGACCTAGGAGTCCCAGGGACAGCAGGGGAAACACACCAAACAACATACAGCCAATGGCACACCCAAGATATGCCAATGCAGTGGTGCAGATGCACAAACACAAACAGGCAGACCAACACTGTCATCATACACAGCAGGTGAGGGGTGGGGGTGCCAGTGTCCCCAGGCAACCACACAACACATGAGGAGAGCTGAATACCAATCATACAGATGTGCATACACTGCCACACTAAGGTAACTCATGGATCCAAATCCCCTATGTGGGCAAGCAGGCATTGTCAGGTGAGAGGGAGCACAAAACACACATGTCACACAGGCACGTAGGAACAACAACTGACACAGCAAGACACAGACACACCACAGCACCACCCCCAGGGTCCCCACAATGTGGAGACCCTGGGCTGAATAAAAATACCACTGTGATGACAAAGCTAAATGTCGTTCACACTGTGAACCACAGTCAGGTGTCCTGAGCAACAAACTACCATCACACCTACACAAGCACAAATCAATCAGCATGGCCAGTAAGCCAAGGCCAACATGGAGGCAGGGGCCTAGCCGGGCAACAACTCTCATCTGCACACACTCAACACCACACCCCTCGACCTCTGACAATGTGCAGCAGTGAAGTACACATGCACTGGTGACATTGCACATGCACCCATGACTATTCCAGGGTGGTGGGTGGGAACCAAGGTGTAGAAACACATCACACATGGACACTCAACAAGACTCCTGAATGTCTGACACACTGCACACTACGCTGTACATGGACATGACGGCAATACCACACCGACCAATGGGATCCCAGCCACAGTCACACACCAATGAAGAAGCCAAGGTCACCCACAAAGAACACACATAGACAACAACCAACATTGCAGCCCGGACCCTGAGGAGTGCCAGCAGTCACACACACAACGTGTCACAATCACTGAAAGATAACACAAACTGGAAATCACATGACAGGGGCAAACAACAAGTGCCAAGGGGAAACCTGACTGTGACCCATCTGCGTCTGCACACAAACTCAGCCCTGACCGAAAACACACCTATGGGTGACACCCTGATGACCAGTAATGTGCCATGCACCCACATCACAGAGAACACAGGGAGAAGACTTTGGGGGAACATAGCTCAAGTCAGCAAGCATCACAAACAGGTACAACACTAGGGATCACAGCATGCGCAGATGAATGGAAGTGAACCCACAGACATGCACATACAACACACACCTTGGGCGCAGGCAATGTCACACGTGTACACACTGCCATGAGGGGACTCCACTCCTGTGTGAGGAAAGCTGTGCCATATGTTGCCTCAGTAGGGCCCCATCATGTCAGCTGAGCACTTGGTCACACAATCAACAATTAGCACCAAATGAGGGCTCCCATCACATCAGCCTGGTCATGGATGTGCCAACGGAATCATCAGCACAGATCCAACACACTTGTATAGCAATGTTGCACTGACTACACGGATGAGTCCTTCCCCATTGATGCCCAAACCTGCATGTCCACTGGAGATGGCAACACGGTCAGGGAAGTAGACAAATGCAACGATGGCAGGCACAACAGATGTGCAGGGGTGGAAGCCACAGATATGAAATTGCCAATGTAAGTAGGAAACCCATTGCCAAATACTGAACACATGACACCCTCAGATGCTGCTATTGATGACATGGATACACCACATGATAGGACACATTCCCCCTGGACCACATGGGTTCCTGCACAGTAACACTTCATAATCATGAGACCAGATATCACCATCACTGCAGCAAGGGCATGGTTAGCAGCACCAACAACATGTACATCTGAAGCATGAGCACTAGAGAAAAGAAAGTTGCTTTATTCAGCATATGTGTTGTTTGATAACGACGTCCAGAAAAAATAGAGCAAAGGCCAATGGCCAGTCCATTGTCAAAGTTCAAACAGGGTGACACTGGCAGATGTCACCCTACGCATGCCTGCACAAAACCAGGGACAATCCACTAGGAGGGGCAACCGGGGGGCAGGCCAGGCACCGCAGGGACAGGATCAGGGCTCACCAGGGGAGTCAGGGAAGGGGTGGTGGGTGCTGGAGAGCCACTGACAACTGCAGTGGAGGTGTCTGACATGGTGTGTGCCGGCACAACTGGGGGGCATGACTCAGATGTCGTGGGTGCCGGCACAACTGCAGTGGACCCTGCAGATGGGGTGGACAGGTCCGCCACTGCAGTGCCCAAGTCAGACCGGGCGGTAGTGGACTCCACTGCAGTGCCTATCTCCAGGGGAGGAGAATGGGGAACAGGCAAGGTGGGTTGGACAGAGGGGGAGGACACCCTCACCACATCAGTGGCACAGACAAGCGCAGCGGGGGTGTGGTGCTGGGAGAGCAAGTGGCAGGGGAGAAGGCCTGATCCTCTTGGGGATGGTATATCTGTGGGTGGGGGAACCTGGGGCAGGGTGTGGTGGGGGCACCTGTGCAGTGGGGGCCTGAGGGATGGAGGACGGAGACCTTGTGCCTGAGCTGCAGGGCGGTGGCGGGGTCTTGCTCTTACCACTCCGGGGGGACTTGCGGGTGGGGGCCTCAGTCCGTCTGCGCCTGGGGGAGGGTGTCCGGGGGCGAGGGGCACTCTGCTCCGTGTGGGTGGGCTTCCTCTTCCCCCGGGATGCTGGAGCAGCTTCATCGGTGGGGAAGAGGCCGAGGTCACAGAGGAAGAGCTGCTGTGACTTTGGGGTTGCATGTGAGGCAAGGGAGGGTGCTTTGGAGGGAGAGGGAACTGAGGACTGCGCAGTGCATGTGGATGCGTGTGTGTGTTCCAGGGCCCCATCCCCTGTGAGTCTGGCTTCAGTCCCCTGAATGTGCGTGCGTGTGCGTTTTGTCATTGGCGTGTGTGTCAGTGTGCTGGATGTGTGTGTGCTGGTGTGTGCCTGTGCCGGTGTGTGTGTGCTTGGGACGGGTAAGGTGCTGGGGAGTGTGGATGGAGCAGAGGCAGGAGGGGTGAGGGACCGTTTGAGGAGGGACACTGCTGCCGTCAGGGAGGAGTCCATGGACCTATTGCCCCTCTGTAGGTCAGACATGCCCGATGAGATGCCCTCCATGAACGACACCAGCTGAGTCAACAGCGCGGTGTGCGCATGGAGGACACTCAGCATGGCTGTCTGCCCTACATGGAGCTGGCGAAGGAGGTACACAGACTCCTCACTCAGGGCAGCAGGGGACACAGGGGCAGGGGGTGCGGTGCCTGGCCCAAAGGAAACACGCTCCCGGACATGGGAGCCTCCACGGACCTGGGGAATGGGAGCCGATGGGAGGGCGGTGGTGGTGCTGGTGGTGGCGGGGACAGCAACACTAGCTGGGGTGTGGTGGCTGCTGACACCCGCCTCCACAAGGGAGTCATCCTCCGAGTTGCTCTGGTCCTCAGCTGAGGTGGATGCTGCTGAGGACTCCTCGGTGTGGCTCCCCTCGCCCTCCGTGCCACTGGGTCCCTCCGACCACTCCTCGGCTGCTGACCCAGTCTGGCTCTCTGGCTCCTCCTGGTCCGTGGAGCTGTCCCCTTCCGTGGCCGTGGATGTATCTGCAAACAATGGGGATACAGACAGACATCAGTCACCTGCACATAACGCACACACCACTGTGAGCACAGCACATCACAGAGCAAGCCCTGGCATCATCAGTTGTACATTGCTAAAAGTGCCCTAATTGAACAGGAGAAGTCAATTGTCAGTCTGATGCCAAGCATGGCACTCACATCCCACATGGCCTTGCACCCATCTGTCTGGTGTCTGTTGGATTGCAACACCCCAGGGTTGACACATGCACCAAGTACACAGTAGTTGGACAGTGCAGAGGACACGGTGTGGACACATCACAGCTCTTGCCACTGAGTCAGTACAGGTTTCCGGATGAAAGGGATGCCCAGAGTCAAATAGGAAATGCATGTGATGCATACCAGCGACAGACACCATGATGCACCCATGTCCTGATAGCCAGCGCCACTATGGTGTGCATGTAGCACATGTCACTCCCCTGCAGGCTCACCAATCAGTAGACACATGCCATGGCGGAGGCATGACTGCAAAGTCATACATCACTGTCTCAGTGATGTATGACTTTGCAGCCAGACAACAACACTCTGCACTGTGTCACAATAGTAGGTCATGGGGAATGCAAGTCCTGGAGCTGCACAAGTGCACATGTACATCCCCCACAACACATCTTCTTAACCCTCATCTGTCCAGGTCATACCTATTGGACATATGGTAGACCTGTGACACTACCCTCTGAACCTGAGCCCCTCACACTCTGCTGTGCATGGGGAACAGCTGCCTGAACTTCACATTTACATGCCCCAGTCTGCATGGGCAGCTGATCAGACACCTATGTGTCACACAAGTATCGTCTCCTATGGTCACATCTCCAGTGGCATGCTGAGCCCCTACCAAGAAACTCCACAGCAGTCCTGGCGACTAATCCACAGCACACTGACACAGAGGCAGACACCTGAGGGGTCAAATCACTGTGCACAATGTGTCCGCTGATACACGGGAGTGGGAGTACAGAGTGTATTGTATGGCCTGGAGTAGGCATGACTGTCCAGCCCCACATGAATGAGGGATGAGCCCTGGACTGTAGGCAGCTGGCTAAGTATGTGTGACACACGTCATATACATACTCCTGGGGCCCAAACATTGTTCCCACCCGCAGCATGGGTGTGTGCCAGATACCCCAGCCACATGTGGTGGATCAGCTCAGCAATTGGACCACAGATCAAAGTAACACGCTGAATACATGTCAGAATACAGGCATTGTGTAAGCAATGGACCCACCCATGATGCCCACCACAGAGTCAGGGAAACAGATGCTGTCTCCCACCTTGAGTCAAGCAAACTGCAAGGACACAGTCCTAAGTGACAGAATTCCCTGCATGTAAGGGCCACACCTGGGTATCAGATGAGGAGTGGGCAGTGCACAATAGAGGGACATGGCTCCTGGACAACATGACTGCTGTACTGTGGCAGTTTAACCAGGCCCGAGGAGGGCACATAGCATGTTAGACAGAGTACACAGTGCAGTCTTTGACTCACCCCCTCCTTGCTGCTCTCTGGCCTTCAGCTGCCCATCCAGGTCTGGAAAGACCACCGCCAGGATCCTGAGCATGTGGGGGGTCAGGGTCCGTGTTCCGCCCCTCCTGCGAGGAGGCGACAGCTTCAGCTGGACCCGTGCAATCCTCCGGGTCCAGCCCCGAAGGTCCTGCCACCTCTTTTGGCAGTTGCGGATCCGGCGCTTGTAGACCCCCACGGACCGGACAGCCCGGACGATGTCCTTCCATATCTCATGCTTCCGATGGGCAGAAGCCTGTCAGGATGACAAAGTGATAAGGCCATTACTACACAAGCAACATATCCGTGCATGACACAGTTGCATATACATGTCGCAATCACAGGGGCACATGGTGTACACAGGCAGTGCACGGCTGCCCATGGACAGTTTTCCAGAAGTCACTACATGGTATCATTGCATGGGGAGTACAACCCTGTTCAGAAGCACTGTCACTGCACCATACCTGTCCAGTGCAAGTCACTACACACTATGGGGGGTGACAACTACTCAGTGAGCCTGCTAGCCAGTGGCGTGCTGACTCTCAGCCTTGCTAGTCAGACAAAATGCACATTCAGAAAGGCAGTGCACAGAACACTCACCTGCTCCCCTGGTGTCCCATACAGCTTGCTGTACTGTGGAAGTAGGCTGTCCAGCAGGGCCTGGTTCTCTTCAAGGCTGAAGGCTGGGGCTCTCTCCACAGTACGTGCCATTGCAGGGTCCAGAGGGGCAGAGACAGCAGCAGTGCAGTGGCAGATGTCGTCCTGGAGCATGTAGTGCAGGCAAGTGGGCTCTCAGGGGAACAGGCAGCAATATATATGTGCTGGAGAGGCAGATACTGTCCCTTGTGTCCAAAGTGATAGGTCCAAGTCGTTTGCATCTTCTGAATCTGGCCAATCCATGGAATAGCAGCACCAAAACACGCCCACAGCATCCTTCAAAACTTCAACTTCATGACATACATGATTTTGCAACATTGTTGTGGGTGACCAACTGAATTCCCAGCAACCGACTCGTTCGAAATTCGAAAACGCGTCCGTTGCCAGGCAAGCCCATTGTCAATGGGTGCGCACCGATCGGTCCATTGCGGTACAACGCGCACAGGGGTACAACGCGTACCCGCACACATTGAAGGCAATGGGCCGGCCGGAGGCACCGATCGGTCCATTGCGGTACAACGTGCACAGGGGTACAACGCGTACCCGCACACATTGAAGGCAATGGGCCGGCCGGAGGCACCGATCGGTCCATTGCGGTACAACGCGCACAGGGTACAACGCGTACCCGCACACATTGAAGGCAATGGGCCGGCCGGAGGCACCGATCGGTCCATTGCGGTACAACGCGCACAGGGGTACAACGCGTACCCGCACACATTGAAGGCAATGGGCCGGCCGGAGGCACCGATCGGTCCATTGCGGTATAACGCGCACAGGGTACAACGCGTACCCGCACACATTGAGCAATGGGCCGGCCGGAGGCACCGATCGGTCCATTGCGGTACAACGTGCACAGGGTACAACGCGTACCCGCACACATTGAAGGCAATGGGCCGGCCGGAGGCACCGATCGGTCCATTGCGGTACAACGCGCACAGGGGTACAACGCGTACCCGCACATTGAAGGCAATGGGCCGGCCGGAGGCACCGATCGGTCCATTGCGGTACAACGCGCACAGGGGTACAACGCGTACCCGCACACATTGAAGGCAATGGGCCGGCCGGAGGCACCGATCGGTCCATTGCGGTACAACGCGCACAGGGGTACAACGCGTACCCGCACACATTGAAGGCAATGGGCCGGCCGGAGGCACCGATCGGTCCATTGCGGTTCAACGCATCACTGTACATGTGACTGGCATAGGTCAGCATGCCTGTCTCAGATGGACATATGCCAGCCACAGATAGCTCCCAGGGAGTGAGGGGCACACCTACATCACGACAGCCTGTCCAAACCTTATCATAAGGCATGTAAGGCTGCATTTCCTATTGTGTGTATGTTGGTGTACATGTTGTCCTGTGGGTGTCACCTGTGGGCAGCCACCCCCAGGCTGTGAACGTGTTCATGGGGACAGGATCCTGGGTGTTACGTGTACGTGACCACTGTGATGTGCAACTGTTCATATCTGTGCATGTGTCATGGTCACATTTCACAGTGGTGTTTGTGTATGTCATGTCACATACCCCGTGAGTCCCATGTGGGACGGTATGTTTGAGCCAGGGTGTCCCAGTGGCACAATAGTGATGGCCCTCCACAGTCTTTGTGCATGTAATGTTTACAATGTCTCTGATTTCATGTGCACAATGGGAGACAGTCTCCACATCCACGTTGTGTGTGCATGGACTCTGATGTTGTGCGTGTGTGTCACAGACGTCCATGTCTGTCCTGCCATGGCAAGTGTGGCCACTACCTGTGGGGGTCATGTTTGTTTTGCTGTGGTGTACACATGATACTCCAGGTGCTGCCAGTGTCCATGTGGCATTACAACGTCCCTGGGAATGTGCCTGTCGTTGAGCTGTGGTGCCTGGGGCACATCTGTCCTCACATGTCACTGTGGGGGGTGACTGTGACACGGCATCATGATATCCAATGGGCCAACCTGGGACAAATTGATGCCACCTGTAGGACCGTGTTGACAGATGTTGGCCATGTATGTACCATACATGTCCTTCCGGTACTGCACACTTCATGTAGTTGTGCCTCATGATGATGTATGTTGGGATCTTGAGTGTGTTCAATGCCGCATATGTGGGGTGACTGACGATCTTGCTTACTTCTCCTCTGCACTGCAGGGCTCCTGCTGTCCATCGGCCATTCCCAGACCTGGCAACGATGGTGGAACGGGACAGCATCCGACGGTACCGCTTCACCAGGCAGCTGATTGAGGATTTGGCAGTGCAGTTGTCCCCACATTTGCAGCCTGGCCGGCCGTATCCTACAGCGCTGACCCCCAAGGTGAAGGTGATGGCAGCCCTACACTTCTTTGCCACCGGTACCTTCCAACATACTGTGGCGTCTGCTGGTGGGATGTCACAGACCATGTTCAGCCGTGTGCTCCGCGATGTTTTGGCGGCAATGTTGCTCTTCCTGAACCGGTACATCTATTTCCCTAGACTGCGACGACTCACTGACGTGAAGAGTGACTTTTATGCCCTGGGGAGGATGCCGCATGTCATTGGCTCCATTGATGGGACACATGTGGCTTTGGTACCACCACAGGCCCAGGAGCAGGCCTACAGGAACCGCAAGCACTACCACTCGGTCAATGCACTGGTGGTGTGTCTTGCAGACATGACCATCACACACGTGTGTGCCCGTTTCCCTGGTTCAGCACACGATGCCTTTGTGATGAGGAGTAGTCGCATCCCCAGGATGATGGCACAGATGCAGAACCAGCGTGCCTGGCTTGTCGGTGTGTACTGACTTTGTGCCATTGTGTGTGATCTGATCTGTAGTATTCCGCCCACTTTTCCAAGTCAGCTGATGTGCACTTGTCTGTCCGTAGGTGACTCGGGATACCCCAACATGCCGTGGTTGCTGACACCCCTCAGGAACCCTGTGACACCTGCCCAGATGCGCTACAATGAGGCACATGGTCGGACCAGGAGAGTGATTGAGCGGACCTTTGGTCTCCTGAAGAGCCGCTTCCGCTGCCTGGACAAGACCGGAGGGTCCCTCCCATATGCCCCTGCGAAAGTGTGCAAGATTATCATCGTCTGCTGCATGCTACACAACCTGGCAGTGCGGAAGGAGTTGCCTCTCATCCAGGATGACGATGACCAACATCCGCCACCTGTGGAGGATCCTGGCCTGGACCACGATGCCAGTGACGATGATGA